>VWZG01005798.1:25544-117354 GCA_013396735.1 Grallaria varia | reverse complement strand
AAAAAAAAAAAAAAGAAAATTGCTGTGCAACATAGAATCTTCTTTAGTGTGTGAATTTTCCATGGTACCATATCAGTGTTTATCATAGATCAGTCAAGGAAGGTGCCTTTGGTGAGGATTCAAGTGTGCTGGCCAAGTTGTTGTTTAGGCTAGTGTCACTGTTAATGAAATAAAGCTTTTGTTATGTGTTAATATGATGTTGACATAGCAGAAGTCTGGCATGGAAGGAGCAGCATTTGCCAAAACCTGTCACAATGCCTTACTGTGAAATATTTTTTCTTCTACTATTTAGACTGTGAAGTTGCTCTGAAAAATTACTACCTGAAAATGGCATCCTGTATTTGTAGTCTCTCAATGAATACCAGGTCAGATTAGCTTTTATACTACAGGTCCTGCAAAGTCATCCAGGAATTTGCCATGTCAAGGGACTTGTACTTGGGCAGTAACACCTATAAAGATTTTGGGCTCTGTCTGTGCTAACATTGTATTTCCACTGATGTCCAAACTAGAATAGGCTCAAGGCTTGTTCACCACCACAGTCAGCACCACTTAGACATACACTCTGCTTCACCCACTTAAAAAATAGATTCAAAACATGTCTGAGTTGAAAAGGAATTGAATTTTACCTGCGTGGCTCTATGGTGATATTGGCGAATATTCAACCAAGGCTTGAAGGCTGATGAGTTTACCAACACTTTAGTTTTACAGGGACCATCGTTATTGCAGTTGATTTACATCAATAAAGCCTTGACCTGCATCACTCCTCCATCCTTTAGAAAAAGGCTCCTATCCTGGAAGTAGACCTGTGTGTACAGACAATAGCCTCAAATGTAATTTTGTGGTCTTCTCTGGATTTACATTCAGGAGGGAGCCCACAGGAATGAATCCTTAGTATGATAGGCACAACAGGCAATAAAAGGTGTTTACAGGGCAACACACAAAAAAGTGTACAGTTCTATGAGACAGCTTCAAGTGTAATTTTTATCTAACCCAGAGAAATGAGCTGAAGGCTATCAGGAGCACAGAAGGACATTTGCAATGGCAGCAAAACAGAAAGACAAACAATCCAACTAAGGCGTTTCATCAAAAGAAAAAAATTGAAGTCTCATGAAGAGCAGGTGAACAAAACATATTTTGTCTCCTTTCCTTTTAGCATTGAAAAGCAGGAAAGATTTATGCATGCCTGACAGGTATTTTCTTTATAATTATATGCACTACAAAATACTTTAATACTGGTTAAATTAAAGCACTAGTGGTTTTCTTTATTTTATGATCTGGAATGTATTTGTTTTTTGCTTGAGTTTCCAGCACACCTTTTTTGATTCAGAAGTACTGGGTTTGGTGGGGGGTTTTCCCCTTACAGAAGTTAGTTCTGTAGGAGTTTAGCTGTATGTTAATTGTGACACTCAAAAATCAATAGATAAATCAAAATGGGATATAAATGCATAATGTTATTCAATAAATACACTAAACAAGGAAGCTGTCCTTTCTTTGGAAGCCAACTATGTCTAGTAGCTATGATGTATATTTCCTACAAAATGCTATAGATTGTTAAGGATAAAGTAAAAAGCATCACTGACTTAGCTCTAAGTTCTGGTGCGCTATCAGTGATCCACGAACAGCGTTTCATTCAAAATGTGCATTGACTGAAAATAAAATACAGTCTATAATCCAAAAATGTTAATGCTTAAGGTTGTAGAAAGCCTGGAATCAGTGCTACCTCAGGTCATAATAATTTTAGAAACAGTGTTGATCATGTTTGCTACAGAGAGGTTATTTCGTTATCATCCTTCTTTAACAGTCCTGGCCTAGGTCAGATAAAAACAAACAAAAACCAACCAAACAAAACCCAAACCCAAACAAAAACCCCAAACAAACAAAAACAACAAACCCCCCCACAAAACCACAGAAAAACATGCCAAAAATATTTTTTAAAAAGAGCATCTCCAAAATGGGAGCTACTCTAAAAAATGAAATATACCAAAGTGTCTCATACGTTGTCGTTTGACTTATTGTGGACTTATTGAAAGGAAATATGATTTAAAAGAGAGTCTTCCTGAACATAATACCCCATTTCTTCTATTGGGAATAATTATTCATCTTCACCTAAACCACTTTTTTCTTCATTTATAAACAATCAAGTTTATCTCGTGCTGAAAGGAACAAGAAAAATTTCACTTTTGGTGTCTGACGTCATTCAATTCAACATGAGGAAATACAAAAGCCTCTTTTCAACTGTAGAAGAGGAAGAATGTAAGGATAAAAAGGGAATAGCAAACCTGCAGTGTTGCTGGGTAAATGAGGTTCAGTTGAGCAATGGTCTTTTTTTCCTGTTTGTCACAAATTCTTAGTATTGTGTAAACAGGGGAGATATTGAGCATTGTTTTCTCACTTCTCCAGAGAGTTGCATGGAAATGCATCTTGGACAAAGGCGAGAGCAGTGGACTCCGTAGTGAACTATCCACTGGGGTGTGGAAGGAAATATTTTATGTAGCATTACTAAAATATCTGTTAAAATAGTGCTTATTTCATCTTTATCCCATTCACTTTTCATTTCCTTTTTTAATATATGTTTTAATAATGTCAATATATTGGTAAAGTACTAAGTGTTTATTGTTCATAAATATATTTATGGGGTGTATACTTAAAAATGTTTACTGATAACACTGTCAGATGGAAAAACAGTTTAGAGACCACTGTGCCGGAGACCAATTACCCACATGACAGTTCCACATTAGATATAATTTGTGATCATACAATTGTCTGGTGGTTTTGATCACGCATGGTTGCATGAGGAGTGGGTGCAAATGGAATTAAATCAGACCCAATGCCTGAAGAGTTTACAGAAAGGCTCCTGTTGGTTTTCAGTATGGTTAAAGATGTTAGAGAGCTGGTAGAAAGGTTAGAATGCAAGAGAGTGATTTTCAACTCAGAAAAATCAAGCAGAACAGTTTTAGGAAAAATAATCAAAATAATCAACAATGACACTGGAGAAATTTGTAAACCTGTTGTGCAGACAGAGAGTTATTAGATACAGGAGGGGGAATTGAAAGTTGAAACAAAGCAGCAGAAATGGCCAGAAAGATTTTGGGTAGTACTGTGGAGGTATGTACTATGGAATAGGAATTAATCATTTATGTTGACTTGGCTCCAGTATGGCTGTGTCTGGAAAATTGTATTTTTTCCAGGGTATTGTTTTATCAGAAAGCTATCAACACCAAAATAGAAGGATTTTAGGAATAATAAACTATTATGGGAAAGACCACAGCTATGAAGTTAAGCATAAAAATTAAAAGATTTATTAAAAGGCANAAAGAAAAAAAAAAAGAAGGAAGAGGACCAGACAACAGAGAATGGGGTGAGATGATATGGCTTAAAACATTCTGAGTATCTCAGTGAAGAGCAGGAGAAATGAGACAGGTGTTAAGCAAAGTAAAATAATTATGCCTTCTCTATAAAATTCTTGATGACAACATGATGATGATCAATTACTTAAATTTTTGTAATTTTCATGGTACTATGTGTTTTCCAAGCACATAGAAAGATATTTCAGAGTTTAACATTTCAGAGATGGACCATAACTGAAGTAGGACAGGTTTCTGAGCTCAGTAGTGAGTCTGAATAGACCGCAGAGGTTTAAATGGTATTTGGCCTTCTCCCAAGCCATTTCAAAATGGATGAGTTCTTGGGTTTCTAATACCCATGTGCCTCTCCTATCATTTTATGGAAAGACGCACGTTGGGGAAAGAATATTTGTCTGGATGATTTTATGTTCTTGATTATGGTGTTCTGGGAGGAAATGCATGAGATATATACACTGATGTTATTTAAAGGATGACTCCCTGCTATGCAAGGATGACAAAAGCAGTCAGTCCATTCTAATGGGTGCAGACACACTGTGATGTTGGGTCATAGCAGTCTGTGGGTACTGAGACAGCCTCTTAACATTCCTGCATAGTGAGGTCAGGAAAGAGGTTGTCATCCATAGACTTGCTATAAACAAGATGAAGCGCTTGCATAATTTTTTGGTAGGATCAGCACGATTATCTCTGCAGTAGGGAATTGTTTTCCAGCTCAGATTCAAGGCCTCTTCATAAGAAGAAAATTCAATAAATTTTCCTTTCCTGCCTGTAAGAAGTCCACTTCTGTTTTCAAAAGAGCAACTGATTCCTGATGCACTTTTCAGCATAGGTACAATTGATTTAAAACCTAAAATGAAGAACCCTAGGTCAAACATCTTTAAAAAATGATGTAACTGTTTTCTGGTGCATTTCAGTCATGCTATTTTTGACTCTTCCATGACTTTTCACCGAGTTGCCCGAGAACAGTTGTATACGGTTTGAAGGTTTTTTGGCTTTTGTTATTTGCTAGAAAAATGTAGACAACAATCAAATCTAATTTCCTTCTGCCAGCCATTTCTTTTTATCCTGTTAAATGAAAACTGCCTCCCTACACACCACAAACCAAATCCACTCAGCTTCTGTGGTTCTTATATTAACCCACTAAAATCATTCACCAAAATATATCTCAGAAAACTGTTACTCTAATGCTAGTGATCCCAAGATGCCAGTTGTCTTCTGCCTTTGTGTTGCACATGTTGCCTGGGTCTTAATTAGTTTAGAAGACTTTTTACAATGCAAAATGACAAGATTCACACTGACGTGGTCCTGATCTCAGGATGCAGTTAGTCAACTACAGGAAATTCTGTTTAAACATTAAAAAAACTTTCTGGTGTAGGCATGATCAGACACTGGAACAGGTTGGCCAGAGAGGTTGTGGAGTCTCCATCCTCAGAGTGACTCAAAGCCTGAGTGGACACTGTCCTAAGCAACCTGCAGTTGGAGACCTTGCTTTGAGTGGGGGAGGTTGGCCTGGATGATTTCCACAGTTCCCTGCCAACCTGAGTTATTCTGTGATTCCTTGAGGAAGCCAAATGTTTCTCACAAGCAAATAGTCTGTTCTAGTAGTTGTGGTACTTGTAGTTTCTGTATCATCTGGATTTATTGAAAATAGTTAATTTCTGTATTAGATTACTACTAGGTCAGATGATCATGTTATATACAGACACTCATCTTATTATTGACTGGCTGGCAGATAAACATTAGTAAATAAATGACAACCTTAAGGGATATTTTGGATGAAGGAGAACTACAAAAACAAGGTGCTATAATAAAGTGCTGACCTTTGTTTCAGTGTGTTACAGGCTTTTTTTTGCCTTTTGGGATCTCATAATGAGTAAGAACAGGAGACCTGGCAGTTGTATTTAAAAGAATTAAGTAATAATGCATGTATTTCATATAATGCAATTGAAACCAGTTTCAGATAATTTTTTTCTTGCAGTGCACTGAAAAAGATGCAGAATGGCAATATTAGGAAAACTATTACTTGCTTAACAGTGCACGCTTAAACTGAGTTCCCACTGCAGTCTTCATGCAGGATCCACATGGTTTCTTTCCCAGTGCTCTTCAGGCAATTTCCCATTCCCACAAGCATTCACAAAGAAATCTTTTTGATATGACCCACATACCCTCTGTCTGTCCTGATGGGTAAAGGAGATTCCCAGAGAGTCAGCCTGAGGTACCAAGGACCACATTGTCACAATTAAACTGGCTGGAATTCTGTTTTCTTAGGAGAGAAGAAAAGACCCTGTGAATTTCACATTGTGTAAGTTCATAAAACCCTTAGATTCTTTGCGAATCTTAGATATGGCCTCCTTTATGGCCACAGAAGAACTGAAATCAAAAAATGTACTAGTGAATGGGGCACATCAGACTAAGTCCATCAGGGAAATACTCTGCCTGAGAAACCTTTACTTTGAATGTGTTCACAGGCCCGAATGATCAGATGCTTGAGATGGATAATGCTGTACCATTTGAAAGCATGCACCTCATAAGCAGTCATCCTTCGCTTTCATTTCCCTTTTGTAGCCCTGTACTTTCATCTATCTGTAACTAACCTGCCCATTTGGCAGATCCTAAAGGTATCAGATTAATTCTTCTGCTGTTGATTTAAAGGACAGTATTTTGAGGTAATATTAGCTTTGAAGGATAATGTCAGAGTGGGAATATTGTACTGTGATTAACTAAAAACTTTCTTATATTAACTTATTCAATCTTAAACTTATTAAAACCATGTGTAGATGTAGTGCTTATGGACATGGTTTAGTGTTGGGCTAATGGCTGGAGTTGATCTTATTTTTCCAATCTAAATGATCAAGTTGGAAATTTAATTCTATAATTAAAAATTAATTCTCAAAGGTTTATTGCCAAGTTGAATATGCATCTTAGAATCTTAGTCCGACTTACATTTAGACCTGATATTTTGAATCTCTATGCTTGAAAAATAATGAGTTGAGCTTTTTATTTTTGCTAGAATGGATTAGACCATGAGGACATCAGAGACTGTTCTGTTTGCAATTATAGAGAAATGTAACAAATCAGAAGAGATGTTAATCTGTAGTTTGACTCCAGTAGAGTGATGTTGTAAAGGGCTCAGACAGGGTAAGATTGATGTATGGTTTTTAAATACACAACATCTTCATGTTGCTGTGTCTTTTCTGCTTCCTAAACTTTTTGGCTTTTTTATCTTGCATGAAGTAAACTACTGCAGCATTATTAAATAAAATTTCTGCCCTAGGATTTAAAATATATATTACCTCCATAGCTTAATAATGAAGTCAGCGCACATTGTAATTATTTTATTGACAAGAACTCGATCAGTTTGCAGAGAACATACCTGAGAAATCCCCTTGCCATTACATAGGATGAAAAAGTCTCATAATTAAAAGGTGTATCTCTTGCGTTATTGTAATTACACCCTCCTAAAGCAATTCCCATTCGTCTTGAAGCTGATTTTTTTTTTTTTAACTGAGAAGTACATTATTACTTACCAGGACCTTTTGAACTCATGAGATGGTTGGAAGAGGGTAGAAGTGGTAGACAAAGTTGCATTCTTACTGTTTTTGTGGAAAATGAAGGCCGGATAGAGTAGAAACACATAAATCACTAAGGTCAAGTTGGCAGAACTGAGCTGTTGTAGGTGCTGCATGGAAGCAGCTGATGTGCCAGTCAGGAAGGAAGCATTGGCTGGCCAACTGTTACTTGCAGTAGGTATTATACATCCTGGTTTTTTTTCCTGGCACGGGTGTCATGGAGGTGCACAAAAAAAGGTGAATTCCCTGTAGCAGGTGAGGGAAAGGGGAAAATGTATACACACAGAGGCTTTATTTGTCCTACTGCATGTGGAATGAATTGCCTAATGTATTTGTTATTTCATCGTGAGACATAAGTAACAACGCTCCCATTTTACATGCTGGAAGTTCAGGCACAGCTCATCAAACTTCACTGTTTATGTGCTACAAAGCAGGAGAGTAAACTCCAGTCTCCAGAGGCACTGATTACCATTGGAACCACTTAAGAAAGCTATAAATATTTTTGATGGAAACAAGCTCTCAGCCACAGGCTGGTGCCTCAGCTGCGTGGTAATTCTGTCCAGGTCTACTTAAGTCCCATGGTTTTACTTTTTTCTACATAAGCATAATGCTTTTGCAGTGGTACTGTTCAGATCTGGGCTAATAGAGACCTCAAGAACATTGTTGAAAAGTGTCTTTCTGGAAAACAGTTCTATTTTTAAATAGGGACTATTAATTCTTTCTAAAGGATGAGTTTGTCCACTTAACCCATTGCTAGTGCACTATGGATATTCCATTGTCTGCTGTGACATGTGAGTTAGTTAAGAGGAAAGGTCGGTCAGTACTCATTAATGTTGAAATCTCATTTAGATCTGCTGATCCCATCAACAGTGCTTTGGTTCTCATGGCACACTTAGTTTTATATTCTTTTTCAGTGTTTGGAAGCAGAGATGTTTCAGTGCTCTTTTTGAAAACTAGTAGCAGCACTCAAAGGATGAGTTCTGTCATGATGAATGTAGATCATTGCTGCTCCCTCTGAGCTGCTGTTGAACCTCCCACCATACTCCTGATACTCTTCTAACTCTTACCAAGTCTCTGAAAAAGTAGAAGCTCTGTGAAATGGAAAGCTTGTCATGTGGCTGCCACACAACTTTCTTGGCTTCTTGCCCATCTTCCAGATGGAAAGATCTCCATCACAAACAACCTTCTGGTACCCTGCCTGGCATTCCTGGCGGTCAAGTCACAAGAAAGCCAGTCAAGGCTCAGATTTTGAAAGAAAATCTGGTCTGTGTTGTGCTCTGTGTTGTTTAGAAAGGGAGAGTCACAGTACTTTCTGTCTGTTTGGGCATTTGTTTTTGTGGAGTTCCCCCTCCCCAGTCTATTTTTTCACAAAGTTAGGTACTAGGGCAAACAGGGGGTAATAATGATGGGACGTATTTGCAAACTCTTCTGGGTTAATCAACCATACAAGTTAGACTGAAAGCAGTGCTGGCTCTGTTCCCAATTCATGCATATTCAGGTGATCTGTATAGCTTGAAGAAACGTTTGAAGAGGTTTATTTTAATCATGAAATACGGTTCTGTATTGGCCATATTCATCCACAGTTTTTGTGAACATAAAAAAGTATGCTTTCTACCTGGTAACCAGAAATGTCTTTGTGTACTCCTAATAGAAAGGCATAATTACTATAAGATAGCTATTTGCTGCTGGGCTGACCTTACTTGGCATTACAAATCAATAAATCACAGGCAGACATTTCTGTGTCACCTTTCTCAGGATATGAATTCTCCTACTTACGTGAGCATTTCTATTTTAGACCAGTGTAACCTACATAGGCATGTAAATACTGCAGTCAACACCGCAGTACTTCTTCCTGAAGAACACCTTGTACAGTCACTAATATCTGCTATTTCGGCTTTGTTCACTTGCATTTTCTGCATGCAGGTAGATGAGGTCAGTTGTGTTTTAGCAAAATTCAGGGTTTCCTCTTTGTTTAAGCATGTATTCTTTTAGAAAAGTAGGGTTTGACTCCTCTTTTCCTGAGCATTAAAGATGATAAAGTTGTAATGAAGTTTTGGATTTCTTTCATCCTGTGTCCTGAAGTGTTCCCAGGAAAGCTGAGTCACCAGATGAATATCTGGTGAATTAATGTATTATTACCTGTAATACCTCTCCCTGGAGGGATTGATTAGTGACTACATGATGTGTCTTGGAGCTGTGCAAAGTTTCAGGTTTGCTGAGCCCATGCCATTGAAGGAGCTAAAGCTAAGGGCTTGGGCAGGTGAAGCCCTTGGGAGACGTAGATCCTGGAGAGCTCTTCAACATTCATCTTGACAGTTGGACTAGGAGGAAAACAAGCAACTAAAGGAGAGATTAATCATGTAGCTTTTCCTATAAAGGCTGTCATAACACAAAGTTCTACTTTGCTGTCCAGAGACAATGTGACGCTCGGCTGCAAAACTTTCAGGAGTAGGAGGTGAGGTACAGCTTCAGTTCCTTTAGCAGATGTATGCAATGTATTTCACTCAGATTAATTTTGAGAAACACATCACCTAATGGGCTGTTTCTTTGTGGAGTGATTCAAGAAAGAAATCAAATTGTTAATTAAGCTTTAGATAACAATTTCTATTAGGGGACCACTTGTAAATGGTAATTTAGGAGTTAGTAAATGGATAAATAGATGTTAAAAACTTATTACAGAAATTTATGAAGAACATGAGTAAATCTTTTTTGTGGAGCATAATAAATACACCTTCAAGTTAAAGAGGTTTTGCAATTGAGTTCACAAAGATTTGTTTTCCTAGATTTTGTTGGTGTGTTTGAATATTACTTTTAAACATTACTTATAATTAGTTCCAAAATAAAGCAAATGGTGTAAGGTAACCGTTAATAAAAGTTACTCCAAAAAGAGTCTCTCAGAGAATTCTGTCATGAGTTTAAACCACGAAGAGCTGGAACATTTTTTGGCTAGGGAGTTGGGATGCAGCTCTGTCTTGGGGCCTGACTGACTTGTCATATGGAGGCGTTAGCCAATAGGTTGCTGTGCTAACAGCTGCGGAGTCTGAAATACCTGAAGACGCTCTCTCCTTTACATACAGTGTGAATTGCACCCTACTGCGCCTTCTCAGCCTCTGCTGATACTGACAAGACACAAAACGTCAGGAGCAGGATAAAATTCCTCTTGTCTCTGCTCTGCACCATACACACCCTTTACACTTCTTCTTTCTTCTGTGGTACTGTGGGGCATTTTGGGGGGACTGGATGAAGCTGCCTGACCTGCTAGTGTATGAAAATTCCTATCTCGACAGCTATAAATGACCATGTGCTTAGATTTTATTGTGAATTTTGGATAGGTCTTTCCGTTTTTCTCTTTAGTATGTCACCAGACAATGTTTATCATCATAACAAGACACCACAAACTGTACTTTGTTGCCTCAGAATCACAGTCTTTCTGCAGTTGAGGACTCTTATCTATCTACTTTGGGTGTCTTATTGCAGCCCAGATGTGTGATTGTGACAATCTTGGTGTTCAAATCCTCCACACGCTATTACAGTTGTCTTCAAAATTCTTTGGAAGCACCTACGAATATTGCCAATGTACAAAATCAAATTATAGCTGTCATATCATTCTCATTAGTCTGTATCCCAAAACAATTCAGGGTACTAATTGAAATGTACGCAGCTGAAATTGATAAAGGTTTAATCTGGGTGATTTTTGAATTGCTTTCCTAGCAAACAAAAATGAAATAAGCCAAGACTAATTTCTTTCATCTGAATTAATACAATACTCTCTGGAGGACAGTTTTGATTTTTGAGCAGTTCTATTCCTAATTTATACGTCACTCTCTGGAAACCAAGGCTAGGCCAAAATTGACAATTACCTTGGTTTTAAACTCTCTTGTTTCTAGCAAGCAGACAGTCTTGCTCAGCTGACCAAACATCAGTCTGGCCAGAATCTCAAAACTTAAGGATCAGAAGAGTCACTTAAGAATCCTGGTCCAGTGGAAGTGTCCCTGCCCATGGTTTGCTTCTATTTTTAATTCCTATGAGATGAATTCACACTTTTCAGAAATATCTGACCTTAAGCTAGGTTGATGTGTGACTGAGATGCAATATCTGTCATAGAATTACAGTCTTCAAATGCAAGGACAAGATCTCCTTTCAGAATCAATTGATCACTGAGGTCTGTACTCCATTGGGGCTTCACTGGAAGGATAAATCAGTATCACGAAAATACAGAATGCCTTTATTGCAAATGACACCTGATTCAGGACAGATAAAATATCTGGGCAGAAAGTTCCATCCCATATTCCACACAACCAGAAGGTGTCTTTCCTCTCAGTGAATTAAACAGAAGAGTTGCTAGTTTGAATAGAGTCTGGGAAAAAAATATCCTCATACTATTTGTCATATTCTAAAAGGCATTTGTGTTGGCTCTGAACCTTCTCTAAATCTAACCTGCCCTTCATGCTGGCCAAGGGGCTCAGTTGGAAAATCTCAGCTCTCAGGAGTCCAGGTGTGAAAGACTGAATTAACAGCACAGGTTTAACAGACCTCCTTGAACAGAAAGAACTAAGGCAAATACCAGTTTTATCAATTTGCTCTGGCAAATGAAAACACTAATGATTTATGGAGTTTCATGAAATGCAATTTCATTTCCGACAGGTCATGTAATTATATTAAGGGGGATGGGATTTGCAAATGCTGGGTACTGATCCAAGCCCCCTCATACCAAAAAGCTTGGATGATTGATAAGGATAAATTTTGATTTTTTTATTCCTTTCTAATCCAGTTTCTCAAAAGTTTTAATGAATTATGAATATGCTTATACATGTGTTCAAGTGTAAAAGAGTGTATCCTCTCTTCAGCCATTTTCATTATGGCTTTCATTGAAATGACCCCTACAATATAGATTCTTGAAGGGAGTAAAACAGAACAATTTTTTTTGTAGATATATTACAACGAGGCCCACACAGCTTAGGTTGTGTCTCTATTGTCCAGGTAAAAACTTCAAACAACAAGTTAAAAAACAACCTGTACTGTTTTTAATTTTTACACAATTTTTTTTGTCTCAGATATTCTAACCTGAGTTGGAGTTTCTGCCTTCCATCTGACATCAGTTTTATTTATTCAAAAATTTATATTGGTTAGATGTGAAATTAGGATGTGAAAATATTATTCTAGCATTTAGAATCATAGAATTGTTTAGGTTGAAAAAGACCTCTAAGATGATCAACTCCAACCATTAACCTGGCACTATCAAGACCACCACTCAACCATGTCCCTAAGTGCCACACCTACTTGTCTTTTAAATACCTCCCACCTGCTTCCCTGGACAGCCTATTCCAATGGTTGATAATCCTTTTGGTGAAGAGATTCTTCCTAATATCCAACCAAACCTTCCCCTGGCACAACTTGAGGTCCTTTCCTCTAATCCTGTCACTTGTAGCAGGTCATTGACCATTTCCCCTTGAATTTATGAGGGCTTCATTCTGCTCCCCATCCCAGTCTTTCAGCTTAGGGTGCTGGGTACCTGGACAACAACTGGTCTTACTGTTAAAAACTGAGTCAAAGAAGGCATTAACTACTCCCCACATCCAGTATAGGATGAAGAGTCTTCTTAGCCCTCATTTTGTTACTAATATATTTATAGAAACATTTTTGATTGTCTCTTATAGCAGTAGCTGGACTAAGCACTAGTAGGGCTGGAGATTACCAGTGCTCTGCTGAACCTTGTAGAAACAATTTCATATTGCTAGGTTTTTCCTACATAAAATTATAGCTGGCAAGATTTAAATGACACTCTCCTTACTTCTTTTTCTATTAAGTGTGACCTACCTTAACTTATGCAGTATCTTGTCCCAGGGTAAAACCAAACAAAATAAAGAACAAGAATGTTATCTTTCTAAAGGTCATGTCACTTATGATTAATGTGTTGTTTTGAACACAAATATCACTTAGCAATTATAATGTGAATGCAACTACCTAGTTTTCAAGAGAAAAAGGTCTTGCTTATGTATCTATTTAGAGTTATGCTACCCAAAGTCATTTGGAGAATGAATATTTCCCATAGGTATCCACACTTCATTTGTAAATCAGACCAAAAAAATGTTAAGGCCATGAGTTCTTTTATATTTTCACAGTGCAACCTGTTATTTCAACCTGATATTTCCCATCTGCCTTAGATGAGCGGCTTCTGCGCTACCTTTTATTCTGTTGTTAAATACGTGGTTAATAATGTGGAAGGTGAGAGGTGAAGGTAGAACGCTTATGAAATGTGGATGAAGGCAGAAGGACTTTTTTATCTTTGGCAATCATAATTACTTTCTTTTTTTTCTCTTTTTTTTTTTTTTTCTTTTCCATTTGTACAGTGTGAAAGTGCTGCGTGGACCATCCTGAAATGCCAGCTGTCAGTCAATGTCATCCATCAAGGGTCGAACAAGGACTCGCTCTGACAGACATCTGTGCCTTAAAGGTAATTACTTCAAACTTTGTAACACTGAATTAAGCACTGGTTATAAAGCAAGACACTTAAGACCAATGTGGAATGTAAGGTGTTGCTTTGTGTTTATTTTACATCTACTTTGTTTATGCTGTTATGTATACCGATGACATGAATTAATCTTCTTGCTCTCTTTAGATCACATGAACTGTCTGTACTGATACTAGAGGGGGTGTCTCCTGGCACAACAGCAGACTGCATTGATGTAAATGTTACTGATAGTTGTAGTCAAAGGAGCACAGGCTTGAAACTCAGGCATCATGGCAGTGTCCCTGCCTCGGGGTGACCTTAGGTAAATTCTGTATTTACTCTCTACTTCAGACTCATCACCCCTAGCGGGAGAAGTGATCCAGTGTACCCCCAGCTGGATAACTTCAATAGAGATTCAATACACCATTTGGAGGACTGTGGTTTCAAAGCTGGGTGTTCTTACCCTTTACTATTTTTACTGACTATCTTCAGTCAGTAAAATCTGTATTTTTTCAGTCATATATTTAAAAATCAGAGTAAGCAGACTAGGGCTGGAAGGATTAATGTGTTTCCTTTGATACTAGAATTCTATTATTTAGAACTGTGCACTGCATTTTTATTCTCAAAGACTGCATATGAAATACTGTTTGCTGACTTCTCATCTATGTAATTAAAGCAAGCCAATTATCAGAAGGGTTATGGGGCTGTATTCACTCTTTTACATGCATTAAAAATGGCCTTCTAACTTTACCTTGTAGAGCAAATTTTTAGAAAACTTAGAGAAATTATCCTATTGTCAATTTATAGAGAGAAAAATAGGGTGCATCTGATTTTTTTTCTAATTCAGTACTTAACTAATCAGCTATGGGTTTTCTAACTTGTTTGATCTGTATATGCAGCCAAACATTTCTAGTCTCTATCAAATGTTGTGAATCTGTGCTTTTTACTCCTGGACTCTTTTGAACACATCATGGTAATGGTCTCCTTACTCAGGACCCTTAGCAAAGAAACATAAGGGGCTTCCCATGTACATCCAACTGCAGGCTTAATTTTGAGATTGCTTTCTTAACTTAGGGAGCAATTGCATTCTCCGTTTGTAAGGAGCCTTACATATACAGCTCTCTGGGAGAACTTTTGCAGCCCATATTCTCTATTCTCTATGATGCCCCGTGTTGCTGAACAAACTGCCTCCGCGTAACTTCTATGTCAGAGGTACAGCTCTGCTTCTGTTTGCACTTTCCTTTCTGAGACACAGATCCTGTAGAAAGTACTGAATTTGTCAGGAAAAGTTCTAATATGTGCAAAGTATATTAACAAAAACCTGGTAATGCAGTTAGCGTTCATATTAAAGGGGATGTAAAAGCTTTCTATTTTTAAATCGGATCTTCCGTATTAATCTGTTTATTTGCAAATATTCAGTATGGCCATGTGGCTTTCTCAATCAGGAATGCCCAGGATAAATTTTAAAGCAGTCAGGAATACAAGGATGACTTTAATAGCACCAAGTGTGCTGATACAAAGTAGCTGGAGCATCTCTCAGCAAATGGCAGAGAAAGTGTTGACACTCTCCTATGCACTGAGACAGAAGATACCTCAGCTGCCCCCATTGATTGCTGAGACTGTCAGCCCAGCATCCCTGGTGACTTAGGAAATATTTGCCATGTTGTAAAAAGAAACCCTCCAAATAGAAAGGTTTGCTACTGTGTAAATGTGAATCTTTACTGTGTAAATGTTGATAGAAGACGTGAGAAAAAAACTTTTCCCGCTACTCTTTCACAGTTTGTTTCAGAGGTACTTGTAGCTGCCTGTAGCCTTTCTGAACTCTGTCTTTGCCACATTGCTGAGGGGTAGCCAGTCTGTTTGTTTGATAAGACTCCTGTAAGGGCCAGAGTAGAATAAGCTCTCACCTGTGAGTAGAATTCAATTTCTGTATGGAAAGTGTCTTGGCTCTCCTTTAACTCCGCTTTAACTTCTTCAGACTGAAATTCCAGGTAGTGGTAGAGAATGTAACCTCATACTCTGTCTTGTCTTCTTACCCACTTTTTCTGATACTCTACTACCCCATGAGAAAAAGTGGAAGGAATGGGATTTTAGCCCAAAGAAAAGACAGCTGAGCCGTGCAGCAGGCTTTAAATATTTTAAAAGTTTCTGCAAGGAAGAAAAGGAACAAACTGTTCTGTTCAAGTTGTGAGACAAAAAATAATATGCTTAAACTGGAACAAAAGCAGATTTAGGAGGAGCTTTGTAGAAAGAATGCTCCAGTGACAAAGATAATTAAGGTCTAGAATAGATCATACATTGCTTGCTCACTGGAGGTTTTAAGAGTGGTTACAGAACCATCTGTCAGAAATGCTTTAGTTGCTTTGAGGCGGATGGATGCACCGGATGATCCATTTGAGTCTTTCTTACCCCTTTCTAGGATTTAGCAATAATTACCTAAAGAAAGGGAAAAGACTACCAAGCATCCACAGCAGGGTGGCTTTCATATTCCAGTTTGAGATAGACTGGTTCACTTATGCAGCCAGCTCTAGCTCCCATATCATGGCAGTAACAGAGGGCTCCTAAAGTTCTTATTCTATGTGATGTGTGTGCATCCTGCCAGCCATTGCAGTCCCGGGCCAAAGGTAAAGAAAGCCTCTACAGCACTAACCAGGTCTGGACTCCAGGGGATCTGAACTCAAGCTATCAAAATATACTCAGTAATATTTCCTATGTAACACACCTTGGGAAAGTGGTTGGTGCAGGGCATTAAGGAGAGAAGGCCTGTGTATGACCAGCCTCTTCGTTTCCATGGGCTGGCTAATCCTAAAGGGCAAGATGGGACTGCTGTGTTTGAACACAGTGAGGAGTATGTAAAGGCGGTATCCAAGTGCTAAAAATGCAACTGTAATCAAAAAAATTCTCTCACACTGCACAACTCTAGTCAAGCAGGTCAAGTATTTTGTGCCATGTTCCCACCAGGCACTTGCAGGGGAGATGTGCTGATTGCTAGATCGTTGGTTTTAAAATAATAAGGAGGGGTATAGAGTATTTGTTCGAGAGTTGTGCATGATTCTGATTTTCAATAAACAATTCTCAGTTTTAAAAGGAATAGAGTTATGTGCACTTGTACTAAGTTGAGGAATGGGATAGAAGTTCTCATCTCAGATCATACAGTTCCTTTTGTGTTATTTTTGCTGGCTTTTGAGTAATAAAATTACCTGATGTTATAGAGGGTTAATCTAGTTTGTTCTTCCTGTAAGAAGCATTTTTAACTGGAGGTAAAGGGGTTAGTTAGTCTGTAATATCTGGATAAGTCACACAGTGTTAATTTAAAAAGTTAATTTAGTTCATTTCTCTAGGAAATATTCTGCCTCCAGGAATTATCCTTTCTGTTAAAACTGTTCTGACTGTTTTCTATTGTCTATTATCATGAAGCTTTGAGGATATTTTCTATGGGAAGGCTCAGCCTTAGAGCTCTGCCCACCTGCAATGATATAACTAGCAGAGCAAATTGCATTATCCTCTCAGTAAGCATTTTAGTTCTTTATTGTTTTAACCTGAGTTCTTGTAAATCAGCCAGAGCAATCAGTTTTAATGACTCCTCTAAGTGAAAAACAAACAACAATGGAAAAGCTCTGGTTTTTAAGTTAAACCCAGAAAAAAAAAAAAAGAGAAGAGGCACTGCATTTTCCCCTCATCAGAATGCCACCAAGACATAACCACTTCTCATTGCTTGCCCTGTGCTGGAGGTTATGAGCTTCCTGAGCATATAAAATGTAAATCTGAGAAGTTGTTTTCCAGTGTCTGCTGTGAACGGCAGTCATCCAGCAATCTGCTCAAAGGACTGCACCAACAAGAGGGAACAAGATGGCCATGGTCCAAAATACTCTGATTCTGGTCATTACATATTTACTGATCCCCAAAGAAATTTCCATCCATAAAGGGCTGAGTTTGTTTGCACTGAAACCCAGCGCATGATTTATCAGCTTAATTTAATTGAATCACCCTTTCTGCCAACCACCCCTCCAAAAATGTGTTTCCTTGAGATGCTTCAGTTTTGAAGGGAGAGAAAAATTGGAAAGTTTAAAGAATGAGTGTAAAACCTAGATGACTAACTCAACTCTTCCTGATTGCCAGACTTCTGCTCCTTCCAGCTGTGGGGAATTCCCTTAACAGTACTGTTGAGATCCCCCAAACAGAAATGGCAAAAACAATGAATTGTTTAGGTCTGCTAGCATTCTCTCTTTCCTCAGCAGACAGAATATCTTGATTCATGAATTTTTAAGATTATAAGTTACAACCATAGAATCATAAAATAGTTGAGGTTGGAAGGGATCTTTGGAGGCAATCATTCAAGTCTTAGTGATGTTCTAGGAGTCATGGGTTACAGTAATTAATTCTGCATCTGATTGATTATTTATAGCATGATAGAATGTGCCAAGTTGGATGGGATCCATCAGGATCATCGAGTCCAACTCCTGGCATGGTGCAGGACACTCCAAAATCACACCATGTACCTGAGACCATTGTCTAAATGCTTCTTGAACTCAGACAGGATTGGCAACTGTAATTGTTAGATGACTATAAGACAATATTTTGGAGACTTCAGGCCAGGAGCCTTGTTTTCAGGGAGAGGGAGGAAAGGTACATTAAAATGACATCCTAAAAACTGGAAATAAGAAAAGAATGCGAAAGGACATGATTTAAGGACATTATTCCACCTCAGAAGTAATAAGGTACAAAGAAAATGGACTTATTCTTTCCAGATATACCCGTTGCTCTAACAATATAGTACTTCCTCCCATGAGCAGTGGCTTTTCTGTGTCCTGAGAACAGTTGTTACGACCCTTCTGCCTTAAAGACAGGGTTCTAAACCTTGCACTGTAACAATGATTTCCATGTTTAACAGCCTTATTCAGTCATAGCAGTGTATACTGTCATTACATAGCAGTGGAAACAAACTTAAAGCCCATTTCCTTTCAGACTTTGCTCTCCCTGCTTCCTAAGCCTTCTCTACCACCACAAATACTGCAAGCAACTCTCCATCACTAGACAGCGAGCATTTCTGCAGCTGGTTCTAATGTATGCAGTTGGCAGAAAGGAGCTTGGAAAATGAATCTGATGACCAAACCAAGCCTGCCTTGCACAGTGGTGGACCAAAACAAATTTCAGTGTTATAAACCATGATCAGACTGGTTATGGAGAATGCTAAATATTTTTTCTTCCTAAATGGTTAATTAAGATATAAAGGTGCCAAATCAGGTCCTCTTGGAGAGGAAGCTACACTCTTGTGCCCTTAGAGCTACTGAAGATGTCATTGGGAGAGCAGCTTCCAGAGCCCAAGGGCAGACAGGCAGGGGAGCCCAGCGACAGGAGAGTCTGTGGCACAGTGGAGACTGCTGAGAAGAAACAGGGACAGACAGCCTGCAGGGTATTGGAGAGACTTCTCCTGATGCATAGAGGGGACTGTGGAGCCTGATAAAACCCAAAATAAGAAGTCAGATTTAAACCAAGACTAAGAGGATTCATTCACTGAAACCATGGCAAGATCTTAATTTATAAATGCTCTTATCCTTATTGGGGTTTTTTACCTTTTAAAATTTGCCTTCTGTTTGTACTTAGAAAATAACTAAGTTTTGCTTTTGAAAGCCTTCTGCATATTTCTAGTGGATTCAGAATGATTTAGTGGGGAGACTTTGACTTTCACTGAGTCTTGTTGTGCACCTTCTCAAAAAGTTCTGTGGAAGCACTTTGTCATCTATTCTTCCAGTAATCCCTTTACCATCCTTGGAACCACAGTCCTTCACCCAGCAAACTTGTCATCTGCTGTGCATTCAGCAGCAGCTTCTGCTGAAGCACTAAGTGGAGTTCCAGTGAAACTATGCAAAGTGTGCTGGGGAATTAAGATGTTAATTTTCTGGTTTTCCACTGGTTGATAGTCAGATTTTGTTCTCCTTACATAATGCTTCAAATGATCACCTTTTCTTAAAAACAACAGCATGTTTCTGTTGTGAGAGCATCACAGGGAGAATCTGACCTTTTCTTCTTTAATCTATTTGTTTCTTTCTTCTTTACAACTTTTAAATCACATCTCTGATGGAATTGTAGACAAACTTCTTTCTGCAGCATTTAAGGTAGAATCAGTATACTATTTCACACTGGGTTAAAAGCATGAGTTTCATATAAAGAGTTCCATGAATTGCCCAGTTTTTGATGTCCTTATAGTCTTAAATGGGCACCTGGGAAACCATAATGCTCTATATATGGATGTATTAATTTATTATGCCTTTGAGATGGCCAATGCAACCTGGGAGGGTTCACGTAAAAGAAGCAGGTATTTCAGATGAGCCATAATTTCTAACGTACCTCAATAAAAGCTACTGGCCAAATACCATAATTACAGACAAGATGAGTAACTAATAGTTAGTCACATCCAATTTCTATTCTGCTTCAACTTTTGAAGATTGGAACTTCCTCTGCTTATTTCAAGAGTGCTTAATCAGCTAAATTGCACAGTAAAATGCAAGTCCAAACTATTGAGGGGATTGAAAAGAAAACTTTATTTTAAGGAATGCTTTTGTTTTTACTGTGTTTGAGCTCACTGAGATTCAATTTACACTCTGCTTCCTTCAGATTTTATGGAGCTTTTACTTTCATGACTATGAACAGCATCTCTGTCAAAGTCCACATCATAGAATTAGGTCTGTAGAGGCACTTTATGACTCGTTCCCCTGGATAGCTGTAAAAAGAGGAGAGTCTCCATAGTATAACTCGAGATCAGCTAGGCAGCTTCCCATTATTAAAACTGTCATGCCAGTTTCTATAAAGGGATCTGGTATTTCCCTCAAAGCTTTGTCTTTCTGAAGTGAAGACTTCCCTGATTGTTCTATTGGATGTTCCCTACATAAATGGCCTCAGGAAAAAAGATGCTTCCAGATGACACTATGAACTTTTATTCTATTATTCTACTTGTGAAAACATGAAAATATTCCTAGCTCTAGCCTATTCAAGTTAACATGTCTTTTTATGGGCAAAATACTTAAAATGAGAAGATTCTTGGTCTTTTGCAGTGAGATCAGTATTATGTAATTTCACTGGATTTCTTACCTGGAATGTGAAATATATAATGTAACATAAAATACGGGATGTAGCAGAATATAAGATAATGTTTTAATGGAAACACAAAATTTGCCATCATCAAAACTGGCAAATAGAATTGATTATTCAGTGCGGTGTGTCTTGTTTGCACTGGATGTTGCCCGTGAACATTTAATTGGACTGATAGTTTAGGCTTTGCTGTTTTGCAAATACGTGGCTTCAGACTAGCAGGTAAGTGATCCCAGAGTGCCCTCAGTAGTGTGAATGCACCCACAGAACTTGCTTACTGTCTCTATTCTCTCACATAGTATCTACTACTTAAAATTTGAAGGGTTGATACATTTATATGGAAAATCTTTCCTGTGAGAAGTGTCTGATGTAGCCCTCAGGAGGACTAGCAGAGACAAGAAGGCTACTCAGCACCAGCTTGAAGTTGATTATGACGGATATTGGCATTCTGTCTAAAAGCATGTTTGAAGTGAAACATTTTAACCACAGTAGACTGAAACCTGTCATTGTTACCTGAGCATGTGTAATAGTCTCTAGACAGCCTTTAGAGCAAAATGGTTTAGTTGCAGAAGGCTTGGTTTCCTGAAAGTCAAGTGTTTTAATGTAAAAGACTGGGAAATTCAAGCAGTGGTGGAAGGTGGAAAGTACAATCCTGCCTCTCTCGGATTTCTAAGTAACAGTTCGCATTTAAGCAACAGTTCTTGAATGGGAAACTATTTACAGCTCTTAGTTCTCTTCTTTTTCATTCAGTCTATCTTGAATTAGTTATTTGTTAGTCATGGTTCTTAAGTAGTGGAAGGTTGTAGTCACAATTAGGATGCCCTGGCAAAAGAGCTTTTCTCTGCGGAAATAGTCTAGCTGTAGGTATAATGTTTACAGATCCATACTACAGATTTCAGGGATTGGATATGTTGCCCTATAAATTGCAGAATAATTCATTGTATGATCATTTCTTTCCTTTAGTACGAGGTAGAATTTATTTTTAGGAATAGAGGGACGAATGTATGGAACCCAGTGCTCTTTCCAGTTATGTGATTCATTTTATCCTGCATTGCATGAAATAAAAACAAATCACATTGTCACTGTTAATTTTGGGGTTCCAACCCTGTTCTGGCATTGAGAAAGTTGTGGTGATGTGTTAAAGCTGAGAGTTTTGCCCTGTCTGCATCTAATTTTGATGAATGATTTCAACAGAAGGATTCACAGAATGATCTCTCATCCATAAGTATCCAATCCAATACGTATTTTTGAGCATCACAGAATTGTAAAAGGACTTGGGTTGAAAAGGACCTTAAAGATCATCCAGATCCAAACCCCAGCCATGGGCAGGAACAGCTTCCACTAGACCGCATTGCTCAGAGTCCCATCAAACCTGGCCTTGAGCACTCCCAGGGGGATGGGGCATCCACAGCTTCTCTGGGCAGGCTGTTCGAGTGTCTCACCACCCTCACAGTAAAGAATTTCATCCTAATACCTAATCTAAACCTGCCTTCTTTCAGTTTGAAGCTATTCCCCCTTGTTGTCTTTTACAGAAATAAGGAAGATGTCCATTAGTTAGATAAGGCTTAGAACATTTTCTTGTCATCTTGATTGTTACATGAAGACTGTGGGTTTTCTTAGTTGTTAGTAAGTTATTTTTCTTACTTGCTGGAAAGTGTTAAGGAAAGACAAAAACTGCTTCCACCCAGGGGTGTGATGGTGTTCCACATAGCTGTAGGTATGACCTGTTTTGAACCTGAGTGAATTGATGGAGAAAACTGCAGAAGAGTCAGGAAAGAGGAATCTGTTGGATTGTGTTGGGGACTGCATGTGTATATCCCCATGATCAAAAAGTGTACCAAGAACTCATCGCAGTCTGGTGATTTTAACAATCATGTACTTTTCTTCCTTAGATATTTCCATTCTAGTGTGGCCCTGCCATTTGAGAGCAGAGTGCCTGTAAATCTAGGGTACATTTGCATTTTCTGAGGTTCTATTTCTCTCTACCTTTTCCCCCTCACTAGAAATTTAGTATAGCTGTGACTTAACAGTCTGATAGCAGCACATTCCTGTCCCATGCAACCACTGGGTGGGGGAGGGGGAGCAAAAGAAGAATGCCTAATGTTTTGTTCATGCTATAGGGAAGGTATGGATCAGTCCTTGTGTTATCCAAACTAATTTGTCTTCCTTTAAAATACAGCCTTTTTATAGAGATAAGCTTGCTTAATCAGAATGTTCTTTGATGAAAGTATATCTGGCATAATGCTAGTTCAGTGAGCGTTTTCTTAACAGTGCCATTGTTCAAAAAAAGTTTTGGTCTGTAGTACAGAAAAGATGGAGTACCCTGTGGAGTTTTCCCTATTAGTATGCTAGGCAGTTGCTTATTTCTCCATTCACTAATCCCTCAGCTGAACCCCTAGATTTACCATAGTCAAATAGAAATATTCACAATACATATAAATAAGCGTTTGGTTGTGAATAGGATTTATTTGCTAGTGGTTGATCACTCTCTTTCTTTACTGTTCTTTATGTTATTGTTTTCAAAATCAGTGGCATGTGAAGTTAGAAAGTAAGTATTGCGAATGGATTCTTCACAATATGACACCACTTAAAAGCTGGATGTTGTCAGAGGCAGATACTTAATCAAATCTAATCAACAAACTGTAAGAATCAAAATTAGTTGATGATCAAAACAAAATATAAATGTATTCTCTAATTGATTACGGTGGCTTGGGAGGTTCTGTAAATTAAAAGATTTTTCCCAGCTGGGATAAAAATCAACCTTTCTTCCCGTTTACAAGCCTCAAATAGTAGCAGTTCAACAATCTGTGCTCCTAAGAAAAAGTAGGAAGAAAATAAAAGAAATAAAAATGGCTCATAGAAAATACCTGATAATATAAAGAGTGCTACTTTGTATGTGTCGGTTTAGTCAGGACTGGGGTGGAGGCGGAACAGTGGGGAAAGTTTTACAATGAAACATTTTTTTCCCAAGTATTTTCTTGCCTCCCACAGAAAAATGGTCTGTTATCATTTTATATATGTAAATTTAAAGGAGAAAGAGTAGTGGGATGTGGGAGGAACAGCTCTCCATGTCAAGAAGTGCTCTCCTTCAACATACATCTAGTTTTCACTATGTCCCATGGGTAGAGGTTGTCACAGTAGATCATTTAATCCCGTGAGAAAAGATGGTGCCTGTGCATTGCAAGTGTGTGATGCAAGAAGGGAGACCAGCCATCCTGGTGGAGAGTAAGGCTCTGGCAGGTGTGCACTGTGTCAGGTGCCACTTTTCCAAACCACAATACTTTGGTTCTGTGCCAAAATATTTCAGATTTCAACCTCAACTTTTTTTATATCTGAGAGTTTTTCCAGAAAAAGCAGTTTTTCAATAGATTGATTTTTAATTCTACAAAGGCTACAAGTGAAAAGTGTAACACAGATATGAAGTGGATCCGAGCATCAGACTGGTGATGCAGTAACGTATTGGATCAACATATCTAAAGTCCTTCTGTATTTCTATTCCAGTAATGTTCATCTGTTTGTTAGCTCACATGAGAGGAGAGGTGTTGACATCTAAAATCTGTGCTGAGTGAATTGGCATTGACCTTAATATAAGTTAAACAATACTTTAATTATTTTTAAACTATTTTAAGCTACTTCTATTTCCCAGTTACTGCTGCCACAAGAAATCCTCCAGAATGCTGATGCCCCAAAATCAACTCAGCTCAGGGAATTGAAAGGCCATTTCTAAAAAATGAGGTTAAAATAACACTGACTGGCGCCATTCACAAAGGCCTGCATATATCTCTATTGAAAGGCAGTACAGGTCTACCCATCTGTCTTTGTAGTCAGATAAAACTCACAGGGAAAGGGCTCATAGAATACTTTGTCACCAGTCATTAAAGAATTAAAGAATAATATTTTCTCCGGGAAAAGTAATTGTAGGCATTTTTATAAATAACTTATTTGCATGCTTAGTGGAGGGTATTGTTGGAGACCTTCTTCCTCTCAATTATATTTGACATAAAATAATTATTTTTCTTTTAAGAACACATCCAGTAAAATGAAATGAATATGTAAAAGCTGTCAAGCATGCAATTGTAATGGTATAGTGTGAAAAGCTGGGAAGTGAAAAAGATGGTATATTGAGACAGACATCTAATTTCTGAGTCCTGAAGTTTAATTTTGGCTGCACATTGCATTCTTAACAACGATGGAAGAAAGAGTAGAGGTAAATAAAACAAATAGAATTTGTCAAACAAAAGTTTGTGCATCTCAGGAATGAGAAGCAAAGACTTGGAGCATACATCCAGGGAAGCTGGCTTTTCTTCCCTAGAGGGTAGGGCAGCTTCTCACAAAAATTGCCAGGCCCATTGTTAGAATGAAAAATAAAATTTACAATAAATTGTTTGCAAAAATATGACAGGGGAAAAAATAAGAATGATCTATTAAACGAGAAAAAAATATATACTGATTTCACACCAGAATACCCAGCAACTTTGGAATATTATTATTATTGTTGGTTCCGCTGTCTCCAATTAAGTACGTACCATATGTGATATTATAAAGATCCTAAAATATTCACTAGGCATAATTATTTTTTGGGAGTAAGACATAGTGTTAAATATGTTTTAGATTTTTCTCCTTTCTCTTTGCATCCCACCATCTTTGCCCTAAATGTGGGGGCTTTTTAAAATTGCTAAATCTGGATTTCCTGGCAAGATGGATATTTTATAAATTAACTGCCTCTGCCTAGCAACCGTAGAAACATTTCAGGGACAGGTAATGATTTACAACAACTCAGAATGTGATGTAGAGAAAACCTCACATGCCAGAGTGGTTCTTGCATTACCCTTGAGAGAACTCTTTTTCAGAGAAAGTGGTGCCACTGAGGATCTTTTCTAAAACTCAGATCAGCCTTTCTGTTGGCAGCTCAACGTTCTAGAGTGGAAAAAGTGCAGCACTTGAGATCCCATTGGGCTTTTATTGACGTTTCAGCTTTAAGGTCTACTGCTACAATATTTGTAGATCAGTCACACAAAGAAAGTTTTTTTTTAAAAAAGTGAGTTTGTAAACAAAGTTGCGTAACCTCCTTAACTCAGGCAAATATATTTAGTGTTACTTAATTTTAAAATGCCATAGCGACCATCATGGGCTTATGGTTTTTCAAGCAAATGGAAGCCAAGCAGATCTATTCTCCTACCATTTTGTCTTCCTCAGCTGCAAAAGAGCAATGCATCAGGAGCTTCTAATGCATTTCGAGGTTGTATGTTTGATATTTCTTTTCCATTTTAATTCTGCCACTGCTACTGGTATACTTTCTGTCACTTACTTGTTTTCTGCTATGGCTGCTTCTGCTGGGGCTGTTTGAGTGACACAGAAAGAAACAGTTCACCAGAAAGGTATCTAAATGAAACAGATAAGAAAGTTGAGAGGGCAGCTGAATTAAGGTAATTTGAAATTAAGAAGCTTTTACACAAATAGATCTAATCAACATGTCTCTCCTCAGCAGAGGTTGGAATGCTAAACTATAGATGTCAGAAGCAGTAACATTTTAATGACATTAATTATGGCATGGGGCAAGACCCTTGAATTTCTCTACTACAGTCTTTGTTTTCAGAATGGGAGTGGCTTAAGGACGTGAGAAGTTTTTCATATCTACTGATTACAGTGACTGTACCATAGACCATCTGTCAGGGGCTAGAGCACACCTGGAACAGAAGCTGAGTAACTGCAGAAAGCAAGAATAAGAAACCCAAAGCCCAAAATAAATCCCCTTGATGTGATTTTGAACAGTAAATTCTTAAAGCAGAGCAGTGGTATACCAGCATCTGGAGGATAATCAATAGGAAGACAATATCCTTTAGAATGATTGCCTCAAGAGCTTTGGAAAGGCAAGCCATTGAATTCTGACTGGGCAGCAGAAATCAAGAATTGCAATAAGTAAATCAGATAATGCTGAGTGCAACAGGACCTTACACAGACATATCCCATACACTTTGGCTATGGCTCTTTTCATTACCATTGCCTGTTAAGTGACACTAAATTCAGCTACAGATGTTTAAAACCTGTGATTAGAGATACTGTGCTAGGCAGAGAAAAAGGAAAAAAAAAAGCTGTATCAGTCTTGTCTTTTAGGTTTCATGAAGCATTCATAGGCGAGCCTCTTGAAAAAAGAATCAGAGTTCAGTGAAAATGCTTTCTAAAAAGGTCTTTGATGAATCCTGAAGATACCCTGTTGCTTTACACTAGCTTAAAATATGTGCTACTAAAAGAAAAGTAATCCTGATTGTATTCTGATGGCATCTTCTTTCAAAAATGTGTCATATGCCTATGTCCCATCTAAGAAAATAGCTGTCCTACCAAGCCTACCAATAGGTGTATAATTTATCTGGCCTGAGCAAGTCTCTGAGACAGTGGAAATTCTTGTAGTACTGTGCTTCAGAAACACTGAGAATGAAGGGCAAGTGTTTCAGGAGATTCCATTTGGTGGTGCTTGAAAAACAGTCACAGTGCTTATGTGTTTGAGTCATTAAGTGAAGCCAGTTGCAGACTTATGGAGGTTGCAGGCTGGTATCTCTGCCACAGTTTTTCTCATGGTATGAATTAAAGTAAATCCAGTGATCTTACTAGAGCTGGAAGTGCCAAACTGGAAGCCTACACACAGAGCTGCAAAATGGTTTAGAAAATAAACCATCCAGCTGTTTAAATCTGCAAACCATCTCTAATATTGAGTTTTATGGCTAGGATTGAGTTTGGTCCAAGCACAACATCTGTTGCTGTAGAATTTTCAGTAGTAACTTATGTGGTCAAAGAGCTGGTGCCCTACCAGATTCCCCATCTTGGAACACTTCAAGAGAGAAGGAATCAGCTAAAAACGGAGCAGAGTGTGGGAGAGGTCTTCCTCTCTGTGAGCAGTAATCTCTTAATGCTCTGAAATGCTTATCTCAAATCCTCTAACCTACAAAATGAGGTTGCTGTTGTTAAATTTCTTAGCTTGTCATCCCGAATGTCACTACCAGCTATACTGGTAAGCCTTTCAAGGGAAAAAAACACACAACCTTCAGATTTTGAAATAGTTCCATCTGTGTTTGGTAGTAGCCAAATTTACTTCTTCACAGCTACCTCAGAGATAGAAAATGTGTTTAAATAAATAAATAAGTACAGTTTGTATTTCCAAGAGGCTTTAGAGTGTGAACAGAAGCAAATATTAAAGTGCAATAATAAAGGAGTAGGGGTACACAAATTTGGGTAGCTTAAGAGACAAATAAAGGTAGATGTTTTCATGTAGCTGGAATTTTCTTTAGCCTTGTGAACTTTGTTGCATCACCATGGTATGCTGCAGATGCTAGAGAAAGGGCAAACCTTAAGGCTCCCAGTTTGCATTGCCTCTTCTGATATCTCAAAGCTTTTGAAAACCATAATTCACGTAGTGAATACATTTTTTCCTTGTCTTGGGTAAAATTCACCCCTGTTCAAAAGGCATTTGCATCACTTTTAGATGCCTAATTTTCAGTTCTGTGGAGAGCAATGGCACTGAAGAAAGACTAGAAGGAGGTGGCAGAGTACTCTGCATGAGACATGATTGGTTTTGTGTAGGGGCACATTCCTGTTCTGTCAAGGGATGGATTTTGTGGAAAGGAACGTCTCTAGGGAATTAGCAACCTGGGCTTTTGAGATGTGTCAAAATATCAAAGGAGGGGAAGCTGACAAGTAGAAGAGAGAGCCCTACTGATGTCAACTCTCCCCCGTGTCCTTCTGAGTATTTAAGACTGCCTGTAGTGCTCAGACTTCCCAATTCAGGGAGTACTTTCTCAGTCTAATGTCCTTATTGATGAGGCAGGGCCAGACACAGTTCCTTTCTTCTCTTACATATTTGAAAAAGTAGGGCAGAGAGAAGAACAGTGTAGAGGATGACTCTGCCATCATACTTACACTGTGATATCTGGAAGAGACAGGGCAGTTAGGGGACTGACTGAAGGAAGTTGATGGATGGCTACTATCCTTAGGACAATTTTTCATGGGAATTCTCTGTAGTATGTAACCATAAATCCTTGAGCAATTACACTGTTTGCCATGGTGTTTTCCCATTCTTCATAAATTTTGTCGCAAGTTGCAATATAGTGTTCACTTAAACACCTACTTCCTGAAGTCCGGTTACTAGTTTGGAATTTCAGCTTGCAGTTTTTTTCCTGGTATTTCTGCAAGGTTCTAATGAAAGGATAGCAATTAAAGTGTTAAAAATTTATTACAAAGGCTCCAACTAGAATAAAATAGGAGGAAAAGTGTCAAATATCCAAATCATTAGCTTTTATGAAAATGAGTAAACTCATTACATTTTTTTTGTTGTGAAATTTTAACAATTAATTTCAATAGATGTTTGAGAGCTATACATGAATGCTACTGTATTTCTCCTTTCCTACATCATATCTGTAAGACTAGGTGTATGTCTGAAATGCAGTGGAACTTTTCACTTGTTAAAAACTGTATTGTGATGGGAAGAAGCACTAGAGAGTGATGCATTTGACCACTATCCTTTAAGTATTTGAGCCCCCAAATCCAATCTTGATTTGAATTCCAAATGAAAATAAATAAATAGTTCACCTTTAACTCTTACGTTTTCACAGATACCCTTGATGAAAGTATCCATCACAATAGTTGACGTAATAGTGTAGCTCTTCCTCTGTTGAGGGCCGTACAACCCATAGTAGGGTTATTGATTGTAAAGGAAGAAACGTGTGCCTCATACTCAGTGTATAAAAACTTCCACAACAGCAGATTTGTTCAGATTGGGAACAGGGAGAATTTTCAGAGCAGTGAAGAAATGAGACCACTGAGTCCCTGAAATGAGCTGCTGGGATCATTGTCACAGTTCCAGGTTCAGTTTGGCACCCACTGTGGCTGCACCTGCTGATGCCATTATGTTGACAGGTACAAATCACCAGTCATGAAAGAGAAAACCATGAAACAGGCAACAACTGGCTCTGACTACATAAAGTAATTACCAATCCCAGAGCCATAGGCAGTAGTATCTAAAAGGTAACAGGTGGACCACCAAGAATTCTGTGTGTTTTCTCCCCGCTCCCCGAGTACAAGAGCTACCAAACATGCAGAGATATTTTGCAAAGTGCTTGCTAAAGAGAGCCTCCCAAGGATCCGACAAACCCATTGCTCTCTCTTCTTCTTTGACACAAATCTTTCACATCTACTCTCTTTCACGAAGATTTTCCACTTGTATTTTGGAATTGAATGTATTTTGCATCTTACATGAATGTGCTGAGTGTAAGCAGAGAAAGATGGAGTTTTTGTGTGGTGTTGAGCAGGGTGAGCTTTAGTTTGGCCATGTGTCTAATTAGGTGGCTTTTTTAGTGTGTGCTCTGTATTGGCTAATTAGAGGAGTCTGGCCTACAGCCAGGCTATTTCTTCCTTAAAGATTTGGTTGCTCTACAGCATTGTTGGAACAGATTTGTCTTTCTGGTTCAGACTGCGAATGAAAAAATACCACAGGTGGCAGAATATGAGCACAGAGCAATACCTGCCTTGTTGATAAAGATAGACTGTAAGTCCTAAATGGATGATATTGGCACTTGTGAAAAATCAGTTCTGTTCCTCACTGATTATCAGAGACTTTTCAGCAAAATGTCCAGCAAAGCTGCAATCACAGTAATTGCATAACAGTTGCAATCACAGGCTTGTTTGGCCTTTCTGGAAGCAGAACAGCTATTTGTTATACAGCTGTGGATAGGTTTGCAAACGACCTGGCAGTATCAGGTTTGTTAGTGAACTGTGTGTCTTGCTGAAAAACTGTCTAGAGATCAGGAGTAGCGTATGGACAGAAATGAATGGGATCTATTTTAGCTGAGCTTGGCACAACACAGAGTGGTATCCAAGCAAATCTCAGTGTCTCAGAGGCAGCCAGGGAGCAAGGATGCTTTCAAAACTGAAATCTTTGTAGCTGTTTTTTCCCTCCCATTGCTTTTCTTGGTTTCTGCTTTTGCTTCCCATACATATATCATATTTATTACCTCTCATCTACTCACTTCACTGTAATAATGAAAAATTCCATGTTTTATTGTCATAGATAGGAACTGTTGTCACGTACACACCTCAGAGTAGTGTACAATAATGGCCAAACTTGAGAAAACTCAGGAGAAAATTTCTTGTTCCTTGAAAGGCAGGATTTTCACCCAACTATGCAAAATGTAAAATGGCCAGAACTGGAGCCCAACGTCTTGTGTAACTATTCCTCTATTAGCAGGCATGTTCTGCTCTTCTTTCATATCCTTAATAAGGGTTTAGCACTCTTTCTCACTGTTTCCTGCAATTGGTGGTGGGTTTATTTCCGCTCCATGTAGTCCCAGATGCTGACCATATGAACTCTAATCCTCACACTAGAACAGGGAATTGGTGTGCTGGAATATGTACAAATATAAAGGCCAAATCCTGAGCTCAATTTGTGCAGCTGAATGGAGCTCATCAATTGCAGAAAGCTGTAAGACCTGACCCTGCATCAAGTGAAACAGATTGTGGCATAGAGGTGGTGAGGCTATGCAGACACTGGGCAAGAAAGGATATGTGGTGATATTACCAGTGCACAGGTAACAAAGAGCTCTGCAGTCATTTCAAAATTGGAAGAGAACTGCAGAGGAAGAACGCTGTGCAGGTGGGTTCCTCAAGCAGCCCCTGGACAGGTATTTCAGCTACCCTCTTCCGCTTATGGGAACTGGAAGTGCTGCTGTTGCCCAGTTAGCAGATGCCATCCCTCCCTTGCCTGTTGGCTCTCTATCCAGGTGTATCAGCTGTTAGCTCCTTCCTATCCATTTCTGTCTTTCCTGTTTTAACTCTGCTTCTCATGTTTTGTGCTTCTTCTCGCTTGCACTCTCCGGGTTTTTTTGGCCCTATTTCTTTTTTCCCCATTAACCGTGCTCCTCTTTGGCGATGTTCAATGTAGATTGGCAGGGCAGAGTCAGATAAGGGTTTGGCACAGAGCAGCCATCTGGGCTGCAAGCTGTGCTCCGAGGCTGCAGGGCTGCATGTGGTTTTGGTGAGAGATGCCTGTAGAAGATGAGTGGGCAGAAGGCATCGGCAGCTGCTTTAATTACAGTCATGAGTGCACAATGTGGAAGTCCAGAGTAAAGCTGATTTCTTTGCTATTTTTTCAATGCATTTTTACCTCACTGGATGGTACTAGAGTAATTTCTCACAAACCTATCAGATGCCTTGAGAAAACCTGTCCCAAAGCTTGAAGGTCCTTCTGAACCTTAAACAAACCACCTATTACAGTCAGGAGGCCTAAGAAAGAGTTGGGCTCATTGTTTTGTTTTCACTTGTCTCTGACTCGAGAAGGAACATCTGTGGTTGTGGCAGTAGGGAATGGTTCTTTGGCTCAGTGGGCTTCACTCAGCTCATAAATTTTCTTAGACTCGTGCTGTGCTCAGTCTTGCCCAGAAGGCCACATATTTGCCTGCAGGTGAAAGCAACTCTTCCAGGTTTACCACACAGCACATGGAGGGGACAGGAAGGGTGCAGAAGATAACAAGTGGAAGTTCATGTGGGAGTCAGAATACCAGTCCCAAACAAAGTCAAAGAGTCATTGTAAGCCACTAAACAGGGTAATTGTTGCTTTAGAGACAAAGGGCAGCATGGTTCAATATCATTTGCCTAATTTCTGGACAAAGGAATATGAAAATAGAGTGGTGGGTAAGAAAACTGAATCTATGGTGTCAAAGTGCAAGAGAATGCAGTTAGAGCAAGAGAGGAGGTGAAAACAGAGCGAGCAGGGACAGGAACAGATTGTACAGCAGTAGGAGCCAAAATGTAATCTTGAGTGAGTCTGCAGCCTGTAGGAACATCAGCAACTTCAGCAGGAGCTGCTGCCCCGCTCCTCAAGGGAAAGATAAATAAAATGTATGCAGTCTGTCCTTGTATTATCATGGGGGAATCTTGACACAGAGGTGTCTTCTTTATGTTATTTGCTACTCCAGGTCAAGGATCTGACACTCTCTGAATATAACTGTTAATTGGCAGTGGTTTCTCAAGTCACTTTCTGATTCCACAAGGACTGAGAAGGTGATCTGTTGTGTGTAGGGAAAAATACATGGTTCCTCAACCTGCTTTAGGCAGACATCACTATTCAGCATTTTGGGAGGGACAAAATGCCATATGTGCCTATTCCCAGGGAACTTCAGACACAGCTTCTACAGCTCATTATATTTTCCACATTATCACAAATCAGAGTATTTTTCAATGACTGTTGCTTGGCCCTTCGATCAGCTAACCTTATGAAGAAAGTAGAATTAATTTAAATCTCTGAATAGGTATATTTCATTTCTTGCTGTTGAAGTAAACATGTCTGCAATAAGTTTGGGTGTTCAAACCTTCATTTTTAATTCTAAGGAATGAAAACCCCTTAACCCTCTAGAAGAGGGTAAAGGCAAGGATGTGTGGAATTGAAAAAAAACAGGCCTCAGAGGAAAAGCTGCGCAGTGAATTATGATTCATGCTGCAACACAGATTGGAGCTTGTCTCGCACAAGAAATCATCAGGAAGCAACAAGCAGTTAAGGATGAACCCGGAGCATGCCTGCAATTTTAAAGGCAGCAGCCAATCTTCAGTAGGCATGTTTGTTGTTACAGTGAGCCTGACGAGTTCATTTTGGATGCTGCCACCTGAAGAGCATCGTTTTCTTCCTCTCTGACTCAAGCATAAGCATGTAAGACCGTGATCTTGCACAAGGCTTAATGTTTCAGGCAATGTGTATCCTGTTTGGAGTAACATTAGCAGAGCATTTTGGCACATGCAGGCGCACTAACAGATTGTAAAACCACACTGAAATCCAAGGAAAAGAACCTGTTCCCTCAGATGGCTTTCCATCCGTCGATGCAAGCCAGCCAGCTCTTCCCCCTTGCATTTCATCCCAAGATTTGTCTGGGGCTTTTTTTATCTACCTACTTTTATTTATCCTCCTTACAGGCAAGGTGATAGAATGCTGCTGGATGTGGGGATTGTTCCAGCTGCTCTTTAATTTTAAAGACTTCATCATCAATTCACAGCTGTACAGCTTAACTGAAGAAAGAGAAGGCAAGCATAGCTTCTTTTCTCCTACCATTTTTATCTAGTTGCCTTGTTCCCATTACTCCTGTACCCCCATTTTCTGACACTAAGAGCAAATAATGATCCAAAATATGGAAACTTTAATGGGCCTCTGTTCCTGTGATCAGTCCTGCAAAGCCCTGTCACCCTTGCTATGACCATGCTAGTTACAAGTTCCAACAGTGCATAACCTGATTTTCTGCAGGAGGTGTGAGTGTCCCAGAACTGTGCTCTTGCACTGCTCAGGTTTTCCGGAGAAGAGATCTTGTCTTTCCTCACTGTCTCTGATGTAAATTCTTGGCAGATTGACTGGCATTAATGATCTAGGAGAGAAGGTTCTCCACATCCCTTTTCACAAATGGAGATGTTCTTGCACCCTGTAAAAAAATATGCATTTCATTGGTTTGGGAAATTTTGCAGTTTAATGAGGTGAATGTTCCTCTTGAGAATGACAGTTTTGCTAGTTGTGCTGTTTATTTTTATGATGCTTTATGTCTTTGAAGTTTCATAGGTTGGAATAAACTAGGCAAAGTAGAAAGCCAAAAAGCAAATAATGTTTAACATCTGTCAGGCATGCTGAAAAACGAATGTGGAGTTACTGGTACTTTTCTAAAAACTGGAGGTTTACAAATTGAAATCTCAAATGAAAACTGACTTCAGTGGTTCAGATTACTGGGTTTGTGGGTGTTTTTTGTGATTCCTTCCTTCTTGCCCCAAACACTCTAGGGACACTTAAGCTTTCTGGTGATGATAGGCAGCTAAAAATTTCTGTGCCTTTAGGACTTGCTACAAAACAGAGAGCCCAAATCTATCATCCTGCAGTGAGCTAAGACCAGGGAATCTCCCATGCCATGGTGGGAGTGGGACAGATTGAGGTTTGTGGCTAGAGCACTGTCCTTGCCATGGCACATGGATGAGATGCCCCCTTGGGACAGGGGAAAGCCCAATGCTCAGTGATTTATGATTTTTTTCCTTTGGTTCTGCTCACTAAAAGCCCTGGGTTGTACCAGGACAGTGTGTAGAGCAAGCAAGAGGGTAAAGCCCTCTTCATCCTTCCAGAAAGGGTCTGATTGCAGGGTGAGAGGCAAAACTTCCATAACTCTCCACGAAGACATTAGCATTACGGATGGCTACACTTAGTAATCTATATCTTTCTCTTACAAGCAATTTGTTGTTATATTGTCCAGAACAACAAAATGGCAAAGGCCAGGAGCTATACTGCTGAATGGTGACAGAGACTGCAGCCAAAGTGAGTGCCTGGCAGACAGGCCAGTGCCCTGTGGCCTGTGCAGAGCCTAGGAAGAGTTAAACAGCTTCTAATGGCATGAAATAAAAAAGTCAGCCACCTGAGAGAGGACCATCCCCAGCACCACTTCCACAGGAACTCATAAGGTCCCAGAAGCTTCTGCCCCCTGAGCTCCTTCCTGGAGGTGCCTGTCTTCCTTCCACCATTGTTGTCCCTTCAAAATACTGTGGGATGAGGAGCAGCCAGAGCAGGTTGGAGGTGAGTGCCTCTGCTCGCCTGACTGGGGAGCACCATCTCTTTCACCCTGGGGACGTGTCTGTATCTTCCATCATGCCTGTGGCCAAGGTCTCCAAGACCCTGAGCACTCTCTTTACTACATGTTTTTCACCAAGGAACTGTAATACCAAATGAGGACCTTAACAATGACTAGGACCTTAACAATGACTAGAAAACCATTTCCTACCTCGTTTTTTCTTGCCTAAGGGTGGGGACAGTGTTCATTACGTGTATTCTCAGTAGCGTACAGCAGTCCCGCAGCTACTGCAGAGGACCAGACCAATTCTGCCAGGATGCTCGGTCCTGAAAGGGACTGTCCTGTGGTTCACAGGTTTATACCCAATCACTGGCCATGAGAGGCCCTTGTGCACGTACAAATATGCTCTGGGACCAGCTCTGCAAGCCTTGTTGACCAAGGCTGTTTGCTATTACTGTGACAGATATGATAGCCAAAAAGAATATGAATGAACAGTGGAAAGTAGCATTATTTCAGAAAAAGATTCATATTGAGCAATTTGACAGTGGGGGAGTGCTTTCTCCAGGCAGAAATTTCCAGTAGCGAGGAGAGCTTGGTTTTACTCAGTGAGTTTTTTTCTCTCTGTCTTTGTATCAGAGCTCATTTGTTTCATACTGATTAAAAGAATAAGCTTTGGAACCAGCAGAAATGATTTACAGTTTAGTTCTTTAGAATAGGAAAATCAATCAAAATATTTTAAAAATAGAAGATAATAACTAGAGCTGCTCATCAAGATTTAGGACTAACTGCAGGCTTGATTGAGGACTCTAAACTTAGCTTTTATTTTATTTTTCATTTAAGAGTGTGCAAAGCATTATACAATAATTATCAAACTGAATTGTCACTGAAAAATGGCTTAACTGGATCTTTGTAGCAGATTAAACCAGAATATTTTTTCCTGTTGTAAATCTCTTCAGCAAATGTTCTCTGTCTCGGGACATGTAGCTCCTTTTTTCAGGCTGTTTCCACTTCTGATATTTTGCAAGGTATAAGCCATGTATGTACTCTATGTCAGTAGGAATACTCTGATTTACACCAGATGATGAGATGGTTCTGTTTGTTAGTCATTTACATTTCTCTCTCTGTGGATTTCAAGTCTGTTGAAAACTGGTATCAGCAATTAGGAGTCTCAGAGCTGTCCTGAACTGCCCCTTCTCACTGTCTTCCTTGAATCTTCATTGCTTGTGAGCAAGGGGTGGAGCCAGCTGAGACAAGGAACTTAATATGTATTTGCCTGCCTTCAGGTTTTGTGCCACTTCTTTCTGTAGCTCTCCATCATTCCATGGTTACAACCCCTCTCTAGGCAGTGTTTGCAACCCATTCCTGTCCCAGAAAATCAAGGTTTAGTTAATGGCACAAAGGACAAAGAAGCCATGATTATAAGAAACTAGATGCAAGATGCAGTTTTACTTTTGAATGTAATACATTCTGCATTGCTCCCAAATTGCAATAAAAATTGAAGTCTTTGTCCATCCTGGTAAATAAGAACAGGTGATTTCTAAGGTAAGTAAGTTTTGTGCAGAACACCTTATAGGCAACAAAAGGGTACTCTAGAGACTGAGTCCCCATTCCACTTACTCATAATGCTGAGCTGTAATGAAGTCACTCAGCTGCTCTATTGGAAAACTGAAAATACTTTAATACATCATCTAAATGCGGCATCTGGGCATCTGTTCCAAATGTAGTTGGTCTCTTTCCTTCCCTCCTGCAAAATAATTGTATTTCTTTATTCAAATTGCCTTATTTTGTACAGGGCAATGGTATTGTTATGAGAAGAAAGCAAAAGTTAATTGCTTAAAATAAAAGTAGAAGAGTGTTTCCAGCATGGGAATTGATACACATTTGTGTAAGACCCAAATGGGCTCTCTCTTGCTGGCTTTAAATTAATATTAAAAAATATATGTAAGTAGAAACATTTCAGAATGAGTTAAACATTTTCTTCAAAATAAATCATTGCCAAATTTAAGCTAAAATTTCTGTTACCTACAAAGAAACAAATGCTTTAAGATAGAAAAAATTAAACCTCTAATTTTGGCGACATCAAACCAAATATCTTCATCTCAAAGTGGTGTGGGGTTTTTTTCCAGTGGAGTTTCTTCCAGAAGCAATCTGATCAAACATTAGCAAAGCTGTTCAGTCAATCCAAATACTTGGACATGTGTGTTTCTTTGTGAAAAAAAAAAAAAATCTCAAAATGTTTTCCCAGCTCACACAGTAGAAGCAGGCAGAACTTTGTTATCCTTCTATGACCTCCAAGTCCTGGATGGCTCTTTCACTTAGGTCTGGGCTTCTTCTAAATAGAAACTACCAAATCCAGGGCTGTTTCATGAACCATAAAGTACATTAGCCATCAAAGGGAATGGAAACTTTCCTCCATTTACTGAAGAATTAATAAGCAAAGTGCACTGACGGTTACAATTTGAGAGGCAGGAGTGCAGCCCTGGTTGCCAGGAAACAGGAGGATGCCTTAGGAAAGTCATACCAGGCTTGCTTAGGAGGGCAGTTCTAACACAAACTGATGCCCATTTTGTCCTTTTTAAAAGAATGATTTTTCTCATTGCTTTTTATCAACACTTCAATGAGGTCCAAAATTCATTTAGTCTTTACCATATATTTCAGTGTGAGGATATATCTAGTGGTAGCCAGGAATTAGAGATAGACCTGAATCAGGGTCCCACATGCAAACTTTGAAGAAATGATCCAGCATTTGGAATTCATAACTGTTCTTTTCCTTGTACTGATGATCAAACTGCTCAGGGGTGTTCAAACCTGGGTCAATCTCTATAACTAGAGCAAGCAGATTTTGCCAGAAGCCATATATGAAGCTGGGCTCACTTTAAAGCCTGTCTTTCATCTTAACCAAGCTGATTTAAAGCAGTGTGCATAACATAAGTTATGTGATATGTCTGCAGGAAAACTAATTTCAAATCCTGCCCTGGTGTGGGAAAACCAAAAGTAATCATTGTATTGACATTGCCAATGCATTCAATTTTCATGCATGCTTTCCATGCAACGTCAGCAGACAAACCATATAAATAATATCCCCTACAGTAAAAAGATCCTAGGTATTCAGTATATATTATGTCTTATGAGTATGATATTAAAATTAAACTAAAGCTGTGAGACACTGGGCTAGTAGAAAGCTCAAGAGGTTTTATAAACATTCCTATCAGCCTGGAACTGTGTTCCTGGGTTGGTCCAGCACAAGCTCCATACCAATTACCAGCTCCAGAGGTGCCCAGCTGACCTACACGGTTTGCCAGCTTTCACCTGTGACATTTTGTAGGTGTGTTGAGATCTGGGGACACAAACCTTCACCCCCACGGTCAAAGGAGAAATCATGTAACTTCTTTGAAATGACCCTCTGGGGTAATAAGAGTGACTCAGCCGGGGTCAGTTTCATGGCAGAGCCCTGCCTTTGGTCTGTGAGGACTGTGTGAGAGGGAAATGCAGGTATCACAGGTTTTGGCATCACAAGCCTCTGTAAGTGATGACTAACTTGATGAAAGTATCCAGAATTTGACCTAATTTGGGGGTAAAAAAATCCGAATCCAACAGTTGTCTAAAATATGTCTGCCTTCAACCATTGTTTGTGCCCACTGCAAGTGAGTGGGAAATGCCTTGCTTCTTGAGCTGTGTTTTGCAGAATATTTAATGTTCTCAGCTTCTGAGGAGCAAAAGTAAGTAAATGCACTAAGAGTAGACCTTGTCAGAGTCCTCAGGCATGGAAGGATTTACTTGGTTCCAAAATGAGTAAACAAAACAAAAAAAACCAACACCAAACCCACTTTAGAGTGTAGAAGAGAATAGATTCAGGATACCAAGCTTATGCCTTGCACATGCTCTATTTGGTGGTTTGAACCTTTCATTACCATAGTTTCCCTCTCTGTTGAGGTGGAGATAATGCATTTTTCCTAGGACTACTGTGACAGCTAGGGCTTTGTCAATTGCTTCCATGTCTTTGAAGGAAAAAATACTCCATCTGCTTAAATTTAGACTGACAGAACAGTGTGAATCAGATGCGGGTGGCTTTGACCAGATTCCTGTAGAGCCCTTTATTGTGTCAGGTATGGTGGTTTTATCAAATACAGCTTTCCTTTTTTCATAGCTTCCCAAACCATCACGATGTCCCCTATGACCTGCCACTTTTGCTAAGAATTGTTTGTTCTTGCATAACTCCTGTGTGTGCTTAGAAATAGGAATATTTCATGAGAGTCTTTGTGCCTGATAATTTTATCAGTTCTTATCAGGTTGCAGAGAAAGATGTGGCAGTAAATTGGATGTTTTACCTTGAAAAGCTTTTAAAAGGAAAACGTGACATGCTGAGTGGATGCCTGGAGGGGAAGGGTTTTTTTCGTCTTGGGTTACAGGAACACAGGCAGGTCAATATGACAGAGGGTTATGTGAGTATTCACGAGGCAACTTTCCCTTTGCCTTGAGAGCTTGCTGTAATGTCTTGAGAAACACACTCTACTGTGGTGGCTAAATGGTAGATTGTATCCAGCATCAGAGGCTGGGGGAGCGGTGATAGGTCCTGAATACCAGTAAAGCAGGAGCTGATGATTGCTGCAATTTGCCAGTGGCTGTGAAGTGCTTGAGACAGACAGGGAAACCTTCCCTTTTACTTCTTTTGTGTGTTTATCAGAGTGCATAAAGACTACTGCAGGGCAGCTCAGACAAGTAGAGAATTTTCTCATGTCACGGGGTCACGTGGCACCAGGCCTCCTGGCAAACACTCTCTAGTTACAGCATCCTGGGACCTTCAAATGGTTCTCCTTAAACAAATAAATTAAACTTCATGTTATCAACCTAAAGGAGGAAGGGGAAGCAGGCAAGGGGAATCCGTTGAGTATAGCCAGTTCTTAAAAATGGTCTATTTGTGTAAAATCTGAATGTTAAAATTGGGCAAAAATCCAGCTGTGGTTAGATTAATTCCTTTACCTTAGTTGAAAAAAATACGATGTCTCCATTTCATTATTTTTTCTTCAGCTGGCATACATCAACATTATTAGGGATATGAGTGTAACAGCAGCTGAGGCCCAAGAGCTTGTATGGATGGGTTTACATTTAGCCTTATATTCATGGCTACTTTTCCCTGTGTTGTTTTTGTTGTTTCCAAATTGTTTTCCTATCTTAAAATGAGATCTCTTCCTCAAAACCAAAGAACTAAGCATGTCACGTCTATTATGAACAGACTGCTTCCCATTTCTGTAGATCCCTGTAGTTGAGGCACTCACAGCAGATTTTCCACTGCCAGGACTTGGCACGTTATGGCTCACGTGCCATTGCTTGCGCTTGCTGAGGCAGCAACCCCAGTCAGTGCTGGCAGTGAGCAGCTACGAAGGCAGCATCGATCTTAGCCTGCTTTATGCACTGTCTGTGCCCAAATCAAACCTTCCAGCCCACAGGAAGGCAGGTCTTGCTGTTCTTAATTGACATATCAGGAAACAGAGGCCAAGGAGAGCCATCTAGCCTGCCTGACCCTGTGTGCAGCCTAACCATGGATATAAACCCAACTTCATGAGCTCTGTGTTCAGCTGCTTTGCTGATGAAATACACTTAGTGACTAGCACAGCCACAAAGGGGGCAGATACTCCAAACAAGAAGCAGGCAGATACACATTGGGGTACAAATTATGGACTAAACAACTACAGTTTTGTCTGGTTTAGATGGAATACACTTGGAGATGTTGAGAGAATTCAATTGATCCGGGATTTTGTAATCTGTCTGCTGTTGGGTGAGGTGCAGAACAGCTCCCTGGGCCAGAGCAGCCGGGTCCTTTCCCAGCAGCTCTCCCTACCAAACAGGAGAAAAGGGATCATGACATGTGGGATGCCCTACTGCACATAAGCATCCCCCAGCACTATCATTCCAGTTAAATGTGTTATCACAGCACATATTTTGCAGGGAGAAGATTTAAGCTTTTCTGTTAAATACTACTACTATTATTATTATTATTATTAGACTGTACAGAGAAAGGAGTGTGGAGGGCCCTCATTGCTCCAAGCCTGGAGGTAGTTACTGAAAGCAGACTTTATAAGGTGAAAACACTCTGTCTGCCCCCAGCTTCTCTGCAGTGCCTTCACCCATGTTACAGCTGTGGTGACACATAGGAAAATGCCACAAGACACCCAGGGACTGCGTGTGTCTCTGAGAAAGCAGGCGCCAGGTCCTGTGTCACAGGGACACCTGCTGGAGCAAAGCCTCAGCAACAGCTGGAGGCAGAGCCCAGTGCCCCTGACCACGGGTATGATTGGAAATACAGCTCAATTCTCATCTAAATGCAACTAAGGTCTCATTATTTTCTTTCCTTAGCTAATTGTACTGCTCTGAGAATTTGTTAAATTTCCCAGGCATCAGCACATATGAGCAGATGATTAAAAATTCTCTTTGATTTACAGGATAACACAGATGACTGACCTTGTGCCATACTATAGCACTTTTCAAAATGCTGCTTCTGTAACAGTATCTCTTGCTCCTGCTGTTTCTGTGAAGGGTCCTGACTTAGTCCTTAGGGTGATGTGGGGCTGCACTGTTCCCTTGGACCACGGTGTCATCTGGACCTGACACTGCTGCAAAGCCCTGAGAAAAGAGGCTGTGTATTTTGTTCTGTCTTATAAACAGAGCAGCATATTACTCCCTGCATACTACTATGACTAAGGAAAGGCAGATAAAACTGTTACGAACAACATCCCTTTCCCTCGTCCTCAGGGGCAACAAGTACCCTTAGAAGCAAATGGAAGGAGTAGACCTTATTCCTCAGGATCAACTCTGACGACAAGCTCAGTGCCTATCATGCAGAGCAGGAGACACTCCTTTGTGTGGTGGGTATTTCTATCCTTGTGCTCTGGAGCTGCAGAGATAATAGCTGTTAGTACTGGCTTTAAGAGATTTACTGCTTAAGCATTTAGGAATAGTAAGTCAATCACTTTAAATCACATCTCTAACAAGGAAATTTCATTCTGAATTCTAAAGTGTTGTAGTAGTACCCTCAGGAGCAGTCATTTGGGATTGCTAAGGCCATAAAATACAGTTCTTTTTTTATCTTGTCCACTAAGCAAGCACCTGTGGTAGCGTATTGCTAATTGTACAACTGATGATATCTAGTCATCACCTCTCTGTGCCTCTAGTGAGCTGCAGGGCAAACAAGGAAAGTTGCCAGGTTTTCAGTTCCTTCCATACAGGTCCAGTTTGCTGATTATCAGACAATTCACATCTCCACATACCTGAGTCATTTTGACTGATCAAAAAGTAGTGATCTGTAAGGTACCTGCAGCTGAGGTCCCTTTCTGAAGAGCTGCTCTCCAGCCACTCTTCTCCCAGTTTATACTTGTGCCTGGCATAAGTTACTCTGTATTAAATGCAGAATTTTGACTTGTCTTTTAACCCATTAATCATTGTTTAATGCACCAATCCATTTAGATCTCTCTGCCAGGCATCTTGAAACTAACTATTAATGCAACGTTTTTAAAAATAAGCATCAGATTCTGCAAACTACTGATATCTCATACTGTGATGCAAAAGTTAAAAATGTGGGGCTTGTGGTGATGTGAGTTCCTCAAGGAGAACAGTATTGTCTAGGTCAGGTTTCCATCTCAGTTGATAAAGTTGATGTAGTCAGGAAAAAAAGAGTCATTTGCTGCTTGCTGAAGATAAATTTGGTAAAACTCAACTTCTGCTCTTCCATTCCTGTATACATGCAAGGCTGACCCATGGCCATCATTCTGTGAAAAGAAATGGTTGTAAATACATGCCTATTAATACACATGTATAAAATAGGGGTAAAATCTAGCATGTGTTAACTATTGTGAGGTCTCTGTTGTCCTCCTGTAGTATGTAATCTTTATCCATACTGTAGATCAAGGTAAAGAGGTCCTTTATACCACTGAGTTCTGCAAACACAGCTTCTCAGTGCTCAGATGATGACTATCAATCATTATAACTTAGATTAGCTCTTGAGTCCATACAAAGACAAATCTTTCCAGTCTCCTTCTTTGTCACCACTATTGATGAGCATCAGTCAGAAGTTTCACTTTTTTGATAATGTCATTTTAGATGTTTGTTTCAAACTTTCATGATGCAGAACCTCTCATGGAAAATGACAAGTGATACAGTTTTATAGTACAGGTGCTGTATGATGCTGAACTGGAATTCTGGAAACAAATGTTCTGTACAGAGCTTTTTCAGTACTCTCAGAATCAAAATAGATAAAACTGGACCCTGTGATGTACTAATATTTGGTGCTGAAGTAATATATCTACTTATTATTTATATAGTCAGTACAGGAAACTGTCTGCCTTCAGTATTGCTGCTAAATACAGCAGTGTGTTCAGCGACTGCAGAACCCAAAGTCATATTTACATGCAGGTAACCAAGCAGATGAGCTCAGTGCCATGGACAGCTGACTGGGCATCACCTCACAGCCGTAACTGGCAAAATTCCATTGTTTTTGCAAATAAGCAGATTTGGGTAGTATAGAGACTGCAGAGCTCAAGACTGGCATCAGTTCAGTGACTTGTGGCTCTGCCGATACAGCAGCAATGTGAATAATATATGCAGCTATGTGCACAGTAAATCCAGAGCTGCTTTTATTAGTGCTCATAACAGGGACCTCTGGCACAAGTGATCTCACATACCTATGGTTCCTTTGGAACATTTGGACAGATGCTCACAAAATGTCCAGTTTCATGCAGTGTTTGTACTGGATTTCCCATGCAGGACATCCATTTCCAATATACTCTATATATAGACTGTATATTCTGTATATACACTGTGTGTATTTATCAACAACTACACAGTGCTAACAAAGTTTTCCCTGAGTATGGAGGCTGCTGAGCATGTGTCTTCAGTAGTGTAATTTTCCATAGGCTGCATTTTAAACCCCAACTTGGAACAGCTGCACAGCTTGAGCAGTGCTTGCTGCGCTCTGACTTACCCTTTTCCCTCCTGCCATTGCTGACTCAGTCAACAAGCAGTGGCTTTTGTAGTGTCAAGTTTGATTCAAGCAGCAAACCCTCTCTAAAGTGAGGGGTAGTTGTTTTTCTCTGTAAGGTGATCTCATGTAATTTTGTCTGCCATGATTCCAGACCCACATATCACAGTCAGCAATCATGATCCTACACTGTCATGTTCTGCATGTTTTTAATAGTCCTTTTCCAAACTGGCAAAATTTATAGCGTTCAGCTGCAGCACTTCCTTTAAGTACATACAAACATCATTATTCCAAGCGTACAGTATCATCTTTACCAGCAGCTTGGGAAAGTGTGTATAGTTTGCACTTCAGCTCCACTTAAGTTTGCGCTTTCCTCAGGAAGGACCCTCACACTTCTATGAGAACATACAGTATCCAGACATGGATGCTATATTGGCCAAGCAATAGGAAGGTTACTAGTCTCATTCGCCTTTGGGAGGAGTCCAGTGGGTTTACTAAGGACTGTAGCAAAGTACAGGCAAGAAGTAGAGACACTGAGAAATTTACTTCAACAAACAGAGCAACAGAAGTCAGCTTGGCATACGTGTAGCTGGTAATATATACAAATGTCCATGGAGAAATTAACCCGTAAGGAAGGCACGGTCACTGATGTTTGGGTTTTTTGCTGAGCAGAGAAAATCCTACACTTCACCAATCTGTTGGTAGGAAATTTTACTGATCCTACACTTCACCAATCTGTTGGTAGGAAATTTTACTGTTAGTACAGAGAAGCTGTTACTAAGAGAGAGGACAACTGCAGTCCATTCCTTTGAACTTTGCAGGGGTTGGCTCATGGTGGCTTTGGGCAGAAAAAGTGCATGGCTGAGAGCAGCAGCAACTCAGCATCACCCTTCTCCCAGCTATAGGAAGTAATATTTCTCACTTGCTGAGTGAGGTCAGCCCTGCCAAGATCGAGCCCCTGAGCCCTCCATCTGCAGCGAAGTGCTTTTAGTGATGATACTAAAAAGATGTCCAGATGCTCCTCCTGTTTTACATTTCCAGGCTGCTGCCAAACCAACTGGGAAGCCATATTGTACAGATGAGGCAAGTCATCTCGTGTATAAATTTGTGTGCAATTAATAGCTCATGCCTTTATTTTCCAGCAAACTTTCTTTTAAAGGTCAAACCAGAATTTTGGGAAGGTATTTTGTCTCTCTCAGGGGCAAAATGCAGCCTCATCTCAGTTATGGCACCCAGTTGCTTACACGGAGTGTTAAGCTGGATCCTGTTGGAGAAGAAATGTTCAGCAGGAGAGAGTTTAAAAGTAATTAGTAACAGAGGAAGTCAAAAAGGTAGCTCTAGTACAAGTAGAAAGTAGTGCATAATAAGGATTAACTGGCGAGATAATATGTAAGTGGAGAAAAGAACAGTTAATTTATCAATAGAAACAATAAGATAGCTAAAATTAAGGGGAATAGAGGAAGAGAGAATTAAAATCCCGTATTGTTAAATACAAAACCACACTTTGCAGTAGCTAGATATTTATTTTTTAAGAAAGCCCAACTGAGCAATTCAGGGAATGCAAGGTAATGGTAAAGAGCTCCTAAAAGAACAGTGAAACATCAGTGTAAAGGTATCCTTTAGGAGAAATTTAATTTGTGTAGAAACAAAATTGTTTTGGTTCTATTTTGCCATCAGCATAGAAAATTGCACTGTGTGTCTATTTGTCTGCATCTTTGTAATCACTAACAGGATGAAAATGGAGGATACAAATGAGATACTGGTGTAACTCAGAAGTAAGGAATTTTCAGTTGCATTAGTCTTACTGGTGTGAAACTCATACCAGTGTACAGTACAAGTAATACATATAAGGTATATAAAATAAGGTGTGGAAAGCAACAAATGCTACTGTGCGACAAGAAGGCAGACAAAGGAACTGGGAAATAAAGGGGATGTGAAAAATGGAACCAGCTCCTCTGTCCTGGATCACAGCTTTGCCTTTTTTGTTTGTTCATTTGAGGGTTTTTTGTTTGTTTTTTTTTCGCATTTCACTGTTAAATAGAACTAGATTGCAAATAACATAGTGTGGACCAAAGTTTTGGTGCTTTGGAATGTCTTTATAGACAAACCCTGACTCTTAGCAAAACTCCATTTGTGAGTTATAAATATTGTTGGATTTTGGAGCCATATACAATCTCCAGTATATATATATATCCAGCAATATATATATATCCATACAGTTACCTAGGGATCAGTATAATTCCTGTGATTTATAGATAAATGATTGTGTATTTAGAATTTTGGCATGGCTATGTGTTGCATGTGAGTTTTAAGGACTACTTTATTCCAAACTGTAATGAATCACAAATAATAAGGGCAATTAGGAAAAGAAATTAAGACTCGTTGTACTTTTAGCTATGGAAAACCTACGTTGTATTACTGCTTGTAACTTGCATCATGTGGGAAGAGATACTTGGAAGTGAGGAAGAATCTGTGCTACCTCACTTTCTGTGACAAAGGGCCACATTTTCAGCAGATGTACACTCATATATCTCCCTTAACTTGAAGGATGTTAAGCTATTATCTCCCTTGAAGGAAATACACAGTGGTCAATGCAGTAGTGAGGATAAGAGAAGAGCAAAGATGGCCACAGAGGTGCATCTGCAGCAAAGAAATGGCTTAACTAGAAAAGCTTTGAGGCCAGGCAGTGCTCTGAACATGGGGCACTCTGGAGAGAGAAATGCTCATAGGGCTGGAATTCCCTCAGCAGCTACCAAAGCAGTGAGTGTGCACTCACAGGAAAGAGGCGGCACTGTCTCTGCTACCTGTCAAGGAGAAATGTGGGGCCAGAGAACTGAAGTAAAGGCAGCAAAGGTGTTCATGCTCACGAAGAGCCTTCTGGTTGGCAGTAGTAAAAATGGCAGTTGTGGCAGGGCATTGCCGGTCTGAGTGAGACTGTGGACTGGGAATTAAAAAGAGGGACCTTACCAGGGGATAGAAGTTTTCTAGGTGACCAGAGGGAATGGAGAAGGCATTTAGCTCACTGCTGCAGTGGCAGAAACACAGCCAGCAGTGCCATAAGTAGAGGAGGCCTCCTGTTCTCCTTCTGTTATTCCTCTTATGTGGTTTCTTTTGAAGTCTTGCCTCCTGTAAGAAACCAGTCTGTGTGCTGTCCTTCTCTTGGCCAGCTAAGTGTCTGGAAGGAGGTACTGGTTTGGTATCTGAAACAAAGAATTCTTCAGCTATATATTTTTTCCTTCTGTTTCTGGATCTAGAGATGTTGCTGCCTGCTACTGCTCATTGGGAGACTCCTGGTACCTGAAAGGGTCATGCTGTTGCACACCAGCATCATGTGTCTAGTCACCCTCCTTCACAGCTGGAAGCAACAAACAATTGTCAGTACTTTAGGATATTTGTAAAATGGTTAATTAAAAAAAAATTTAAAAGATGAGAGGATAAGAAAGCATTGGACAAATTATTTAAGTCATTATCTAAAGGAAAGGATAATGGGTTCATGTGAAGTATTTGAGTCTCTTTCTTATGTGTGTAGATGTGCACACTGCTTGCACAAGGAAGGAGGTTCATCTCGAGTGCCTTTGCTTGCACAGCCTTCATCATTTTATAGGTTTGGTTACACACTAATGTTTTCAGCAGTTCCCAGGTCAAAAAGGGGAGTGAGGTACTTCACCAAAGGAAGGGATTGGAATAGTGTGTGTGGATTTGATTAACATAATTGCAATCACCGTCCCCTTCACCTCAGTGAACAATGAGGGAACACCATTGTGTGAACATGGCACACAGTGATGTGTTGGGGCTGTTGGTTCCTTTAGTTAATTTGTTTAATGACTGATGATTACTGATATTGAATACAAGAGTGGGATTTCTGATCCTGTTCTTTTTAATCCACATATGCCAGTTTTACAGAGGTCAGATAATGTCTGTCATACAGCAACTTCTGGGTCCCTGTTTAGGTTTTTGTCCATCTTGGTCACTTTGTGAGAGATCTCATTTAGAAGAACTCCAGCAACAAAAATACCTTGCTACTTCCAAGCACACCTGAGCCCTGGACATTTGAGATGTTGGCATTTTTCATTAAAGACAGAAATAGTCTTAAGTTTCAACCTGGTTATTCTGTATATTTCAACAAGCTTTTTATGTGAAAGATATTTTGCAGCTTATTTTAGTTGATTTAAAATTTTCAGTTGTCCATGTAGGAGCTTTTTTTCATATGCACTGAGAGCATCTTTGATTTTTATACTCTCAAAATGGGCTGTAAAGTACAGGAAATATCACACCCATTTCACTGCCTAAGAAGGATGACTTGAGTGAAATTAGATGGTTTATCCAGGGTTACTCTGCCAGCCACTGGCACAATGAAGAATGGTAATTTTATTTTCTGTTTTACCCTTGATGTTGTGCCATGGTGACAGGCAATGGGATTTTAAGCATTCATTGTAATCTTAGAGATGCCATCTTTCTGTATCCCTTGATGTGTGGTTGGGTTTCAGGTTTGACAAAACAATTTGGATATTGCCAATTGCGAGAGTGAGCTGGGGGAGGAAGCTGGGTGAAAAGGATCCACAAGCTTCAAAGGAAACTTCCAGAAAAGCAACCAACATCCACGCAAATACCTGATTTTCTGTAGGGTGTTTTTCTATAGTGTGTTTTTTAAATTATCAAGAAATTTAAAAGGGGGGAAGATGAACCGCAAATGGGACCACAGGTCAGGGAAGTCTCAGAGGTGCATCTGCTATGACAATGTTCATGGCTAGCTAGAGATGGAGAGAGAAGATGATCTAGAACAGAAAGAAAACTCCCCAGTGTCTGTTTCTTTCTTTGTTTAAGTATCAGCAGCCACACGTTTGACTCCAACCACTTTGTAAAGGCAAAAGAAAAAAGATACGTCCTCCCTAAGAGTGTTCCTACTCTCTTTGATCTGGCATCCTGCCCTACTAATGTTCCCAAGGCAGAACTTCAATGGGAAGCTGAAAACTATCCAGAATTTGGGTTTTGTACATTTCTAACATTTAGCATTCAATAAAATATATTGGAGGGCATATGCTGCCATAATTTTTTTTAATGCTGTGATACCACTGAAAAGAAAATAATTTTTCCATGGGTGACAAATTCTTTTCAAACTCTGTTTCACGGCAGCAGGAATTGCCATAATGGAACTGAAGCTGATTAAGATCTACAGCATGTGACAGGTTTGAGAAGGAATACTGTTTTCATAATTTAAAAAATAATAATGGAGGGCTTTTCTGCTTTAGATGGTAATGTGTGTCAGCAGCAAGGTAAAAGATGTCTTGGAAAGTGCTTTTTCCATAGATGAAAAGTATTATAGGAAAACACATTTCCCCATGTTGCAAGAGTAAATGAAAGACAGGCACTGTACCTTTTACATTGATATATCACCTTTAATTCTGGAAAAGGAACAGTTGATTAGAGATTATTCTGGATAGAGAAACCCCTTCACCCACCACAGAAAGGCAGTCACCCCCCAAGAGAGGGATGTAGCAGGTGTTTAACAGCGTATGGCACAGTAGTGTGAACAAAAACATCACTGCCAGGTGAAACATACTGGGGAATTATATGCAGGCAAGGATGCTGCGTGCAGGTTGAAACAGAGCCTGGGGTCTGAATGAAAGCAAAGTTGGACCCAGATTGTGCTCACCTTTTTCAGCTTGTCACTAAACGTGGTAATGCTCAAAAGCAGAACTTGGGCCATTGGTTTTATTTTTGTTTTTACTCACATCCACTTCTTCCTGTGCAATGCACAGAGCTTCCCCTCACAGAAGAGAAGTTGCCAAACTCCAACAATGAAAGCATAACTGAACCAGTTCCTAAAAGTGGAACGTGAAGTTCAAGGAATGATACGGGACCATGTCACTGGAAAGGTGATCCATTTGCTAATCAAATAAGTGTTTCCTTTCACTTCCCTCCCCTCCTTTCACTTTCCATTATATCTCCTTCTTAAATTCTTACCCTATTTCATGAAGAGATGGCAGAGATTTGTTTCTTAGCATTGAGTTACCTAAATGGGATGTCTGGGTATCCTCCTCAGGGAGGATACTCCCAGTCAGGTGAGACATCATGAAAAAGATCAGGCCCTTAGTCAACAGAAACATCACAACAGATGTTTCCATCGTTCATTTTGCTGGGTTGCTTAGGAAAAATTTTGCAGACCATGTTTTCTGTTGCTTAGGCCGTCAATATGTAGTTTTAATGCTTCTTCAGTAGAGATAAGGCACAAGATATTTGAATCAGGATGTAGATTTCAGCTGGAAATAACAGATGTTTCTTACAATAAAAGGCATCTGAGATGTTTTTGAATTATTTTTGTGTATGATACTGCTTGGTATATTCCAAGAAAACACATAAAATCCTGCAATTCTCAAGTGCCTAATTGTAAAGACTATTTTATGCCCAGGTGGCCTCTGTTTTACCCTTGATGTAAGGTCAGAGCTGCAGGTGGGCAGCAGAGTTTAGCTACACCCTTCTCTGTTCCCAGCACTGAGGACTGCAGGAACCTGACACAGTAAGTTGCTGCTCCTGTTTTTCATTCATAGAGCAGATATTACTCTTCTTCCACACACTGGAACACTAAAAAACACATAAACAAGTTATGCCTCTGAGAGGGTCTGCTCTGAAGAGGATTGCACTCTAATGGTAATGATGTACTAAACTTCTTTTTCTTTTTATGTAATGTGTCCATAGCTCGTAAGGTAGTTTCCATTTCCAGTAATGGAAAACTAATTTGCTCTGATGTCCAAACTTTGGAGAGTTTCATGTGAGCACACACTAAAATTCTTGGCAAACACCCATGTTGGAAATTACTTTTAAAAAGTCATATAAGGAATCAATTGTACAACCAGGAACAGACCAAACCCCTGACTCATTTGTTACTTTTTTGGTGTGCTCTTAGCTGGTGGATACCAGCAACCTCAATTAACTCATTCCCTGTCCTAACTGTTGTTTGTATGCTTTCTTCAGGGAGCAGCATATTTAGTCTTTCTTTGCTCTGCTTTAGTACACATCAAATGTAATCAAATTCAAGCTACTATCAGGAAAGAATGAAATGAAAATTACAGCTAGGCACTCCATTTACAGTAATTTGTGATGTTAACCACTGCGCTTCCTATCTTCCAATATGTGGCATTTGCTCCAAGAAATTGAAAGATTTGTTTTTTAGCATTTTGGACCTAGTAGGAATAAATAAATCACTTGGACATATAAGAAGTTTTCAAATAGTTCAGGAATATTTATATATTTTTTTAAATCCAGTTCTGGAAAGGTAGAATCCATGCAGCAAATAGGTAAAATAAGTGTAAAACATCTTCCCAAAGTTCTTACCTTTCTTTAACTGCAGTTGGATGTTTCCTTGCTTTGGCATAACTACGAAAAATTATCCATAAAATCTCTGCTCATTCCTCTTATTCACATCACTACTGCTCTGAAAATTATTCTCTGGGAAGGGAGGAGGGAAAGGAGTCACAGATCTTGTCAGTTGTAAACACAGCACTGGTCGTGGTGTGGCTGTCACCATCAAAAGTGACTGATCTGGAGCTAATAAAAGGGCCAGATTCCTTCCCTCTACTTTCCAGGAATTCCAGGCCCAGTCATAATGAAAAAATATCCACTCTACAAAGGAAGGATTTTAATTTTCTCGTGACAAACTGTGCCAAAATATGGTTGGATGCTTAATGCCTTTCCCAGTAGTACTGTCTGGGAGATATTTCTGTGCTTTCAGCAATGGACTCATGTAATGAAACTCATGCCATGCAGTAGCTCTGACCTGTATTGGGGTAAGCTGCTCTCATTTTTTGCGTGTTACTTGGTATTTGCTATTCAATTTATAGTCAAAATTTCCATGACTATTATAGAAAAGTCCTTGCTTTGGATTCCTCTCATATAATACTACAGAAATTGTACAATTTCTATGGAAATGCTGCATTTCTCATCTGCTCGTATGCGTGGGTTTTGGTTTATTTTGTTTTCTCCACAGCAGTGTTGCTGCATCTCACAGACTAAAGTGATTTTTTTACCCCATCAACACCAAGGAGGCAACTTGGGATTTAATTCAAAATCTGAAATATGAGTCTGTGGGAACAGAATGAGGATAGTAGTTTGAATGCTTGCCTGAGTCTTTCCAGGTTAAATAACCTTAAAACTCACTTGACAGGGAGGTAAATTATTGAATCTATGGTAGTCTAAAACTAACATTTGTTATTACAAGCTATTCTTATTTATATGATATTAAGTCTTTAAAAATAACTCTCAAATTTATTCCGCTCTTCCTCATCAACCCAATGATGAATGCTTTCCCAACATTACCAAATCAAAGTTCCATTTTGCCAAAATTTCCACTGATGAATAGAGGACTGAGATCAAGCAAGTGACAATAAAAAGCACAGGATGACTCTTAATATTACTTTATTATTGTTATTGGATTTTTATTATTATTATCCTGTTATATTAGGTCATTATAAATTTGTGTGTGTCCTTGCTGTGTTAAGAGAGATTCATTATTTATATATGGGGAGTTTGGCAATTATAAAAGCAGATGAATCTGCTTTTGGTTACTCGTTCTATTAAAAGAAGTGCTCAAGCTAATGTGAGGAGAGGTTATTTTTTTTACTGGTAAGAAGCATCAAACAATAACAGTTGGTTTATCACTCCCATTGTGAGAGTGATAAACCAACTGTTTATCCTTTACAACTACCATTTTATTGTAAATTATACTTTTTTTCCTATGCTATACTTGTAAAGATGTAGATAAGTGTTTCAGGATTATTCAAATGATTTTTTGATAGAAGGTTGCAGGTTGCAAAGGCAAAGCCATATGGTCAAAATGGCCAGAAGACTTCTAGAATAGTCTCATTAAAGGTTGAATGTACCAATGTGGCATGTGACAGAGTCCTCACCAAGGGATGGATGGTAACACCTGTTGTTGTTTGTGGTTGTGTTACAATGTCAGGAGTCCTAAAAGTAGCCTCTTGACAAACTTTCTTTTTGTAAGACAAAAAAACCAACCATGAGTTCTTATTAGATTTTTTTTTTCAACTGAGGAATATATGCATGTTTTTGCAAGTTGGTCACCGGTAAGGTGGCAGTTCTTTTTTAAACCTCCAAGAAAACACTGATGGTTTTCTGGAAATCTTTGCTGTGTGTTATTACTTAACACATTTCAGTTGTTGCTTCAGTGCCTGTGCACAGGAGATGTTAGTGACGACCAGAGACACAGAATTCTTGCAAGATAAGAGTTATCAATAGTGAGATGCTCATGCTGCAGAGAAATAGCCAATGATTTTATTAGGTGAGAAGTTATTTTCCTCTTCCCAGATTAGCAATCTGCCTACCTTAAGTCATTTCCATAAGATAGAGCAGTCAGACCAAGTGTCTAGTGTGTCACCTTGGAATATCTGTCTGCTCTAAGGCAGCTCTTGGGTAGAGGGAAGATCCTTTGTGAGCTCTCCAAGCAACCAGAGATCTGAAGGAATTAGATCAAGTCAGTGGTAATAATTGCTTAGTAAATGCTATAGGTACACTGAAAAACATGCAAGGAATTCTCCATAATAAGAAAAAATTGCTAGAGGTGAACCTGAAAACCTGGTAATTCCCTGATGATAACTTCCAGAATGCATTGCCACTGCCTGTGATCCTTCTTTAATTGAGTTGAATTTTACTGCTAGCTGAAACATTTGACTTCTCCCACTGGGCCAGGGGTGATAGACAGGCCTCCTCATTTCTGCTTTGTGGCAAAATCTTTTCACTTTTACTTCTGCTGCCACGAGATGTGATTCTGATTGTTCTGCTCTGATCAATATAGACCCTCTTCAGACACAGAGCAAATCTTTTTCATGTGAAGTTCCCCCCTCTCTTCTTTTCTTCCTCATCAGTCATGTTTATGCCTCATCTCTCTGGATTGTGGAACCGAGCTGGACAGGTCTGCAGGCTGGGGTTTTCTCTGTGTGTGACTGGGAGCTGAATTCCACCTCCCTTCTAGAAATAGGAGTGGGGTTATTTACAATACAACTGCCTGCTTCAGATCCTTTTAACCTCCTGGGAATGCTTCTGTGGTGTTTTACCTAGTCTCTTTTGGCTCTAGAGGCAAAATCTCTCATGTTGTGCAGTATGTTTTCTCTTGATCATTTACGTATAAAGTCTCTTGATTTTTCTTAATCTTCCCTTCCTTCCACAGAGCTGTTCCTATCAGGTACTTAAGTACAGTGTAAAATCTTTTCTTTTCAAATTAATTTAATGCTACTGAAAGACCCTGGGCTGGCAATATACAGTAACCTCTGTTCACAAAATGAGACCGTGAACCCCTCAGGCACAGTTTCAAGCTGAATTGCTGTGGAGTATCTTGAGGTGATTGGGGTGGCTAAACCTCTGATCACCAGGAACTGGTCATGAGACCTAGTCAATCTTCTGGTCACTCCTGGCCGATGGCAATCAGTTGTTCCTTTTGGTTTTGTTTTGTGTTGGTGTAATGAAAAAACGTTAATGTTGGAAAGCGACAGCTGCTTTGATAGCATGCTAATCCACTCATCGCCAAACAGGCCCCAGCTTTGTGACCAGAAACACGGAAAGGTTATTGTCTTCTCAAGGCTGAACAAGGAATCTTGCTGCAGCATGCATTTCTCTGTATTCAAACCTGCCACTGGTGGCAGATTTGAATAAAAATGTTCCATATTCTCCATTTGAATTGATTAGTTTTTCTTTGCTGTCATTTTTCTTTGCACCTGGTATATGCTGGAAGCCAACACAGAAGATCCTGAAGTGTTCTGTGACTCCACAAAGCAGGGAGAACTACCACTGACTTGCAGAATATGTGCTTGCCTATTTTCTGTACCACATAATCATTTTTATTCACGCATAGCACTTACCAGATGTGACCCTCAAACTGGAGAAGCTTTAGCAAGCTCAAACCCAGCAAGGAGACAGAGCAAAAACAGTAGGAAGAGCCTGCAGATGGTCTGAGTGCAATCAGCCATGCACTCAGGAGAACTGTCTATTTGCCTTGCGTTTTCTGCAAGTAGAAATGGTTGTCAACAAACATGAAAAATTTACTAAACTTGAGTGTAGCAAATTGTGAGATATTTAATTTGTGAGGAGGAGAATGAGAGAAGGATTGTGGTCCCCTCTTTTCAACTGCGTGGATAGTACTGCAGTGCTAAAGCTGTGGATCAGCACTAGAGAAATAGGGAAGACCTCACCATGGGCAGGACCCACCAGTAAACTGTGGCCTAGCATCCCTGCACATCTGTAACCTCTAATCAAATACTCAGCAGGGTATTAGCTACTTTTCTTAGGCAATATACCATTTCTCAGTCGTGTGACTTTGTCTCCAAGGCAGCTAAAACGGGAGACTTAGTCAATGATTCTGTAGAGGGGAGTAAATCAAAGAGGGAGAAGAAAAAGTCAGGATTTCTCTAGCACCTTGATGAAATGCATGTTAAGATGAAAAATAAACTTTAAAATATCTCACTGCCCCACTTGTTTCACGGGCACTGGCAAAATGTAACCTCTTTCTTCATTTCCTTTAGCTTAGGTTTTCCTGATAGTTCCCTCATTTCTGGTTGATCAAAATGTCACTTCTGCTTATTTTGTATCACAGAAGCACTGTTTTCATGCAGTCAGTAAAATAAATAGCAATATTTGCATCTCATAGCATCAAATTTTTCCTTGTAACACTGCCTTTATTGTTAAATTTCACTTTGTTAACTCTGCCTTCAAAACCAGATGTCCATCTTATGAATATCTTATAGAGAGTCCTGAGAGATCCTGGCAGAGTTCAAGATGAAATTGGCCTCATTCTTTTACCTTAGCAGTTAATAATTCATTTGGTGGTACTTACTGTGTGTTCCTTCTGCCCTCAAGATAGAAGCCAACATTGCTTTAAGGCTTCAGGCTGTCTTTCAAAACACATGCTACAGAGATAATGGAGCCCTCTTACTCAGGTCCTGGCTCCATGGGCACGCAGGATGTGTTTCTCGCTGAGAGGGTTATGAGCTGAGCGATGCCCACACGGGTCAGTTCTGGAGCACACCATGAGGTGTGGGTATGTACGGAGCACAACTGCAGAACCACAGCGTCCCCCTCGAGGCAAAGTTAGCTGCTATTTCTAATCTGCTGCCTTGGATTTTCATATTTCGTAGCACAGCTTTGATCTGTTTTCTGAGGGGAAAACAAAGGCAATGTGTAAGGTTGGTGGGGGTCCAGTCTGTCTTTCCAACCTATACAAGAGATTATTTTTTTGTTGTTTACTTTATTCAAAGAAAAATATTCCAAAACAGTGGCTCTGATTTACAGAGTGGAGAGCTTAAGACTAAACGTGTAAGAAGCATCATACCCAGTACCCAGGTTCCTGCCTGTTAAGAGGAGGGAGTCAGTTCAAACTGCAGAGAGGTGTTGGAATCCTTGGGAAGGGCAGAGATCCTCACTGCCACCACTGGGGCCAAGCTTGGGACACCAGAGTGTGGTGGCTGGGTGACCCCTGACGGACCTCAGGCAGCCAACATTGACTGGCTTTTATGGCATGTGTTTAGTGCCATACAGCTGGTCACCAATAAGCCCAAGGGCTGGTGAAGTGCAAAGCTGGCTGTAGCATTTGGCTGCAGCTCAGGCCATGCCTGCTTTGGGGTCTTGTAGGATGGGTACATTCATGATGCTGTTGGGCATGGCAGTAATGCTCAGAGATACACACTCCTGATTTTGATGATGCCTCCCTTCTGAAAACACTGGGCTCAAACTATTTGCCAAAGCATCCAGGTTGGTGAAAGCCTGCCAGGCAGTAAGGAGGGGGAGAAGCATTGGAATCCCAAACCCGTCAGCAAGCAGTTAAGGTTCAGGGAGAGTAATTTAAAACTCAAAGTGAAAAAACATTGCAGCGTTATATTACATGACTAATAAAGCACACAAACATCATCAAACACCCACAGTACATTTATAGGCTTTAAGTTTTGTAAAGTGAATTAGCAACATTTTTATTCATTAAGGAGATAAAAACCTGTTTGGTGAAACTCAAGTGTTTTATTAAAAAAGTTTGAGTTTTATAGGTGGTGAAAGAACCATAAAAAGAGCAGTGAAATGGTCAGAGGAAAAAACAAAGTAAGCTGTGTAAACTGCTTTAAAAAGAGCAGGAGCATTTCTTTTTCTTAAATCCCTATTTAATGGATTAATGCATTATTAAAAAATAAAAGACAGAGGATATACAGGGATGGGAAAAAACCCTGGGCCTGTGAGTTCTCTCTTTTCTTTCTCTCCTATTTACTACAGTTTGTCTCCCAGTAGCATTTAGAGGCACTGAGACTGAGGCCACTGTGAGCACTGTAAAGAGACAGTCCTAACCTGGAGAAACATCAATTGGAGTGCAAAAGTCAAAATGAGGGAGGGAAAAGGGAAGTAGTGCCTTGTGTTTTAAAATGGGCATGATGGTTACAGGCAAGACTAATGTAAAGTTGTAGAGCTTGAAGCAACCCCTTCTGTTTTGATGGCTAGTATGGGGAGGGCTACTGGGAATAACCTTGCTGTCTTACTATTTACTCCATTTCCATGTCCTGTTTTCTCTCTTCTCCATTTTCCTCTACTATATCCAACTTGCTCTGCAGTTTTTCTTTCCTTGGCCCTCCCTCCCTCTTGTCTCCTTGGGTTCCTGTCTGTAGCACTTAACTCCCTGCACTTCCCCTTCAGAAGTTCTCAGCCTTTTTCTGTTTTACTGTCTCCTCACCTTCCACCATCTCTGTGGTATCTCTTTAGAATTATTTGAAAAAGGGCTTATGAAATAAATTACATTTATAATCTGAACACATGAGAAATTTGCTAAAGGTCCTAATTACCTGACAAAAATAAGCTTATCAGGAAGATTCACTAGGGATTTGTTGGTTGGGAAACCTGGGAAATTCTTTCAATTTTCTGCACCTCCTTGGATCTTCCAAATGAGCTAGTAGGTGCTTTTTGTGTTAGAAACAAGGTACTTTTCTCTCTCTCTCTCTCTTTTTCTTTTAAATGAGGGCAAAGAGGTATGTGATTACAATCAAGTTAGGGCTTTGTGAAGCATTTGTTGTAAAAGCTGCAGAACTCCCTGTAATACTCGTTGCATCAGTGTTAGACCATGCACTGTTTTTTGACAGCACTCCCATGGGTTATGCCATACCAGATATCCTTCTCCATGAATCAGTTCTCTGAGCAACTACACTGCTTAGAAGCTACTTTTGGGGAGCAGAGTTCAGGTGAAATGCAGACCTGAAATGATGTTATAGGGCTTTCCTTGACCCATGAGCCCCACAAGTGTGGATCTGACAAGCTTAGAAAAAGGTACCCACAAGGTGGCTCTTTAATCGCTTCCCAGCAACCCTTCTTGGTGTACAATTTCATTCTCATTTCAGTGTTGAAACTGCTTTCTTTCACATGTATGTTAAAAACAGATGGAAGCCAAGATACTGGGCAGGTGGTCTTGAAGAGCATTTTTTAAATTTTAAACAGGATAGTATTATTAATCATGGAGAAAGAGAGGATGAGCATGAGTGGTACTTTTCTCTTTCCTGCTCTATAACACAAGCTCCTTCTGAACTGAATCTCTTTAGTCCCTGAATTAACCATCCTTCAAAATGGAAATGAAGTATTTCCTTTTCCATTTTGTTTGCCTTGTGTACTTAAGTTGTAAACTTGTTGAAAAACAGCCTGGCTATTGTCCTGCCCTCATTATGTACCTCACTTTTGTAGTGAAAAGGGGAAACTTTTTTATTATTAGAATGAGGAAAAATCAAACCACATGACTATTATTCTTTCTTTGCTCCACTTTTAATTTTCATGTTAGAATGGTCTCAAGCCTTCATCCTGAAGTCTGTAAATTTAAAGTAACGCACAGGTTCTCACAGCTCTCTCCAGTCAGGAGGAAAGATTCTTGTCCCAATGTACCCTGTAATCAAAGCATGGATATGCCTGTTGTTCATCCTGATGCTTCTGCAAAGTAGGTTTATTTCTGCTATTTTTTTGCAATTATTTCCAGGCATCTTCTATTGGAGGTCCCAAACACATGCCAGCTCGATAGTCCTTCAGTTTATTTTTGTTTTCCTGCAAGGTAACCATTCATCCATGGAGTAATTTCTTCAAATGAGGCATTTTAATCCAAATTGCCAGTTAATACCTGCAGGGTCAGCTTCCCTCCTGGCAGCTCTGAATATTAAGGAAAGCTTCAAAACCTGCTGTAAAGTTTTGCTTGCAGATATTCTGAAGGATTTTTGAAACACAGGGCAAAATTGGTAGAACAAGCTCTGAACCTTTGGACAAAATGCAAAAATGCGGGGAAAAAAAGTCAGGTATCAAATTTACTCTGTGTCCTTGTCTCTCAGGTCGTGTGGGTCTGGGTTCACTTATGGAGGACCCTGTAAATAAAAATCAGGCTGTAGTCTCACTGCTCTGCACTAGTTCATTAATGTAGAATGAGCATGTTACACTCTTCTGTGCTTCTTCCTCTTGAACTGATTGTCTCATTGCTACCTGTGGTACAGTAAAACTGAAGGAACATTCCACTTCAGCTAATTTGTGTGCTTATGTAAAGGCAGCTACAGTAGTTTCCAGTTAAACTTCCAGGGAATAGGGCAAGGATCTGTCAAATTATGTCTGTGCAAGGGTATTTCCTTTGAAAACCTAAGCCAGACATTTAGACCACTACCTGAGCAGCCTTCCATATTCAGAGTACATATGGAATGTGAGGAGAAACTTCCCTCTGCACATTTATGTGGCTTTGACTTATTTGTAAATACTAATGGATCCCAAGTGCACAAAAAAAATCTCTTCACTAGAAAAATCATGCAGGTCTTCTATCACATCTTCCTCTGGAGCTGCAACTGAATCAATAAGTTCCACTCCAAAAATTAGAATGAAAGGTATCCATTAGAGCCCAGTGTGATAATTCTTCTAAATGGTCATGGCTGTCCCTATGCAATGTAGAAGGAGAAGGAAAGCACATAGATGCAAGCCAAGTTCAAATAAACTAGCTAAATCTATGTCCTGTTCCACTGTTGGATCTATTGGTTTCTGTAATCTGCAAGGTAGAGAAAAAGCTTCTGAACTTTATTGGAAGTATTTTTAAGGCTTTAAGCTTGCAGTCCTAACAAAACAAAAAAAAAATTTTAAAAAATTTGTGTTTCCATTCCCCTGGTATTTCCCACTCTGTACAGCCTCTTCTGGCTGCCAGAAGATGCAGTTTAGCAGTCAGCTAGATTAAAGAATTAATACTGAGAATAATTAAACAAGAAAAACAACACTGTATTTAAAGGCTGTAAGTTACCAACCAGTGCTGTATAATTAAAAATGTCAGTAATTGTAATTGTTCTCTAGTCATTCATCCATGACTTGTTCCTTTTAGCTTTATTATAAAATGAAAAATATAGCTACCTGTTGATAATAACTGCATAGTCTAAGGACTCTGTACACCATTAGATGGAGGGGATATAAAGCTGTTTATATTTTCTTATAAATAGTACAAACCATGTAATAATGCCATTCCATTTATTGGACTCAATGTTTAAGCAATCTGTCGATAATTGCACAAGAAAATAGTCACAGCAATTTCCCAAGCACCTATGCAGACATTATGTATCCTGAATAACATATGATTGTTGTACTCTGAGCACCAATAATAAGCAGAGCACTGAGTGTTCTTGCTTTTAAAGCAAAATGTAATTGTTTCTGGAATACATGCATTTGAAAAAAAAATTCTGGGTATTTTAACTAATTATAAATTATTATTATGTTTTGACTTTGGAATAATGCAAGTATGTACCACAACTATGGAAGGGATAGGTTAAAGGGAATTGTAATTACACTCCAAACTGGGAAAAAAACCCCAAATCCTCATCATATGTTTTCTGTTACCCCAATTAATTTAGCTGAAGTTGTACAAATTCTCCCTTTTAACATGGCATTTAGGATCAGGATGGTTAAGAGCTGATTGCAGTTTTGCTTAGAGTTTTCACAATGCAGAAGTGCTGCTAGAGCCATCCAAATTTTCACAAATATTTCAGCAGGTTCTGACCTTCATTCCCTCTTTTTTCCCCCTCTACAAATATAAATTCAGTTACAGTACCTATGCAGAGGACTGAGACTGACCACTGTGATACACATGATTCATTCAGTCAAAATTAAGATCTACCATCCCTTGCAGGTGTCTCATCCATCAGCTTTAGCTGATCATGGCTAACAGAGAGCTCTTGATCGCCTCCTTTTAAGCCTTCCTTACTACTCTTGTTTTACTATTGAAATTACTAATCTCCTTCCTGTTATTTAAACTCTAATTGTACATAATTTTATATTGGATATGTCTTGAACCTGCAGGTATTTGTTTTCTAACATCTTTAAGGCATGGCCTACTGTTTGCCTCTTAACAACTTTTCTTTGTGTTTTTGCTTGCTACAACACTATTGTCTTTGTTCTCAACAAATACATTATTCCCCAAACTGTTGCTGCAGTTTTTTCATCTAATCCATCAGCTGACTGTATTCTATTCCTCTTTTCATCCTGGTTCCATCTTCCCTACCCTGTAATTCATATGCAGCTTTCTGAGATCCTCTCTGCATCCACCCAGCACTTAAAAGTCCAGTTCCTTCTTCAGAATAATCATGAGTAACTCAGTCCCCATATTAGATTTCCAAGCAAGTGTTTTCATACCTTCTGCCATCAACAAACCTTGGGAGGAATCTCTCATAAGCTTCTGCTGATTTACCTCATTATTTGCCTTCAGGTGCCTCTTTCAACCCAATGACTCTCTGTATGTTGGAAATGGCAAGATCCATTTTCACCTGGGGGCACTCTGGAGGAAGCAAGTGCACAGGCAGCTCCCATGGTTCAGCTAATGCGCAGCAAATCTGCCCTCCAGCTTTTCTCACAACAGCTTGTTCCTAAGGCACACCATCAGCTTCACCTGTCAGCCTCACGTTTGCTTGGAGCTAGGCTGGTTTCTCTGGTTCTCCCTCAGTTCACACACTGCAGTGGAATATTTAAACTGAAAGGAGCTTTCTGTGCAGTTAATTGTTTTGCCATAGTGTTTCTTTTCATTTTTTGGTCATAAAACCTTTTTTTCTCCAAATAAAACCTTAAAGGGAAAAGAGTACAGAGTAACCTCAAATGCTTTCAATTGCTGATGCAAGAAGTCTGCAGTGAAGCTTCTGCTTAACAAAGTGGAAAATAAGAAAGCATGTTTTATTCCATCATTTATTAAAATTAAGCGAATGAGGGCCTCATTTGCTTAAAAATTGTCTATTAGTATTCACCTGGTGGCAAGCAGCCTTAATCTCACACCATTAAGGAAAACAGAAGCTCATTAAATAGTAATTCTTTTTAATAGCGACAGGAACTTGGGTTTGAGCAGCACTGCTCCAAGTTCCCATGTAAATTGTTCTTGATGATCCCCAATAAGAGAAACTTTTTTATCTCTCACCACTCCCAAGAGCTTTCCTTCCATATATAATCACTTATGAATGCCAGATAGGGGAAGAGCCTTGCATCAAGGGAAAGAGGTTTCACGGTCAGATTTCTGATGCTAGAAAACAGGAAAGAAGCTGTTGGATACAGAGCAGGTGAAGTAATTCTTGAACAGGGGAGGAGTGTCCCGAGAGACACAAGAGCTTTGGGGGTCAGTGAGTGCTCTTAGCTTTTGGCCAGTACTGCTGTGCTTTTGAAACAACAGGAGGCACGTTGAGCTTCTCTGCTTTGGTAGCTGCTGCTTTGCCTCTATTAGCAGACAAAGCAAGCCAATATCCTGTCGATTATCACCATGTGACCATTGCTGTGCTTTCCCTTCCTCTAAATGATTTAGTCATTAATGCCACCTTGTTGCTGTGTAGGCTGGTTGTCTTACACTGTTTATACTATTCACATATTAAAAACCTAAAGTAATGGACCGAGTGCTCTTATGCTCATTTCAGTTCCATAGCTAAAGTTCCCATTTTGCGTCAAATGTTGTAAAATGATCTTTGCTCTCCTTACAGTCCTCATCTGTTCCACTGCTTTGCATGGCACAAATCACTACCTTCATTTCATGCAGTTGAGTTGCTTGTGACTCTTCTGATGAACAGCTTCAGGCCATGTGGCCCTATTCCTTATTTAACATTATTCTGCTCTCTCCCCCCTCATTTCCTGTGCTGTGAATGTCGCTGGGCCAGGCACTGTTTGTGTTGGGTACATGTGTGGGAAGATTGCTTAGTGCTGCTCCTTAGATACAGTTAATTCAATTACTGCCAGATTTTCTGGGCCTCTTGACATGCTATATATAGCTCTTTAGTAATAATATTATCAATTATTTAAATTTTAATTTGTTCTGCCTTAATTACATGATCCTTCACTGCAAGTGGAAAGAGATCTCAGTTTCCACAGTTATATGACCATGGTTTGTCCTCAGAGACCGTTTTATTTAGCAGTGAATGGTATCATTGCTAATACTCATCAAATAGCCATCATCCTATGGGTATGGTTCTGTGGGTCCTTGCTGTCTGAGGACATAGCACCTCTAAGGAATTATTAAAGATTTATTTTATTGGACTGACCTCCAGTAGACGGCTGCTGACACACTCCTAAACTCTGTCAAGACAGTTTTGTCCTCCCTACTGCCAGTCCAAGCATAGGAGCTGCTGGGATCCCTGGCAGCAAACCTGGCAGATGTTTATGCTGTAGCAATCAGAGCTGCTGTCTCACTCTTTGCACACACCCCTTCATCTTGCCCAGGCTGCTGGAAGGGCTGGCCAGGGGAGGGCTGTGGGAAGGTCCTGGGAGATTATGTGCTTATTTGCGTCAGACAGATCCCCAGAAAGACTTTTTCATACAGGAAACCAAGATCTGATGTCACCACACCAAAAGCAGGAACTGAATTCTGGTTCAGGCTGCCAGATGGGACAGCTGTCTAATGGAAAATCTGGCTGAGAAAGATTTGTGAGAAGATTGGAAGAAGGTTGGCATGACATCCCAGTAATGGCCCTTGTTAGCTCTTCTGTACTTCAGTCTCTGTTGTAGATTGCAGATAGCTATTTACAGTTAAGATTTGCATCAGCATTCATACTTCTGCTGTGTTATTAGCTACCGCAGTTGCTTTGGGTGACAAAATCTTCTGTGTTTAGCACTCATTGTTGCAAGCGGTAGATTAGTCCCTTGCCATGTGCAGCAGCAAATACTGTGGCCAAATGCAATGTGTAGTTTTCACTGCGTGTTATTACTGTTCCTCTACTGTATAAACCCTGGGTGTGTTACAGCACATGTGCTGTGGGCATTTCTTTCTGTGACTGTACAAAGACAGTGGTTTTTTGGGTTTGGTGAGGTTTTTTCCCAGCCAGTAGTGGTAGGGTTTTTTGGGATGATGTGAAGATTTTGATTCCTTCCTTTCTTTCTGCCACCATGTTCTTCATTAACTCCAAGAGTTTAGATGCTCACTGCTTTTTCTTTTGTTGGCTGCTTTGCAGCTGGAAAATGGAGTCTGCCCCTGGATGAAGCAGCATGGAAAATTACTGTTGCATCATATTTTCTCTACATAGAGCGTAGCAAGTAAAATGTTACCCACAGAGGGTTAAAACGTGCTGGAAGAAAGGATTTTGTTCCTTCAAACCAGAGAAACAGGGCAATTCATTCTGCCCTGGTTGCCCCCTTGCCTACAATGTGCTATTTCACTGTAGCAAGCACCTGTCAGTACTTAAAACTGAGAACAGTTTTTTTGTGTAACTGAACTAAGATGACAAAAATAATTATAATTTCAGCTACTCATTTGGTTTGGGGATAATATGAAGGCTGGATTTACACGGACCAACAGTAAAGGAGCTGTTGCTTTTCCCTTCTATTCCTTGTCATGACTTATCCCCTGGACTTCATCCCGGCACAGCCGCATGGTACAAGCAGCATTTGTTGGCAGCCCCTTGTCAGTGTTACCAACACATTCCCCATGAGTGACTGATCTGTGGGGATTCACACAAACTGTGGATCCCATCGCTATAATGCCCAGTCATGGCCTTGTCCATGGAGCTGTACGCTCCCATTACCCAGGTACTTAAACTAGTTATAAGAAAATAGAAAGAAATTGTCTTTTTTTTGTGTCTCGTGATGATAGTCATAAGGTGTCTTTTTCGGAAGCCAAAACCACTGGATAAATCTGCTGCTTTGGTTTGGTCAGACCCAAAATTTTGAAAGGTGTGGCTGAAAAAAAACAAAAATTGGATTGGGCAAAATAGCTTTCACTGAAAATCTAAATTTTTCATAGAAGCACATGCTTTTCAGTACAGTAAAATAAAAAATGTAATCAAAGTCTTGCCTTTCCTCCAAAAGTAGTTCCAATAGATGATCTTGAACAAATCCTTTTTCAGCTGCCTGGAGCTAGTGATGATCATAATCACAAAGGGAATAAGAACATGAAAGAATAATCACAGCATCGTAAAATTGCTTTTGCAGAGATTTTTGCTTTCTCCTAAAAACACAAATTTTCTGATTCTGCTTCTGCTTGAGGTTAGTGGCTGAATTCTGACTAATTTGAATGGGAACCACAGCCTTCTTAAATTGAGATCAAAATGTAACCATAATAAAACTATAGTTGTTACTTCCTTTCTTGTGAGCTAGAAATGGACTGTGACCCATTACAAGTCCTTTCCTGGTATGTCAGGTTTAAATGAAATGTCAAGGAATGACCTACCAGTTTGGGGGTGGTGACTCCACAGCACTTGCATAGACTTAAACAGCGTTAAATGCAAACTAGTGTTGCAGCCTTAACCTGTCTGCAGTAAGGCATGCTGTTTTATAACTAATTACATGGAGTTTGTGTTAAACGGCAATACAAACATGCGTTTTACAGGCATGACATTGGCTCTTTCATGTGGTCATGGTTTACATTATTTCTGCAGAAATACGTGATACGCTGTGATCCACAAAGCGCTGCACTCACCCACTAAATATTGCATGAACACCAACACCACAGGGAACATGAAATATTGATTCTGAACAAATGGATAGCTCAGGGTAGGGGAATGCAGAGGTTTTTACTGGTAGGTCATCAGTTTAAAAAATGCCTCATATTAGTGCCAACATCACTCCAGATGTAACTTGGCATGTGTTCATGTCTGAAATTATATATGTCCTCCAGCTTCTGCTGGACAAAGGGTTGTATCATACAAGCCACAGGTGTTTGTAGCACCTATAAGACAGATCATTGTTTCCATAGAATGCCTAAAGTTTAGAAAAACTTGAACTTTCCAGGCATGTCTAGGACAGGGTCAGAGTTTTAAGACTTGAAAATTGCATGGAAGGTTTTATCCTCTCTGCAGAAAGAAGCAGTTTTCCTTCTCCAGGAAGGCTGGGCTGGTACATCCTACAGAGTATGAGGCAGTGATGTGACTGCACAGCCCACCCCCAAACCCTTTTCTCTGTTGGACACCTGATCTTTTCCAAGGACAGCTCATACCGTCTGGGGCTGTCTGCTCAGGGCCTCCTACTGTGGAAGCATTCCTGAACCAGTCTCACTCCTGCTGCTTCTTTGCTTCCCTCCCACTCCCTTGGCTTTAGGTTTGTAGCTGCTTCTGCCTGCAAGGGAGCAGTCACTGATTCTTAAGTTCAGGAGACATAAAGCAAATGTTCTTTGGACCTTGACTGGGCACCCATGAGGAGACCATTTCCATAACAACTGCTCTTTGCATCTCCAAACTGGATTCATTGTTATTTTTTCCTCATTTGCCTCATCTATGAATTCCTTTCTCAAAAGTACAAGTTCTTCTCTGACAGATACCGTCCTTACTGACCATTTGATCTACTTGATTCTTTGATATGAATATACCCTTATCTGTCCCTGCACCTGTCTCCAAGAACACGTCTGGTCTACTGCGGTTCTTCTGTGGATACCATTTAGGAATGAACAAAGCTCTCTTTTCTCTGAAGCTCAAATACAGTAATAAGTAGAGCTTTATTGCGGCTTCATAAAGCCTGTCCTTCGGGCAGTAATGCAAAGGTTGAAGGACTGGTATCATTTACAATAAACTGCTGTGATCTATGAAACTTTTGTATTTTGGAGAGTGACAAGTCTGTGCTAATTGATCTCCTGTTTGATAATAGGGAAGTTGAAGGCACAGCCAACAGTATCAAGTACAGTTGCTTCTCTGAAGGTTTTATTGTAGCAAAAATGCACAGGATTTGTCCCTAAGAAATTAATAGGAGGGGTTTCTAAAAGCCCTTGTGAAGTCAAGATGAAGGCTGTTGACCCATGGACAATGGACACTGAAAGCAAAATGGTACAATTGTATGGGTAGGTGAAAAATTCTGCCTTCCAGCTCCTCCTGTCTCTTGGTGACTGACAAGCAAAAGCAATATGCAATGCCTTGCCTCCCTCAGAGACAGCTGGTTGTCGCTGAAGTCTGGTCAAAGTGGGAGCTGGGACGGTGTATCTCTTAGTGCAGCAAATCCCTGCCTCTGCTTCATGCTTTCAGAGACAGCAGATTGCTTTGCACAGTGCCCCAAGGCTTGTAGAGGGGCAGAAGAGGAAATGCCACCTCTGTGAAAGCATCAAACCCCCATCCTGCCCCAGCTGCATTTGCTCCATGCTGGTGTGTAGACAGGTGCCTGCATTAGCGCTGCGTTCCACCAATAGCTGACACAAGCTGGAAGGGCATTTATTTTGCTGCCCCAAAAAGGGAGCTTGTGGGCACCCCGCTCCTCTGCCTGCTCTGTGTGGTGTAAGCAGCCTGTTTGCAACACAGGGGCGCAGGCAGCACTCACTGCAGCTGCTGCTCACCCAGCGCCAAAGGGAGCGTGTGGAACACCTTAGGGCTAAACCTCTGCCCTCTCCTGCCCACCCCTTAGCATGGGAGCAGCAGAAAACTCCTTCTTTGTTCTTCAGACTGTGGGGACAGGTTGGGGGCACAGTGGTTGATGAAAACACAGGTAAAGGTGAGAGATCTTCATGGGCCCTTGCACAGCTGAATAAGGACACTGCACTAATCATTTGTGCGTTTTGTGTGAATCCACACCTTGAAAACCTAGGGGAAGTAACTGCACATGGAAAAGCCATGAAGGAAAGGAAAAACACATCGGAGATAGGTGACAAGTAGATTTTGCCAGCCCAGCAGACTGGGATTTGTAGGGAACTAAAACTCATCCTCAAAACAGCTGGCCTATTTACTCTGCCATGCTCATAAGCAAGGGATGCTATTCCAAGGGATGGCTGCAAACTGCATTTTTAGAAACTGCAAAACTGCTACACCTGTGTTTTGTCTCTATTTTGTGGCTAAAAGTCACAATTTTAATGACTGCGGGGAGAGCTGGGGGAGATAATGGCAAAACCACATTTGATTTCTCTCTTTCAACTGAGCCTGGGCAGGCAGAAATTGACACCTCTGCTGTTGATTGTAGCACAGATACAGAGTGGCACAGAGCACTTTGGCATCTAGCACATCGCTGCTAGCCTAAATTTACAAGCAAATGAATTTGGTAAGAGCACTACAAGGAATTCCGAGTGGATCCCGTTCCTCTGCTGTAAGGTCATTATGCAGCACAAAATTAGGCGGCCTCAGCTAACAGCTGATGTCTCCAGCACACACAAGCCCTAAGTACAGCAGAGGTTGGAGGAAATTCCCCCGTTATTTTCCAGATTGTCTGCGGGAGTAAAATAACAACAACAAAAGGGTAATAAAATGGACAAGTCAGAGAGCATAGTCTGACTTGCAAATACAGCTTGCCAGTGTAATATAGAAGCCCCTACTGAGTAGGAAGATGAGTCTCTGTTTCTGCTACATGCTGCTCTGGAAACCAGACACTCCCGGGCAGGCAGTGCAGGGCTGTGCTGAGAGGCTGCAGCCACACAGCGGAAGAGGAGATGCTCACAAACACTTCCCTGCATAATGTTAATAAGTGCATCAGCCTTAAGTGGGGTGAGAAGAAAGCGTGGATGTTTGTTTATATGTCTTAAAATGTGTTATTGAAGAGAGCTGGCAAAAAAAGAGAGTCTCTAGGGATATGAATGAAGGGAAAGATGTCACTGGGATTTAGAGAACAGAGAATGGAAGGAATTAGTTTGCCCCTCCTGCAACATGCTTTCCTTAAGGTGTGAACTCCAACAGCACGGATTTCTCTGCAAGATCAGGAGTAGAAATTAAAAGCTTTAGGCAGTAACTCAAATTGATTATCACATTCCTGCCTCTTCACACCAGCATCTTGGTTTTGACATCAGCGTTGCAGAGCTGCTGAGAGGCAGCAGATGTCCAGGCCTTTGCATCAGATCTCAGTGGAGGAAGAATTAGGCGTTTTAATTGTCCTTGTCTTAATTAGAGATACTCACCTGTGCTAAAAGGAGCTGGTCAGAGGGCACCCGGGGAAGCTTCTATTCTATAGGAGGTTTCACCTGCTGCAAAACCAACTTCCTTTTGCAGGACTGAAACGACCAGCAGTGGGGCTTCTCCTTTGTCTCATGTAACACCTTTGTTCTGAGAAGCCTCTGCTTTCCCAAAAGGTGTGAAATGGCTTCAGTGCTATGGACAGGGTGAAAGGTGGAATGTATGTAGTTTTGTCGTTGGTTTGTTTGTTTTGTTTTGAAATAGATGACTTTTAAAATGGAAAACAACAGGCAAACTCTACTTTTCAAAGAAATTAATTATTTTAAGTATGTAAAGGAAGGTTCTTCCCTTCTTCCACTAGTGGAAACAACTCAATTGCATCTGAAAGCAGAGGTAGTCCCTGTTTGTTTCCTACATCCTAAAAATGTTTTAAAGTAAACTTTGCTATTTGTTTTGATGGGGAAAACATGGTCCAGCTCCTCTTTTCGGTCATGTTTTCTTTATTTATTAAGTTGTACTCTGGTAGTGCTCAAGTTCACTTGAGGCTAACAAAATCTGAGAAAATTTATTGTGTGTCTTTCTGAATAATTGATATTTTTTCAGAAAACATTAAGGAATGTTTTCAAGCCTTTCCCACATGAGAAGTGTTTTAATATATCTCATAAAAAAACCCCAAATAAACAACAACAACAACAAAACCCCACTTCATTCATCCTTAAACATAGCATTTCTTCATATGGTGTACTTTAATGGTATTAATTTAATTTCAAATAAAATTGATAAACATTTTGAAGTTAGAATCAGAAAGTCAGTAGGCTTCATTTTGAAAACATTTTTGTGTTCACTACATTTGCTGTTGATGTTGAATATACTTTTTTTACCAATGAAATGTTCAGAGGAACTATTTTATCAGGCTTTGTGTCTTAAAGGTTTTTAAAGTTCGTAGGTAATGTTTCTTAGTAGACAGAACCATAGATCACTAACTCCTTTGGACAGAGATTAATTTCATTTTTGCACCTAGACTGAGTTGGTTGTTCCAACTAAAATGGGAAGCAAAATGGAAAAATCCTTTTATAAGCCTTTTTACATTCTCAGCTGGAAGGAATAGCCTAACCAAAAACTTGTTCTTTAGCGATACTTTAATCTCTTCTTAAAAAAATATCTTCAGCAATCAATAGTTATGAAATCAACAGTTCTATCTAGGCACAAACCCAAGGTTTTTATTAATTGTTTTTTTCATTTTTTTCATGACTGCACATGCCCAGAAAAAAAAAATATATCGGGAATTAAAAAAATGATAGTATTATATAAACATCTAGGTTTGAATTCTTCCATCGCGTATTTGTGGAAATGCTGGTGTTTTACACAGAACACTTTTAAAAATTGTGCTGTTTTGACTGTCCAGAAGTATTGAGGTGAAAATTCTCTTCCCCTCAAAATTTCTGTCTTTACCTTACCAAAAAAATAATTTGGAGGGAATAGCTGTTGTAATGCTTTTATTTCAAAAGCATTACTTTCATGGTGTGGTTGGTTTGTAAAAGTGTGCCTACACATTGAAGGTGCTGAAGATGTAATGATACATAAAAGCTGAGGTGGAACGATAAGGACGGACAAATTGATAGCCACAGTTGTTGCTCCTTTGAATTGCTGGGTTTACTAGACTGTTTGGAACAATGGATGGCAAGGAAAAAATAAACGAGTGACACAATATCCAGTTTCCCTGGACTAGCCAGATAAGCTAGAAATGCTGGTAATGCAATCTATGGGATTTTAAATTGACTTTTCATGAACAAAAAAGCAATTAGAAAAGGGAGCAGAGAAATTTTTAAGAATAATGACTGTCAGGACTTCAAAGAGCTACCACACTTTTCAACTTTGAAGGAAAATAATGTCTTATAACAAAAAAAAGCAGAAAATTAGAGAATTTAATGCTTGTTCTGGTTTAATGATGTTTTGTAGTTCCTCGACTCTTTTAATAGTTATGCTTACCATTTTGTGTTAGGCTGAGCTATGAATGTTAATAAAGGTTTATACCTCCTGGAATGTGAATTACTGGCACGTTGCATGTGACCTCAGGCCTCACACTCTGTGTGTAAATGGGAAAACATCAGTTTCTTGGAGGCCAAACCCCTGAGAATCTGCATGAATAAAGCACATGGCTTGTGCTTTAAAATACTTCAATGAACGCATCTCATGCAACATGATCTGTTCTTCTAACTTAGTTGGGCAATTAAGTATATGAAGGAAAATTGAATGAATGAGTATGTTCATAAATTTGGGCATGTGGTCGGGGTTTTGGACAGATGGTCCCTGAAAAGCTAAAGAGTGCTGATGTGTGAGATGGCCAGTGGCTAGAAGGGGCTTGGTGCTCCTGCAGGACCATCTTCCCTTGTGAGGTAATTGGAAAAGGAGATGTTTGTGATGGTGGTTTTGCCTTGTTAGGGGCAGAGGTGGTGGGGCGAGCTCATCTTTGGCTAGGCTGGGCTTTCAGGAGCACCTGTGAAAATAGTGTAATTCTATGGTTGCATCAGAGGAGCTACACACCGTGAGGGTCTGACAACATTGCACTGCATAAAGAAGTTATTATAGGCTGTCTTTTTTTCAGTATTTCCCAACATAAATAGCCTGACATCAGAGCAAGTTTAGTTTCTATAGGTTTTGTCTATCACTTTTAAAAATACTTGAGCTACAGCTCAGTCATGAGAGGTACCAACTAGGAAAAAATACACCTTAGGCCTTCTAACAGCTGATTTTCAATCTCTTTTGGGGTTGTTAATTTTGACCTAATGTAGGTAAAGTTTAACATGTACACTGGAGAGCTGTTTTTCTTTTTTCTTTTTTGACTTCCAAAACTTGTCAGAAGTCACCNTTAACTTTCCGCTTCTAAATTTATTTAATGTCCATGAAAACTGTCAGATAAGTAGTCACATATCAGAGTACAACCTGGGCAGCACATAAACTTGTTGCATCTTGCTTGAGGGTTTGAGTCATTTTTGCCGCTGTATTTGTGGCAGAGCAGGGGGAATTATTCACAGTTATTAATCTGGCAAATTTTGCTTTTTCCTATGGTCTAGAAATTTCCCAAGTAATTTGAAGCTCTTGACGGCTAATGCAAGTTCTTTTTTAAGTTATCCACTGAATGAGATATGTGAATAGCACTTTGTCTGAAGATTGTGCTTGATAGTCAAGATCTGAGACCTATAGTTTAATGTAAGTCAAATAGTTTAGACTTGAAATTATCTAAAAGTGACACAGTGACTTGGTTATATTAAAATTCATGGTTTGGGTACTAAAAATGCATAAATGTCTGAAGCACAGCTTGAGATACTAAGACATAAATGACGCTTCTTTACTATCTTGCTCTGAATTGCTTCAAAACCAAAATCTGTTTTATTCCTAAATGTGAACTGTAATGTTTTAAGGGATTGGATTTTCATAGGGGCTTTTGCATATTTTGTTCCAGAAAAGGGCTATTGTGCCCATTTTCCAAGAGTGCCATTGGAGACCATCACAAACCCTTGAGCTGCCAAAGATGCAGCATGTTGAAAGCAATGACAGGCTTTTTTACTGCCAAGTAGGATTGAGGGAGATCTTCTTCAGGGCTCTCCTGTGCAGGGCAGTTTATGGCCTCAGACACACAACACAGGGACACAGTTCCTTTTGGATTTGTTGCACCCTCACTTGTCAGATCAGATAATTTTAAATTGAAAGATTGCCATGAAGATGTGCATTAGCGTGACCATAAGTCAGCCCTTATTTTGATGGGACAGGTGGGACAGCATGTATGCCTCTAGCGTGTATTTTAGGCAGAAGTATTTGGTCAGTGCTAAACTGAATCTAACTGGTATCACCTTTATATAACACTTTTTAACTACAAACTCCCTTAAGTTCTTATATCTGTCTTCAAAGTGCTGTGTGAATAACAAATGAATTAAGCCACCTAATGTGAAAAGCAGATTTTCCTTTAAAGTGATAGAGCATTTCCTAGTCCCTCTTTTGTTACAGGAGAGGAGGCGAAGAATAAATGTAGAGATGTGTAATTAGAAGGACCTCTGCTTGGCTGAAGGCAGGCCCTGGTGTTAAAGATGCTTCAGGGCCTATAAAGACATTTCTTCAACATTGCGTTTGGAAAATGGAGTCATCTGTCATATTCCTGCAAGGCAGCCAAGCCTGAAATGCTTGGTGGGGGGCATGTGTGCTGGACCCCTTCCAATAGTCAGAGCAGAGAATTGGAAACCACAAATTTTAACAGCTTGCTTAGCCTTGCATTGGTTTCTCGGGTTCTTTATGTGCCACAGGGTTCCAGGTTTCTGCAGTTGCTCGGGAAACTCTGTTGACCAGCTTGTTGAAGCCTGGACAAGCTGTATGCTTATTTGTAAAGTAAAAGTGAGGATATCTGCAGATGGGAAATTGCAAACGTACAGTTTCATGTGGCAGTAGGCAGAGCTGCACATAGCATTCATAAAATGTATGATTTTGCTTTACTTTAAATTTCATTTATTTGTAATCAGGGGCCTGATGGTTACAAGTCCTGGGTAAAGTGGGTTATATAGTGTTTGTAGGTCCAGTGTAAATATTTTTCACTCTTCATCTCTGAATCTGTATCTCAATTCTATGTCCACTTTTGGCAGTGTTTATTTACTTTTTTTTGGTTATATTGTACTCTTCCAAGTGCAAACACAATAAATAACCTTTTTTTTTCTCTCTCTCTCTGGTGTCATTATATCAGAGAGAGTGATCTTAGACTAACAGAAGCGCATACGTAATCCAAAGAGGGGGAAGAACATTAAAATAGTATAGTAACAACCTCTTCAGCAATTAGTGATAAACATTTTCATTTTGCTTGATACCTTGGGTACTTGACTTCTGAAGATCTTTGCACTGCCCAAATTGATGTGATGCTCTCTAAATGTCTGATGGCTCCTGTTCAAAGATGTCTTGGTTAAATGACTAACGTTGGAGGATATGAGTCTCCCCTGACTGCACACAGAAGTGGATGCTGCCCAATTCAGCTAAGCAGTAAAGCATGGGGACAGATGACATGTTTGAAGCGAAGTGGTGGTCCAGATGACTAAGTTGGCTTGCTTGAGATATGTCTGCAGAGACACACTCCTGTAATCTCCTTTGAATGCAAAACCTGCAAAGTTATACTTCACTTGCTCCGATTTCCTTTTTCCTGTCATTTCACTGTTCTTTCTTTTCACTTTTGCTATTATTCTGACCTGTCATCTGCAGATTTTCTGAACCTTGAACAGTAGCTGTGACTTTGCTGTGAGAACTCAGAAACTCATTAAGAGAAGGACTTGGCTTTAAGCAAATGTCACATCACATTAGTGTAATTCTCAGGCACTAGCTAGCTCTTAGCTTGGCCCATTCATTCAGGCAGGGCTCAGAATGCCTTGCTGCATCATAGAGATATTCTGATGATGCTGATTACTTTAGTCTGCATCTGTTTTGATTGATAACTCAGGCAATTATTAGCATTCTGCACACAGCAGGAGCTTTTCTCAGCTCTTGTCAGCATAAGAGGACAGTGGTGAAGAGGAAGGGAATTTGTAAGCAGTATCCCAGGGAAAATAACCTACAGGGTCAGAAAGTATTAACGAGAGAAGTGCTAGTATAATTAGATGCTGTGCATGCGTACGGTACATACATATTGCACTATGCTCTTCTTGGGGTGCAGCACTGGGATCTCGCAGTAAGCAAGATGAAGATATCTAAGGTTTACTAGAAGCCTTCACGGTGCATCTGCCTTTACAGGTGAAAATAAAAGTAAAACTGAGTTTAGGATTCAGCAGCTATAGCCAAGAATGCCATTGTAATGGCTCTTCCCAGGCTACCTGTTAATGCATCATTTATTACAAAGATTGCAGAAATAGCACAGATCAGTTTGTAGAGCTCTGTAATGTTACCCTCAGACCTCATCAGAAGGATGTATCTTAAAATGCTAGAAGAGCAGAAAGGGGATGAAGGAGATTTTAGACCTCCCCAGTATACTTGCAGGTACATTGGTCCAACATTGCTTGATGTGCTGTGTAGCCCCCATCTGCCTATACAGCCTCTTCCTCCTCCCAATTTACATTGGAGGCTGTATCTATCCCTGGTGCTAATACTCTGGCAAATATCTGTTCCATCAGAGTATCAAAGAAACATTCAAGTCATTGAGGCAGAAAACTGAAAAGCAAAGAAACCTTACTGTGGTTGATGTATGACTCTAAGAGTCTGGATTTCAAAGCATGCTAACGTCTTTCCATAATCTGCATGTTTATTTTGGGCCAGGAGCATGACTGAAAGTGTCCCCAGGTTCCTAGTGCGTGGGAATAACTGAGAAAAATTTAAAAGCTGCTTGAGTACATAAACAGGTAGACGGAAAACATAGCTCTTGATCCTGAACTTCAAGGAATAGTGGCTGTGGTTTTTTGGCTGTGGCAGGCATGCACAGTAAGCAGATGGAAAGTGAAAGCAGTAGACCGAGCTTTTCCAGGGATTTGAGCAATAACAGAACACTGGGATTATTCCTAAAGGAAAACTTAGTTTTATCTTTAAATTTTCTTCCCTGTCTGGACTGAGGTCTGCTGCTTCTTATGAAAAATATGGTCCTGGTTGTGTCATTGAAGGCACATAGTCATCTGGGGATTGACTGCAGCCTGTTCTATCTGCTTACTGACTGGCATGGTCACAGAGACATCTCTGTGTCCTTGGTCAGGTAGCAGAAACTCTGATCTCTTCAGTATGGCATACTGAAGAAAGGGGAAATCAGTAACTAGCGAAAAGGAGATGTGGCCCAGCACAGCTCAGCAACTCCAGATGAGCCGAACAGCTCAGTGTGTGTAACTCGCACAGCTCCTGGGCCTCACACTCTGCCTGCTCCCAGGTTGCTTGATTTCCTTCTCAAGGCAGAACTGGGCTTGAGAGATACACAAGGGCTCAGCCTGGAGCACAGACTCTGCCTCTCATTTGCCACAGATGTAAATCCCTGAGGCTGGAGTTTATGTTCATTGCTAACTCAAACCCTAGCAGTTCTAGAAAACACAGATCTCATTTGTGATCTCATTTGAACCTGTGAGGCTCACTGACAAGGATACTGCTAAAATTGGTGTCTGGTTTCATGGAGTGTAACAGGATTTAAATCTGCAAACAGTCTGGTCTGCACTGGGGATGATTTGTTCAGTTACATTTGTAAATCTCTTGGCCAAATGCAGTAAATTATAAAACCTTTTTCTTTCTATTTTTTTCTTTGCACAAATCAGACTCATTTTAGTGATAGTGATGAAAAGACATAAGGTAATTTCCCTCTGTAAAATCCAGGACTTGTATTTAGGTGCATGAAAAGGACATTACCCAAATGAAGGTGATGTCTGAGGTATTGATGGACCTCTACTGTTACTAACTGGATTAGGTCTGGTGGGCTGTCAGCCCAAAGTTAATGACAGGGCAATAAGGACCTCATCATAAACCAGCTTACTTGGGGAGAGGGAGTGAGAGTGTTTGCCACTGGTCTGAATTTTAAGGGTCTCAGGTGACAATTTGAATGAGTCATTCATGTGCTGTTCCGCTAGGGAAATTCATTCAGTCCATTATCAATTTCGCCTGACATTCACAACCCTTGTAGGGTTTCTGGTGTTGGTTATTTGTTACCCGGCAAAAAGAATTTGATTTTCATACTCCTTAAGTGAAACAAAGTTGGAGAAACAAGTAAGACAAACAAGGTCATCTCCTGTGCATGGTTTTGTAAGTGAGATTCAATTTCACTCACACAAAAAAAGTAATAGCTGGTTTTCTTATTTCTTTGCAGCTTTACTTTACCTCAAAGTAATGTGTGGGCTTTTTTATTATTTTTTAAGCCAATATAAAAGACAGACAATAGAGATGAAGCAAGAAAAATGCACAGTTCCTTACAGAAGGAACATTAATCTTGGGATACAGGATTGGTGACTTCTGCTGAGCTCCCAGAGCCACAGTTCAGTACTGATATGTATTTGGGGGGGCATTAATACCATTGCTAAGCAGCTGTTGCTGGGGCTTTTCCAAATTGAAATTCTTCTGTGCAAGAGTAGGATTCTTTACGCTTTTATTGTGTGATGTTTAATGATAACATGCATGAAAAGTAGTCTTTGGGATGGCTGCCCAGTTCTGCTTAAATGTACCCATCTCACGGGAAAAGCATCATGTGGCAGCTCTCTTGAAGAACCTTTTAGTTTTTAGAGGAGTGTGAAGCACCCAAGTATTGATTTCAAATTAATCCGAGTTACATTTTCCTGAAACGAGAACCTAGAAGAAAGTAGGTTCTGAGCTACTTGAGGTTTGGGGTTTTTTTAGTCTTTTCCTTTTTTAGAAGTTATTAAAAAGTCAGGTAAACCATAGGATTCCACTGCCACAGTAATGTGTGGGGCAGTTAGCTAAAGAGAAAATTTACACTAGGATGCACTGGCTGTCTAGTGATTAACAATGTCACTAGACACCTAAGCATTGTAAACTGCATGCACATGAAAGATTTGTATTTCTATCCAAATAGTGCTGAAAAAAAGTAATAGGAAAGAATTTCCGTCATTTACTGCATAGCTGTCCTCTAAAAATCTGCTGCTATAAATTGGACTTTTTAAGTCCATCCATATAGGACAGGAAGAACAGCCCACAATGGAGGAGAATGGAACAATATCTACAGATTGTCATCTGCGAGGAGAGCTGTACACACATATAGAAAGGAGGGGAGATAGAGCCTCTTCCTTCTTATCTGTCCCAGTGTCACGTGAGAAACTTGGAGTGAAGTGCCATGACCTTGTGGTAGTGAGGGAATGATGACTAGTACTTAAAAAAAATGAGTCCCATCCCAGTTTTGGCTTTCTTGGCTGGGTGGTGCTGTGCTTGGAGGTGGTGAGGCTGGCTTCAAACTTTGTGCAATATTGTGTCAGACTTTCCAAGTGCCCTTTACATAAAAAAATTACTCAAAAGGTCCTGAAAGAAATAAATGTGTCCTAAAGAAAGCTTAACATGAAAATGTCAGGCTTATTTGTGTGAGATATTGAGGGGAACCACTTCTTCAGGTGAATGGAAGGATGTCAAAGCCATGCATCTCCTTTGGAGACTGAGCAAAGTATCTATATTTAGAAGATGCTTTTAAACTCACACCAAGTGCTCCTGAAATATCCTTGAAGTGCAGCATGGTGAAGATTTAGAAGGAAACAGCTGCCCTCTGCAATGTTTTTAGATAAGAACTAAAATAGGATAATGATTTCCCCTGAAATGTCAGGAAAATATTTGTAAGCAAAAACCTCCCTTCAAGTGGGATACCTCACCTAAACCTTTTTTTATGATAACCTGAGGTTTGTGCTTTGCTAGGTAAGATCAGTGTAGATGAAGCTGTATAGGTGAGACTTCTATAAGAGCATGTGTATTCATTTTGAACATCTAATTTTTCTTCTATCAAGTTCTCTTTGTCAAACAGGATTTAAATAAGAATTCAGAACATCAAATAACAGATGACAAACACTAGGATATTAAAAGCAGAAAGCCCAGTTGCATTTCAGTTCACATTTCCTTGGAGAATCTTTAATTTTTATGTTCAGTTAGACTTTGACTGACCCAGCCCTTGTACAGATCCATGAAATGTAATCAAAGGAAGGCTTCTCTTGGCATCTCTAGCTGTTCTCTCAGGGTGCTGGGATACTTGTGCATATCGGATCAATCTCAGTCAAAACATCTTTTCTATGCTCACCCTGGAAGAAGGCCAATAGTATTCAGGAAAAATGGATCACAAAGTAAGAGAAGGATTTCTTCCATGTGTCCTGTTGTGTCTTTTCTGTACCTTGCACAACATTATTGGTTTGTGAGACAGTGAACAGTGGAATTTAAGTGACAGTGCTCTCAAGAGAAATGCAAAGTGACACATGGAGCAGTTGCATTTGGTACCTCAGTTCCTAAGGCTGTCTTTTGTGACTAGTAGGAAGCTGTCTTCGGTCTTCTAAATAAGCAAATTACTTTGATCTGAAAAGTGCCAGATAGTATTAGACTTCTCCTGGGGATTAGTCTAGGTAAAAGGAAGGCTGGCCCTCTAGGCAAGGAAGTTTTGTATCTATAAACTCCTGCTCCTCATTCCGTGTGGAGCACTACAAAATTAGTGTATCACTGATAGCTTTGTATTTTCATGTGCCTACACAGCAATTACATTCTAGTAACTTCCACAAATTGGGTGTTAATGATTCACACTCTGCAATTTGTGTACGCAAAAAGTGAAGTTGCATAATGTCAAAAAAAGAAAAAAGCAGAGACCATACCTAGGCACTCCCAAGATGATCCTCTTGATTTACTGGGTGAACCTCCGTTCAGCCTGATTTAACGGCAGTCAATGAATAAAGCAAACTCCATTGCAGAATAAGCCTAAAGATGGTGCTCACTAACAGGCCTGTGCGCAGCAACGGTAAAGGAGCTTTCTGGAGAGGAGCAAGCTGAACTTTGTGTCTCGAGGCTTCACAAAGTATTAACCCTTTCTGGAGCAGCCTGTGGTGATAACCAGGAGCTGCAGTGTGCTGGAGAGAGAGCTGGAAGCAGTGACGCCAGGACAAGGGCATGATGGTGCTGGCAAACCTCTAGTGGTTACTTTGGCACGCCAGCGCTGCAGAAGCAAGAGTATGAGCATTTAACCTCTAATCCATTCTCCCAGTTCCCTCAGAAAATGTTACCCATATGGCCTTTTTGCTGATGTGGCCTCTGGTGTTCTCATTATTTTCCCTATGTTGTATGACAGGGACATTTAGCCTAGCCTTTTGAGGTTTACAACACCCTGATGATGTAACTGGAGCCATTGTCTCAATGCTGATAAGAATTCCCTGCTCTCAGGTTACTACTTAGAGCAATGGACCAGCTTTCTGCTTTTCTCCTTGAAAACTGTTAGTGCCTGTAAATGCTGTGACAGAAATGCTGCTGATCCAGGAGTCAGGAGAGATCTCATTTGTAGATCTGGTTTTTTTCTGGTTGGGCAATTAGTTAGGTGGTAGTTCTGTTACAGGTTCTTTGTTGTAGCGAACTACTTTTGATTAAATAGTTAATTGAGAAGGGCACAAGGAATGCACAGAAAGTACTTTGCAGAGCCCAAGCTTTGCTGATTCCCTGCATGCTTTGGTCCATTTTCCGGCGTAACCACTCCAACAGTACACCAGCTGTTTTGGTACTGCTCCCTTCTTTTGGGTGCTCTAACTGGGCCCTGAAATGCCTGATGGCATTAGTACAAGCCTCTGGATGGTGGGCGGAGAGCTGAGCTGAGGCTCTTGGCCTCTCAGCTCCCAGGAGGTGACCAACCTCTGAGGGCCTCTTCTATAATTGAAACATCCTTTCATGTCCAGTACTGCAACTGGCTAATTGAGACCTTGCATCCCAGTGGGTCACTGTTAAATCTTCATTAAAGCAGGCATAACCTGGTTTTTCTGCTGAGGAACAGAGATGGATCTTTCAGTTGAAGCTAAGGAGCCAAAGTGCTTTACACACACACAGAAAAGTAAGCTTCTTGAAATGCTGGATGTCCCTCTTAGTAAGATTGCTGGTGAGGAGTACTCAGATCCTCTGTGCTCTGGAAAGCCAAGCACCAGAGTTGCTGAGAATGAGTGAATCAAATATATAAAAAGTATTTGTTTTTTTTTCCCAGCATGGTTAGTGGTTTTGATGCCAAAATTACAAGAGATTTGAGTGAGGCACATACTTCCTGTGCTCACTTCAGTTGTGCAGTGGGTGAGAGAGGAATCCACTCCCTGCGAGAGGGTCACTTTCCTTCCAGTGTCTTCCCAGGAGCCCTCTAGACTTGCTTTCCCTGCCACTGGTATTTAAGTGTTTTGCTGTGCCATTCTCCAAGTGGAAATCTTATTTCCTCTTGGTGTTAAGTAATGTGGAAAAGACCTCTCTTACACATTTTTAACAGGTTTGAACTGCAGCAGCTCATTTTCTCTCTTGGTTCAAATGAGCTCAGTTTTCTCCTTCTGGGTGTCTGTACTTTCAGGGTATCCACTGCTAATGAAAAAGCCTATGTCCCAGTGCTAAGATTCAGCTCCTGCCTAGGAGGGCAGTGTTTGAATCGAAAAGGATAATTATACACTGCTATATTCCCTTGCTTTATTTCACATGCAGTAAGAAATTTTGCAAGAGATGAGGCAGCAACCATGAACTGCTGGTATTACTGTTACCTATACAGTCACAAAAAGAGAGCCCTTGCAAATAGCTGTGCTATTAGTTTGTGAGCCTTGGTCACCCATGGGTCTGGGATTGTGCCTTTGTTCCTTACCTGCGGTCCCGTTTCTCTCCCTTAGCTCAGCACCATGCCAAATTAGACAAAAAAATATCTCTGTGCTTGCACAGCTTGCGCTGAATCCTCAGTGCTGGAACAAAATGCAAGCTGATAATAATCCTTGCTATTAGTTCATTTAAAATGGGTCAAAAAGGTGACCTAATTGTGGTAATTGCCTTCTAGCATTGCCTATGCAACAAACGTGTTGGCTGCATGAGTAGGCATGTGTTCAACAGTGGACATTCCTATCCCGCATAATTCATCTCAAAGATTGAACTTCCATTTCACAGAGCTGCCATCTGCTGCAACCAGTGTACAGTCACTGAAGAACCTTGATCACTAGTCTTACAGCACTGGCATTCTCTGTGCTTTTTCATGCCACCTTGCTGGATTGACTTGCTGTATCTGGAACAGAATGAATAAACCAAAATACTCACAGAAACAGTCTAGTAGGTGAACAGAGCTGTTAACTAGCTCATTTGGTCCCCGCCTCGAGGCAGGATAAAGTGAAAAAAAAAAATAAATTAGTGTTCAAAAGATATGTTCATCCACAGAATGGCTAAATACAAGTTCTGAATAAAGGCACAGTTAACTGAGTGTTTCAGGCTTGATGGTGTTACCTGCAGCCCTGGTGTGTGTGATACTACTTTGCTGGTAGTGCCATTGAACTGAGTGAGGCCACCACTTCCCTGAGATTGTCCTGGCATTTGTGATAAGAAGGTAGGATGGCCCCATTTGAGCTGAGCCCGAAAGAGATCAGACTGACTGCATTTAGCAATGTCTCTGCAGTTTTGGGTTTGCACTTTGGCGGGGGAGAGACATACCAGTATGCATCCTGTTACAGGAGTTTTGGGCTGCTCCCATCTCCAATGGAGCTGAAATGCAGCTTTTAGAAGGCTATAAATAGATTACATATTGTCATTTTAATTACTGCTTGGGGACATTTAACTTGGAATCTTTGCAGGCATGAAGGCAGTCTCCCATCAGTCCTATACCCCAGCATCAGGAGCTCCCTGGCTGCCCTCTGGGGCTAGCCCAGGACTCATGGACTTGCAGAAGTGACATACAGAGACTTTCTGGCCCCAGGTCTGGCAGGAGGTGACTCTGGACTGGGATGTTTGAAATGAGCTGGTGATGTAGACCACCCAATGCTCTGGACTAAGTGTTTTGAGTGGCAGGTATGTGGTATAGTAATCTCTGAGAGCCAGATTGAGTGGATTTAAGGTTAGAAGACATTTTCCAGGGATCAAAGCAGTTTATAGAATAGTTCATTTTTACCTTTAAATGAAAAGAAATATGATAAATGTAAAAATGGCCCTTAATTCATGAGCTTCACATCCCTGGGGTATGATTAGCACCAGATAACTGGGTCTCCCTGCTGTGCCCTGTTGCTTAGTTACACTACACAAGTGCACTGTGCTTTCATTTTCTGTCTTATGTGAGCAGAAGCAGCATGATATAGAAGTTCAAAAAAGTAGAAGACTCTCAGAGTACTCTCAGCTGTATTCCAAATCACTTGGGCTCCAGCGAGGCCACATGCACCACACATGCTGTGAATGGAAACAAGCTTATTCTGATCATGGGTGTAAATCACTAGAGACTCCATTAGCAGCCACTACTGTTGGAATAAAGCACTGCAAAGAAAACTAGAATCGTGCCCAAAAGACTGATCCTTCAGGGGAAGTAATTCATTTTCCTTAAGAGCGATTAGCATTACAGAGGTATGATAAACTTAAAAGGCTCTGGAAGAGCGATTGTTGCTCTTAAGTAAATATTGATTCCTAAAAAAAAGATGAGTACATTGCATATTAATCTTCTAAAACAGAATTGCCTTCAAGAGATGGATACTTGAGGATTCCATTGTGTCTTTCTTTTTACCAGCTTTATTAATGAGGGTTTGTCATACTGTGAAAAACCGGAGCTGGCCCATACTGGGTCGGTCTCACATAAGCCACTGGTCTGGTGTAGCTGAGAAGTGTGGAGGAAAGTCCATGCAGAAAAGTGTGAGGGCCTGCAGTGGAGAGAGAGGCACCAGTGGTTGTAGGGTAAGGCTTCTGTTCAGCTGGGACACCTCTGCTGACTATATGGAGAAGTAGAACATCTTTCACAGTTCTTTCTTGCTGTTAAAATACTTACCTTACTATTTCTTTTGTCCTGCTAATGGATTCTTAAATACAGACACATAAATGTCTCAGAAATTAACAGAAAACACAGTTTTGCTTAAAAATTATCTGGCAATTGAAATAGTTTTGCAGAACTTCTGGAACACCTGACTCTAAATACATGGCTGTGTGATAGCAGCAGTTTTCTTGGCAGAGCACTAATATTTTTTATGAGAGGGCATGGAGAAAAGTTGCTTCATATAATATTTCAGCAGTACTTTTTAATGGTGATTTAATGAGTGTTTGTGGGAAATTAATTTTCCACTTCTAGCAGGGGAGGTGAGGGAATTGCTGGTGTAGTAAGGCAGAGAACTGGCAAAAAGGGGGTGCTCATGAATTGGCAGTTCTGTTGATAGGTTTTGGACGATGAACAAAAGATGCAGTTTTCTGGCAAAGAGCATCTCGCCTGCATGCCCTCATTCCTCGTTTGTTGTTAAGGGCTGTGTCAATCAGCAATTGGGACTATATTTTTTTAGGGGTTGGAAGTACCCCTGATGCTGCTGCTGCTACATTAACTTGGTGTGAATCTTTTTTTCTATAAAATCCAGAGTGAGAAAATTTGGGGAACCTTGAGGTGAGGGATTATTATAATTTTCATTCAGCTAATTTTTTGACAGATGGTAGGTTCAAAGGGATAAAACCAAACCAGCAGCTCTGCAAATGTTATCACTTCTATTTTCCAGTATTTTTAGGTGATGGTATATACTCCTGCCTCAGATGTGTTCTGCTTATTCTCATCTACATTTTACACTGTAATCCCTGTTTTTAAAATTCTTGCATTTAGACAAGCAGCCAGCCTCCCTCTATCAACAGATAGTTGTATAATTTACCGAGTAAATAATTCCTTTCCTGGCTGCTTGTTAATATGAAAGAAGTTTTACTTTTATCGAAGGGAGCCAGTCATTCTTCCCTTGTTACCTATAATTGTTAAGATATTGCATATTAAGCTAGAAATGCATAAGGACAGGAGGTCTCCTGTTCACTTAAAATATCTTCAAGGCACTCATCAGCAGGATCCTTGGTTGAGAGCTCTTGCCTGGTTTTCAGCTGACAAGCCAATAAATCTGCAGATATGTGGGAATGCAGTAGGCTGACTTGGTCCAAGTGCATTATACATATTCATCCCATCCATAAGGGACAAAAGAGCCTTTCTGTTTAGATTTGGGTGGGGTTTTTCGCTGTTTGATATGAACACATCCAGTTGGTAAGGTAATGACCAGCCATGTAAAATCATTAAACGAAAGGAGAAAAGGAAAATGCACGCCGGTATGGATTTTTTAAACTTTTTCCCCTGAAGTGGAAATCTATATATTTCTTTCTTACTGCTTTACTGTCTTTTAGCACAGTGACTTCCTGCTTAATGCAGTTGAAAGTAGTAGCTGGAGCATTCAGTGTATCATTAAAAACCATAACAAACAAATAGCTCATAATAAAAAACTTATGGAGGTGTAAAAGACAAATGTTTTTGAAAAGGTGCATCAGAAGAGATCTTTGTGCTTGAGGATAATACTTGGACCACATCTAGCAACTGCAGGCTGTGCAGGCAAGAGGGGCAGAGGCAACCTCTCTGTTGCTGCCTGGTTTGCTGCCCTTAGTCAGGTGAGCACACCGGGGTGAAGGGCGTTCGCTCTGCTTCAGCCTACAGGAGAGCAGCAGAGCCTGGGGAAGGGAGTTCCACCAGCCTGGTGCTCCCTCCCTGAAGGCTTGTGACAGCCCCGAGCTCTTTCAGGCACACACATCGATGTCCCTACATCTAATGTCAAACATAAAAAAAATGAGGGGCAATTAGATTGACATCTCCCAATAACTGTAATTACTGCCCAAGAGAGATGGCATGGCATCGTATTGAAGCTAAATATCCCCTAGAACAATACACATGCTATCCAGCAAACACTTGGCTTGCCTTCCTAAGAAAAACCCCTTCTGTGGCTGCCCAGTCAGAAACGCTTGCAAATGTGAGTGCTTACTGCGAGAGGGATCACTTCTGCCTCAGATTTTTTCTGAGCGTACCATCACCGCAATTTGAGGTAGTTTTAAATCAATGTGAATGATAAATATTCTGTTTTAAAAATGAAAAATTGATTTTCAGCAGGAAGATATTTCAATAAGGTCAGTAGGGGGATGGCAATGGGTAAATCAGCTTTTGTTCACAGTTTACAAAATCTCTGTCACAATAACTTAGATTTGTAAGCATTTGTAAATCTAGTTTCCCCAAAGGGAAAAATGGTATTCAGGGCCTTTTCCTAAAGAGAGAGGAGGTTGGCTCTACTGCTTATATCAATAAGCATCGATTGAGTTCAAAGATATTCTGCAGATTTACACTTCTGAAAGTCCCGGCCAGGAGGTGATTTTGAGACACCTCTACCTGTAGCTTGTTCTACTTGTTGCCTCTGATACCACATGGTTCAGGTGTGCAATTTGCTGTCCTCTTTGCCCCTGCACAGATAGCAAAGGCACTACTTAGCACTTTGCTAAGTGACAAGCTGTGCCCAGTGGTCCTTGGCTAAAACCCACCCTCTGCTCCACTGGTCTTTGGCTAAACCATACCCACACCATTTCACTGCCTGTCTGCCCCCCTATGGCTTCAGTAGTGATCAGCAGGTATAGGCTGCTCAGTCCTGAAATCCAGCCATGAGTATTGTGTGTGTCTTACCGCCTGTAAGCCAGTGCTTGTAGTTTCTCAACTTTCTAACCCATCTGAAACTGCCACAAACCATAGATCTGATTTGATGATATGGGGAAGTAGGAAGAGCTACATAGGACTCCCAGGTTCCCACACAGTTTTAAGGGTTACAATAAAGAAGTCTCTACCTAGGTCTGGACAGCAAGGTTGCGTACCTGGAAGGAACTGAGAAGATGGCTGTCTTCTCAGGATGGTTCCCAAGCTGTGTTTTCTTCTGATGGGATGGGACCTGTTGGCATGGATTCATTTCCCAAGGATCAGTGAGAAATTCCCTGAGCTAGTCCTGCTGTTGGTAATAGGATGCTGAAAGCTATTTCTCACCCATGTTGCTATCTTGTTGCTTGAGATCAGTGAATTGTATGGCACTTCTTACACATGCAAAACTGGATCTAAGGTCTGGTAACTCCTGCAACAAGGAAAACCTGTCTCTCTCGGACACTTGCACAGATCTAACAGCTGTGGCATGAGCAGGGGGAGGTGTTCATCAAACCTGTTTTATGTTCTCCTAGAAACTGTTTTTCTGTTGTCACAAAGTGAGTTTTAGATTTTGTGAGCTTCTTTTCACCTAATTAGACAGAAGCTGTTCTAGAAAGATATTTCTTTTTATCCTGGAAGGCTTAAGAAACTGAGGATCTGTAATAGAAAGTTGTAGGTATTGCCTTCAGAGAGTACTATGATTTTTGAGGAAATTCAAGTGGAGGTGATTGATTTGGAAATGCTAAGGATTAGCAGTGTCATACCCATACTACCTCTGTACCTGTTTTGTAAGTGGAGAAGGCAAGTGGTGAAGACTTACTTTTTTTTTTTTTTTTTAAGAAGGTTTGACAGGAGAAAATTGTAAATACAGCTTGTCTAAACCTTCAGTGATTGTAGCATTGGGAATGTAGATGAGGAAGGAAAGGTTGTACCCTCGTAGGTTTTTTTTAGCTGGCTTGGATCTGTTGACAATAGGAGATGAGTATAAATAAACCTGGTGTAACAGGGAAGCAGAGTAGGAATTGCCTCTGGTTGGGATTTCTGCCGAGCTCCTCCTTCAGTGACTATTTGAAGTGACTGTGCAACTAAAACCTGAATTAACACTAATAATGAACATCAGCTGAGCAAGCTGCACTTCTGCAAAACTCCTTGTCTTCGTTGGTCTCCTGATAATTTCTTCCTCATGTAACATACCATGAAAAGTGTTTAACCATTTCCTACTCAAATACACAGACACTTGAAAATTGAAGTTCTTTCTCCCAAACTAGATGTGCTGGTCAGCTTTCTTAAGCACTTGGTGGCCACTTGAGAGTTCAGGGGCTTCCATATGGAAGTGGATTTTCAGCTCTGCCAGCCGTCAGTGAGTTGGGGGTGTGGGGTGGAGGTGTGTGCACCCTGTCATTACTGGGTGCATCCTCCCCACACCAAGCAACAGTCATACAAGGCAACCTCTTTGTGACACGGGCTCATTTAATTTCAGCAGTTGCTTACATGCAACAGAGTCAAGTGTGGCTCCTGGGGAATTCTGTTGACTTCAGTAGATTTACCGTGGTGTAAATCAGGAGCCAAGTGACAGAAGCAGCCCATATGTTCTCCCGGAGTGCTGATTACAGGGGAAAGGATCTGGATCAGAAGAAAATGATTGCACCCAGATTGTTTTCAATGTTTTAATGACTAGCTTAAGGCAGCAAATAAAAACAGAATCAGAGGTGATTTATATTTATGCTGAAACCTAAAAAGGTCTGGCCCTAGGCATTTGCATTTGTCCCTGTCTGACACCATGGCTGACTTCAGACCTCTTGGACTGCAAGAACTGCTGAAAGAGTGAAGTTGAAAGCTGCTTGTATAAGTCAGTGTCAAGACTTTTGGAGACAATATAAGGGCAGGAAGTCGTGTATGTATGGGAAGAATTCAGTGGCAGAGGAGGAATATTATATTTGCAGGGAAAGCACTGTTGTTCACGGGAATTTTTTTTTTTTTTTTCCCTTTTGCTAGATTTGGCCCCAATTCCCTGATTAGCAACAGCTACTCTGGCAGACCTATCTCATTGAAATCAAAAATTATTGAATTATTGGACCATTCCCCCAGGACTCAAGTGTCTTGTGTGTTGTATCTGCTTCAGAGTAGGAGGGGGGAAAAGGGCTAAGACTTTAGATATGACTGAAAAGTTTTGCGGCGACTCCTGAGCTCTCTTTTTTTACTGCCTTCTCAAAGTTCCCCAACAGAGTAAGAGCAGCATCAGGGTACTTGGCCCCACACATAGCCAAGGACAGCCACCATCTAGGGCAGCACGTTGTTAGTAGAAGGAAAAAAAAACCTGACTGGACCCCCATAAAGTAAGGCTTGCTGCAGCTATTTAGGGGGAAACTATTTGGTAGAGCAGCCACTGGTATGTATCAATAGGAGAGAAGCACTCCCTGTCTTTCCATAAGCAGGGCTTACCACTGCAGCTCATCTTTCTCCGGTGGCAGGAGCAGCCTACCAGACCCTCTGACCCAGCTTTGTCACTCTGATGTTTTGTTTTGATTACAGCACTGCAAAGCCTTTGGCTGTGTATGGCAACCAGCCTATGGACCATAGTCATTAGATCAGCAGGCTGGGGGGTCTCAGTTCACCCTGTTTGGGTATATCAACATCGTTCAGTATTGAGAAGCTCAGAAATGCTGTAGCCAGACCCCCTGAGCAGCGAAAGATGACTGAAGCCCTTTCTATATAGGCAGTGGTGCTGTAGCAAAGTCTGCATATTAAATGGATATGTTCTTTATACACGGTACAGACTCTCTTACATTCAAATTCACATAAAAGAAGTGTTGAAGTCTGTTCTTCCTCACCCACTCAGTGATGTGGTGTAGGTGTTTGTGACACACTGAGTTCATTTCACCATTTCACAGCTTCTGGTTAATGCATGCCACAGTAGAAATCTCATTCATGGATGACACTGATCTTATCACAGATATTGATTCATCAGCCAGAGCCAGGAGTATTAATGATGAGTCTTTCCTACACAGCTCTTTGATGGCTCTGATGTCTGATATAAGTGGAATAAGCTGATGTTGGCTGATGTGGGGTAGGTGGTCTCAGTGGAGGCTTTTTTTTCAAGTGAGGCCTCTCTGTGGATCTGTGAGAACTTGATATGTGGGTTTGGATTAGGTACTCTGCATCAAAGGGAGTCTTAATTTCTTTTTCCAGCAGCTTCCACTGAACTATAAGTGTCTATTATGAAACAGCAGATCGAAGTGAGGAGGGAGAGATGAACTGATATTTGCTGGTTGAGATTGGAATTACTCTTCCAAATGAAATCTGTCATTAATAAATTCTGTTCTTTAAAGTTAGTCCTGGAAACTGGAGTTTGGGGTGTATTGGAACAAAGAACTCTGAGGAAGGGAAAGTTAGCTGGTTGAAAGCTTTCTAGTCTTGCGTTCATTAGTCTGTTTTCATTCTGTTCAGGGACTGTGGGGGGAAGCAAGGACTGGAATTCCAGTTGAACTGGGAAATTCATAGTAGCCATAAGGCATTTTAGATACTTAAACTCTGTGATCTCCAGATTTCCAAAGTTCAGTTAGAAAACTATGGGCCATTTCAGGGAAGAGTCACTGTTAATCCTCCTTAGACTTTTNTGGGGGGTGGGGGTGGGCAATGAGATGGCTCTCAAGACCAGAGAAGGGTGATCCGACCTTTCAAAAGAGGTATTTGAACATCTCATATGGAGAATGGGACACAGACATTAAGTGACGCAGCTTGGCTGCAAGGCAGTGATGAAAGCTGTAAGTTGTTACTGAGTAGCAGACATAAGTATAGGTAGGTATTTATGACACACAATCAGATATGAAAAGGAACGTGCAGGCCAGCTACTAAATCTTGGTTATGCTGGGGAGTTGTTTGGGTTTGCNTTTTTTTTTTTTCCCTTTTGCTAGATTTGGCCCCAATTCCCTGATTAGCAACAGCTACTCTGGCAGACCTATCTCATTGAAATCAAAAATTATTGAATTATTGGACCATTCCCCCAGGACTCAAGTGTCTTGTGTGTTGTATCTGCTTCAGAGTAGGAGGGGGGAAAAGGGCTAAGACTTTAGATATGACTGAAAAGTTTTGCGGCGACTCCTGAGCTCTCTTTTTTTACTGCCTTCTCAAAGTTCCCCAACAGAGTAAGAGCAGCATCAGGGTACTTGGCCCCACACATAGCCAAGGACAGCCACCATCTAGGGCAGCACGTTGTTAGTAGAAGGAAAAAAAACCTGACTGGACCCCCATAAAGTAAGGCTTGCTGCAGCTATTTAGGGGGAAACTATTTGGTAGAGCAGCCACTGGTATGTATCAATAGGAGAGAAGCACTCCCTGTCTTTCCATAAGCAGGGCTTACCACTGCAGCTCATCTTTCTCCGGTGGCAGGAGCAGCCTACCAGACCCTCTGACCCAGCTTTGTCACTCTGATGTTTTGTTTTGATTACAGCACTGCAAAGCCTTTGGCTGTGTATGGCAACCAGCCTATGGACCATAGTCATTAGATCAGCAGGCTGGGGGGTCTCAGTTCACCCTGTTTGGGTATATCAACATCGTTCAGTATTGAGAAGCTCAGAAATGCTGTAGCCAGACCCCCTGAGCAGCGAAAGATGACTGAAGCCCTTTCTATATAGGCAGTGGTGCTGTAGCAAAGTCTGCATATTAAATGGATATGTTCTTTATACACGGTACAGACTCTCTTACATTCAAATTCACATAAAAGAAGTGTTGAAGTCTGTTCTTCCTCACCCACTCAGTGATGTGGTGTAGGTGTTTGTGACACACTGAGTTCATTTCACCATTTCACAGCTTCTGGTTAATGCATGCCACAGTAGAAATCTCATTCATGGATGACACTGATCTTATCACAGATATTGATTCATCAGCCAGAGCCAGGAGTATTAATGATGAGTCTTTCCTACACAGCTCTTTGATGGCTCTGATGTCTGATATAAGTGGAATAAGCTGATGTTGGCTGATGTGGGGTAGGTGGTCTCAGTGGAGGCTTTTTTTTCAAGTGAGGCCTCTCTGTGGATCTGTGAGAACTTGATATGTGGGTTTGGATTAGGTACTCTGCATCAAAGGGAGTCTTAATTTCTTTTTCCAGCAGCTTCCACTGAACTATAAGTGTCTATTATGAAACAGCAGATCGAAGTGAGGAGGGAGAGATGAACTGATATTTGCTGGTTGAGATTGGAATTACTCTTCCAAATGAAATCTGTCATTAATAAATTCTGTTCTTTAAAGTTAGTCCTGGAAACTGGAGTTTGGGGTGTATTGGAACAAAGAACTCTGAGGAAGGGAAAGTTAGCTGGTTGAAAGCTTTCTAGTCTTGCGTTCATTAGTCTGTTTTCATTCTGTTCAGGGACTGTGGGGGGAAGCAAGGACTGGAATTCCAGTTGAACTGGGAAATTCATAGTAGCCATAAGGCATTTTAG
>VWZG01005798.1:0-22122 GCA_013396735.1 Grallaria varia | reverse complement strand
AGTGTTGCTTTCAGGCTCCCTGCACAAAGGTCTAAAAGACCAACAGGATGAGTGACTGCCAAGGAGATACAATGAAGGGATAAGATGTAGCAGTGGTCAGTGGGAGAGCTTTCACAGCTGCAGAGTCCACTCTGGCCTTTTACCTCAGGTTCTGTGTTCTCCTAATAGTAAGTGTGAGGAAGATGCGGAAGGGAACGTATCTGAGGATCTACTACTCTGGAATGTTCACATGTTCATTGCCAATCTAAGTTGGCAGTGTGGATAGTAAGCAGAGATATTAATCACAGAACAGGCATAAATTAAAAGAAACTTGAATTTCTCTGCCAATTGTAAGGTTGGACGCTCAATAAAATGGCAAATTCCATTTTCAACTTATTGTAAGCAACCCAACAGAGCAATGCAGTCTGATCTTCCATAGACAGGCAAAGAGTGACTGAGGTACAGATCCCTTTCACTTCTGTACAAAGTCTTTACTAATCCTTTGTTTCAGTCATAAAGTCCTGCTTAGACTTCTGAAATACTACCAGGCAGCAGGATTGACATTGGACCCGTGGAGACAGACCTCTGATAACATATAATTGCAGGACTGGGGACTTGGGTTAATCAGAAGCCTGTTCCCAAATCTGTAGAAACCATGGAAAGACTCCCAATTATTTCAGTGGTTTGGGATTAGACCTTCATTTGTGCTATTTAGCTAACATGTATGAGAGAGATTTCTACCTGCCCAACTCAGTAGGTTGTAAGATATTAGTGTCCAACTCCTTCCAGGTTATAAGCAGATTCATGTCACTTGGGAAAACATAATTTTGTAATCACTGTGAATCCTGGTTATAAAAATTTCATCTTATGATAAATGTGTTTTTATTGCTGATTTTTCACTCATCCATCATTTATAGATCTGCAAAGCCATTGTGAAAATAACTTCCTAGAGCCATGTACATTCCTTGCTTCCTCTGAACCACTGTAAGGGTACAAGGCAGAGAGGGTCTGGCAAACTTGGAACTGGCAGTGAATCTGAAAGCAACACAGAACAGCCTTCTTACTTCAAACCTTACCCTAGCCAGGGTGCTTTGCAGACAGACCTCACTGGCTTCAGGTTCTGTCTGCTTAATCAATGCAGAAAATGTGAAGGGAGCAAGTTTCAGGAGTATTACTTCTGGAAAAAAATTCTCTCTCATTTACTTCAACATTCTTAACTTCTTGCCCTCTACTGCTGACTTGAGGAGGTCTCCTCTTTGGATTCTGTAGTACAAGCAAGATTGATTTCTTTATCCCCCATTTCCTTGCCCTCTTCATATTCCAGTTCATGCTTTCCCTCCCACTTTCCCTTTTCTCTTTACAAAACCCCAAAAAGTTTAAAAAACCAAAGGCATGACAGGTTTAAAAAGTGGTAATCCTGGTATGTTTGCAGAGGAGATAGGAGGGACCTGTTTGCTGGAACATCTACTGAAAAATATGTGCTGGTGACCTGGTAAGCACAGTATAGAGGAACAACAGATATGGATATTTCAGTAGTTGCTTAACTCTAGGCAGGTTCTGCATTTTGAGCAGAGGAAAAAAATTTATCTCTAGGGACATGAGGGAGAAGGAGTCATACTCCAAAGCCATGCCCACAGAGAGATACAGCGCTGCCCTGATGAGGTTCTGGCTCTCACCACCTCGGTAAAATAGTACTATCCATTCCCACTTTTTCTGAAGACATACCTTGGAAAACTTTTGTTTTCCTAGACCCTACAGGGTTGTAGAAAAGTGGCCTCTGCCTTTGCAGGGTGCTCTGAGCCTGCCCAGCAGCTGCTGCAGGTGACTGATGACATTAAACTACATAGTAGGAGGAAAATTGACATTACTGGGTAATATTTGAGAGGCATTTTAAAATAATATGTGGAGAGTGGATTTAATTATACGTTTATTTCTGGGTTGTTTTGGTTTGGTTGGGTTTTAAGTGGTTTTGTTCTTGTTTCGGTTTGGGTTTTTTTTTTTTTTTTTTGTGGTTGTTTTTCTTAAATTTTTCTCATTATTTTTCTTTCTCGTGCTTAATGAAACTTTGGCTGGTAAAATGCCTCATGAGACATCCCAGACAATTCACCCTGTGTTTTACGTGCTATCAAATCTATGGATGCAGCCTCTGCAGCTGCTTGCTGTCAGGTTCATTACACCCTGAGCAGCCATGCCCCCAGGGGATTCCTGCTGAGGCCTCTCCTCATTCATTGTGGGAGAGGACAGACTCTGTAGAGGGAGCAGCTGATCCCCCATGGAGGCAGGAGTGGAGCTGCTGACTGAGAGTCTACAGAGGACAGGTAGGCACTGAGCCGGTCTGCAGGGCAGTCTTGCCTAGGAGGATGCAACAGGCAGCTGGGTTTTGTCTTTCTCTGGAGCATTTCTTTCCTGGATAAGGTGTGCTTTGTTTTGCCTTTGTAACAGATAATATGCTGACAATGGCTAGGGATTTTTAATTTTTTTTTTAATTTTTTTTTCTCATGTGTTCCTAGAAATTGGAGAGGAAAATGTTACTGTGTTCTTCAGACAAAGCCAGTTTGTCCTCTCCATAAAAGCTTAGTGTGTGTTACTGCCTCCAGGGTTAAATAATTTAGAAGTACTATGAGAAATAATTACATCTTCGTGCCTTATCTCAAACAGGGAAGTGAGAGGATAGACTTTTGGAGCACACTTCTCCTAAATACACTGGTATAACTCCACAGGTTCAGGGAATCATTGCTGCCTTGCAAAGAGTCAGTTGATGCAAGATTGCAATGGGGAAATATGCATGGCACACCCATGTGAGCCGCTGCTCAGTGCCCTGTCTCAGAGCACATGTAGCACCCCTGTGATCCAGGGGACACCAGCAAGGCAGTGTGGCTGGGAGGTTTCACACCAGAAAAGGCTGACAAGCGCTGCCACAAAGTTCTGTACTTGTACCTGGATTTAATATACAACACTTCCCAGCAGGGAAAGAAGTTGGCATGGCTACAACAGCAAGTGCCTTGCTCTGCGGAGGTAGTATCTCTTACCTTAGACAGCAATGCTGTTTGCGGTTGCACTGTTGTCCTCACAGCAGTCGTGGAGTGTATGGGCCAACAGCATCAGTAGTGACCCCACGGTGAGGAGGACACTATGCAAGGGCTTCGTCTTTCACGTCCCTATTTGAGGCTGATGATTTAAGTTTGCCTGGAGCAGTGTGTGGTGTAACTCGACTTCTAGTCCTGGTACTGAAGTCCAACACTCCACATGGCAGGATATTTAAATGGCAGGTGCATATGCTTCTATGAAAACATTGCCTTATTTCTCTAAACCTTAGCAAAGTGGAGCCTGTCAGGTGAATAGTCAAAGAGAAAGGCACAAGAGGAACTGCTGTCACAAATTTACCACTTACAAAGCATACTGAATCAGTACACAGTTCACCCAGGAAGCTGATAATTTAAGATCATAGTTCAATTTAAAATGACAGAGAATTTGGACAAAGTTTAATAATAGTCTGGCACCTACAGATAGGGGTGGACAAATGTGAATGTAGATTCTGACATTAAGGCAAAAAGTACAGTGTTCAGCTCATCTGAGCATTAGGGTCAAGTATTTCCCTCTCTTACACTTCATTGCAGCATTAATGTTTCTAGGTGCAGCGCAAACAAGTGCCTTGTGACAGAAGAGTTCTCTGAGCACTGCCTTTGTGACCCCAGGCTGAGTTACGTGGCAGAACCCAGAGTAACACAACACTGTATTGCGTCCCCAGCAGAGATCTGAGCTGACAACAGTGGTGTTTGTAAGCTTAGAGATGTCCTTTTACATCATCACATAAAGAAAGGAGCAAATAACACTCAGAACGGATCATGGGGAATCCTTCCTTCTCATAAGGAAGATCTCACGCACTAGCAGAGTAACTCTGTCCTTCCCTCTGGCATGGGCACAGTGGGACTGCCAAATTAAAAGCATTTCAGACGGAGTCTGCATTTACTTCCACCTGGGCTGGAATGGCTGTTAAGCACAATGTAGTCAGGTGCAATTTAAAGCCTCTAAACCAGAAACTTAGAAACCCTTTTCTGACTTGGTGCTGCATGCAGCTCCTCGGATGGCTTTGGCATAGAAGCATGTTAGGCCAGATCCAGTTCTGCCTCTGCACCTCCTCTGCAGCAAATACACAAGTCCAGATTATTGTTCTGGTAGCTGTTCAGGGGTTTTGGGTTTGGGTCTTTCGTTGGGGCTTTTTTTTTTTTTTTTTTGGTTGGTTGACTTGGGGTTTTGGTGGTTTTGTTGGGTTTTGTTGTTATCTGGTTTGGTGGGGGCTTTTGTTTTGTGTTTTGGGGAGTTTTTGGTGAGGAGGGAGGATTGGGGTTTGGATTTTTTGCCTTTTTCCTCTTAGATCACCTGACTCTTACATTTTTTGTGTCGTTCTTCCTCATGCCTCAATGAGGTTTAGTAAATTCATTACTCTTCTGTTCTGGCAGCTGAAAGGGATCTGTCTCCCTCACTCCTCAAAATAATAATAATTCATTTTGAAAAGAAAGTTTGTATTGTTTAGTTTATAGCTATTCATTGCATTTACCTTGTAATTTAATAATATGCCTTCTGCTTACATCTAGGTTAGTAGTAGCTCTTAGTTTGAACACTTTGGTCACTTTTAATGTGATAACAAATTGCTGATTATCAAAGGAGTGTTAGCACTTATTTAGACTCCCACACATGCTCAATCTAGATTAAGGTACATGAAAAATAAAATAAAGGGAAGAGAATGGTTGGCTCCTTAATCAGTATGCTGTTAAGCAGCAGAACACAACCCATTCAGTGCCCATTACTGAAAAAAATTACTTAAAAAGGGACATAATTGAATATTTAATATGATAAATGTAGTGAAATGGACATCTGGAAAAAAGCTAATGTTATAGCCTATCATGTTCTAAAATAATCAAAGAGGAGGACAAGTGAAGAGTGTGTTTCTCATTATGATTATGGGAAGGGATGAAAACTTGCCTTTTGTTTCTGACCATTTGCCTTTATGGAGACTTCTGTCTGTCCACTGACTGTTACACTGTCCAAGTGTACTGTGGCCACGGTACACTTAACAACACTTAGTTCCTTTACTACACCAGCTCAAATGACCCAGTCTGTAGAATACTTGGGATTTTTTTCCCAGTTTTTCCTTCCAAATGAATAATAATGTTGTCTTTTCAGTTCTGTATCCCTGTTTGTTTTTTTTTTTTCTTGAGAACATCTTAAATTGAAGTGATTTTGCCTTCAAGTCTCCAAGTTAATTTCTAAGAATGATCATTCAAGTGCAGCAATTCCTATTCCTTTGATTCTATTCCATGTCTTAGAATTTTTCTTAAACTTTATTCTTGGAGTCAGGAAGTCGCACAACAATCTCTTCTTATAAAAACACACATTTTTAGTTTAGTACAGAACCTCTGAAGAACATTAATGGTAGAGTATATAGATGCTAGGAAAGCAAAGACGCTTGCAAAATAAACCTTGTGGTCTGGAGGCTGATGTGTGGATAAGGAAGAAGGATAATGTTTTTTGACTGATTAGTTTAGGAATGAGTTTTAGGGTGTTGTTTGGAATTAGTTTTGGAGGCACTCCTTTTTGCTCCTAACTTTCCCCACAAAAGTACTAACTCTTTCTTCTGTGGGTTTTTTTTTCCAGTCTGAAAGAGCAGAAAGAGGCACTTCTATTTATTTATAATCTCTTAAACTGAGATACATAGCCTGGTGTTTGTGGCAGATTGCATAAAAGACCCATATATGAGCCAATAAAGAAACGCTCCCAGATAGATTAGACACTGGATAAGTCTTAGGCAGAGGAGAGCTGGCCCAAATCCATTTGAAGTTAGGAATAGGTCTGAGTTATGCTTCATCTCTGTCTGCCTTCCCCTGCCTGCAGCTCTAGTCCATTGAAGCTGTTGTCTTGGATACAGGCAGGCTTAGTTTACTTTGCTCACGTTTTAAGTACAGAAAGAAGGATGATTTGGGGCTAAAGCATGACTCTAATGCAGACATCCATGTGACATTTCACAAGTCACTTACTGCAATCAGAGCTGCCCTTATCTTACAGGTGGGAAGGTGCAAGTACTTAGGAGGCACCTTGAAAATACAGTGGAAGAGACAACAACAGGTGTGTGAGAGAGACAATATTCCTAAGGTCTGCACCTTAAAACTACATCCTTCTGCATTATGTATTGATGTTGTAGGTCTGAGAGTGGGGATAAGATCTTCCAGTTAGCTTGCTTACTTCACTTAAGTTTAAAACTTCCTCTTCAATCTTCCCTTCCTCCCATCCTGGATAGCCCTAGGGACCAGAGAAGCTACGGACAGTCTCCATGCACTGTCCTGGGCTGCAGGACACAAGCATCTGGTGTGTGGCCATCCATTACAAATGGGTGAGAATTTGGAAGCCGTGTGGTTCTATATGCTGTGTCATCATTGAGCAGCTTTCCCTGGTAGTAGTGACACAGCCATCATGCAAGGAATAGGAATGTTTTTCTGCTCACAGGCTTCTCAAGATTCCTTTGTGTAGGTGATTATGGTGAGGAAGCAGGAACCCACCATTTCCTGCTTGCTTCTGCCAAGGTGCAGCATGAAGGTTCTGTTAAGACTATTTCCATTAGGAGACCATTCACTTGTGAAAATGAAATTTCCTATGTCACAGAACCTCATAAAATTACTAAAAGATGCTATTGCTGGTGATTGATTTGGAGTCATGGGATTTTTCCAAAAAGTTGCTGTGTTCAGGCTTGATATGTAGGGGCTTATGCAAGTCAGCCTTTCCCTTCCTCTGATGCAATTGTTTTCTATGGAAGCAAAACAATTAGCCAGTGTCTCTGGAAAGTGGTGCTCTGCCTCTCAAGAATGGGCATACAGGAAGGATCTGGTGAGACTCTCTCCTCTCTCTGAACTACAGAGCTTTAATCAACATCCTGCACAAGGAAAACTGCAGGGGAAACTCTGTATTGTTTTGCTCCATTGCTCTAAAGAGCGGCAGGGAAAAAAAAAGAGCAAACAACCCATCCCCAATAATCACAGCTCATAAATTCTTCATCATGCGAATGGCCCTTAGGTAGGTACATCCACCCAGGGAGGGATGTGACAGCTTCTAGGCACAAAATGCTGCCCCCTATGCTGCCTAGAAATTGCTGTGTACACTAGCTAATACTTTGCTGATGGGCTGGGCTGGTTAACAGGAAAGTGCTCTTGAGTGAAAACAGGCCATTTTTCTCCTTCAAAGCAGATCTATTTTCTCATCACCAGTGTTTCATAGTAATTCAGCGATACACAGTTTGCCGTGCCAGCATCCTTTTCCCTAGCTGGTTAATAACCGTGCTCTGAACCAGAGCTGCAGAGTATCTTATTATTCTGCTCCAAAGGTAGGAGAGGAGAGGTAGATGTGAAGAAAAACATCTGTTTCTGAGCATGTCATAAGTAAGGTTATACTGCCAACTGCAGTATAGTATCTGGGATACTGCAGTCAGTATCCCTGCAGCAGCTGTAGGAGAGGAATGAAATGAGATGAAAGAAAATCAAGATAGGAAAACCTTATTGACTTTTTTTCTGCAGCACTGAGTTTAACCTGAGTTTAATATCACTTCAATTTAAAATATTCAGGAACTGCTTCTTGCTAATCCATTTGCAGACTTGGCTGAAAGCTCATATCTGTTAAATTTGGAGTGTTTGCAAAATCAGGAAGAGTTAACACTGGAAAAGTCTCTCCTGATGTTTGTTCCCCGGTGCCTCAGAAAGGAGGCCCATTGACTCACATGTTGATGAGGGAAGTCAGACCATTTTGAAATGTTACGAGTGCAGCATCTGAGATGAGCTGCACTGCTGTGAGAGGCTGAAACATCCTCCTGAGCAGCGCAGGTACCTAAAGCATAGGGAAGAAAACTGCAGAGCATAACATCTTGAAAAAACACATGAGCTGTGGATCAGCTTTCTTGGTACCAGATCTGGAGTTTGGGGTTTGTTCTTTGCAGTGCTGCTGGCTCTGTCTGTCACAATCTGGTTGTTCAGGCCCAGACGTGCAGAAGGAGCAGCTCAAAGAGGCCTCGGGGTAAAGACTGATGGGATAGCACTGCCATCAGCTGGCACTGCTGACAGGTCCCTGGCAGGGACCAACAAATCTTGAGACAGAGAAAATCGATACGCACTGCTGAAAGGTTTGGCTTTTGCATTTTTGTCTCTTGTTTCTTACAGTTTTCTCCAGGGTATGGGTCTGGCCTTAACCTGCTTGCTATGAAAATCCAGTGAAGTGCTTGGATATGACACCAGGTCTTTCCAGCTTCTCTGCTTAAATCAGTTTTAATTTAAAGTAAATTTCTAGTGGGAATATTTGACATAACATTTTTCAGCTGGCAGAGCATTACCACCACATGCTGTGTCTTGCTTTCTGGAAGGTAGTACCACAGCAGAGCCTGAAAATTACTTTCTTGTAATGGGACTGCCTTCTCTTCACTAGGCTTGCATTGATTTTTCTATCATTTTCTACCATGAGTTAGAGGACATTTTACTCCTGCCACTCCAGCATCTGAAAAGATAAAGCAGTCTGCCTGTGGTATTTCAGTGACTATTTCAGTGTAGCTAGAGTTAGGTGAAAAAAGTATTTCAAACGTGTTCTAAGGATGACTTTGTTTTTCAGCTGCCTTTTTAAAAACATAAAAAAATAAAATAAATTTTAAAAATATAGAAGGAAGACAAGGGAAAATGTAGACACTCTCTGAAACAAAAAGAGAGACCCAGTTACCCAGGATATGAAGACATCTGAGGTGCTCAATAACTTTTTTCCTTAGTCTTCACTGCCAAGTGCTCCAGCCACACCACCCAAGTCACAGAAGGCAATGGCAGCGACTGGGAGAATGAGCAACTTCCCTGTAGAGGAGAGGATCAAGAACATCTAAGGAACCTGAAGGTGCACAAGTCCATGGGACCTGCTGAGATGCATCTATAGGTCCTGAGGGAACTGGTGGATGAAGTGGCTAAGCCACTATCCATCATATTTGAGAAGTTGTGGCAGTCTAGTGAAGTTTCCCGTGACTGGAAAAGGGAAAATATAACCCTTATTTTTAAAAAGGGAATAAAGGACAACCAAGGAACTACAGATCAGTCAGTCCCACCTCTGTGCCTGGCAAGATCATGGCAATGTGTGTTTGCAGTCCATAAAGCCAATTGTATGTGGGCTGAATCAAAAGCAGCATGGCCAGCATGCCAAGGGAGGTAATTCTTGCCTCTACTGTGTTCCAGTAAGACCTCACCCGGAGAACTGCATCCAGCTCTGGGGTCCCCATTATAAGAAGTACATGGACCCACTGGAGAGAGTCCAGAGGGTGGCCATGAAGATGATCAGAGGGATGGAGCACCTCTGCTATGAAGATGGGCTGAGAAAATTGCTGTTATTCAGCCTGGAGAAAAGAAGGCTCCAGGGAGACCTTGGAGCAGCCTTCCAATATCTAAAGGGGACCTACAAGAAAGCTGGAGAGAGACTTTTTACAAGGATGTGTAATGAATAGGACAAGAGATAACAGCTTTAACCTGAACGAGGGTAGATATAGGCCAGGTATAGGGGAGAAGTTCTTCACCATGAGGGTGGAGAAGCACTGGAACAGGTTTCTCAGAGAAGTTGTGGATGCCTCATGCCTGGAAGTGTTCAAGTCTGGGTTGGATGGGGCCTTGAGCAGCCTGGTCTAGTAAAATGTGTCCCTGCCCATGGCAAAGGGGTCCGAACTAGTGAGTCTTTAAGGTCCCTTCCAACCCAAACCATTCTATGACTGTGAGAGACACACCAGTGCCCTTTAGCCATGGAGCTGTACAGCACAACAGCAGTGCATGAGGACAGAACAAACCTATCCAGCAAAACTTGATACTGTTCAGCCTATGGGTATTTGACTTGAGGAAATTTTGTGTCACAAGGTGCATTATGTTTTGGCTGCTAATGTTTTGTTTTTTTTTTTTCTGAATGACACAAAATATTCTGGGTGAGTGAGAGCAGAAGGGAAGCGAATGGGTGTTTTAATGAGTACTGCATTAAGTAACTTCTGGATTTTGTTATGAGAGAAGGAAACTTGCATATTGGGATCACTAGTTCTGCTGCTGCCAAGACTGACAGTAACCCTGGGATACCTACCTTCTCTTAGCTTATTTCTGTGCCTCTCACAGAGAGGGAGGAAGAGATTTTTTCTGGGTGCCTTTTCCCTCTCTCCTGGTGGCAGATTCTGTCAGGAGCCCAAGGACCTGGCTAGGACTGGCCATTACTCCCACTGCTAAAACACGATGTGGATAGGATAAGTTACTCCTACACTAAAGCCTACACACCTGAGTCCCTTCAGAGCTGGTTTTCCTCCCTTCATTTACTTACTTTCTTTAACAGCAAAAAAAATAATTAGTTACCTTCTATTACTAAGACAGGAAGGTGGGTATGTAGTTGCTTAGTATAGCTGAGGGATTCAGGAGTGAGTATGGGTGCTTTTTGTAAAATTAGATTCAGCAAGTCCACAACATTGGTGCTTTCATAACACCTGTTAGAGAATTTAAGATGGAAAGTCTTGCAGGAAATGAGATGAGCCTCTTTCAAAAGGTCTCTTTGTTTTTTAAAGCTTTTGGAATACTCCTGAGACATGAGCCCAGAAGGCTGCCCATTTAATAAATGAGAGACCAAATTTTGTTTAATATTGTCTGTTTCAGAGAAGATGCTCCTGGCAGATGCTGTTTATTGAAAAAAAAGCTTGATGGGTTTTGCTAATGATGGTGTAACCTACAAAATATTTATGTTCTGGGAATACTCTGAGTTGTGATCTTTTGGTAGGAGCTTTTATTGATGGAGCCTAGTACCCCATTACCGCAAATTTATTCTTTCTTTTGAGTTATATATATTAAACCTTTTCCCTGTCATTAGTTTTCCTGTCTTCAAAATGAGAATTAGCATTGCAGGGTATTATGGTATGGGTGAGAAGATGAATCGTTACTCTTTAGAAGGGTAATTAACCTCCAAAGACAGCTGCCAGAGAGCTGCCATTACAACACGAGCTGCACTTTCTTCAGTTTTAGACTTTCACTGGCCTTCTCCAGCCCTTAGTGGTGTCTTGTTTACCAGCACAGTTCAGTGAAAGCAGGGAGATAGATACCTTCAGCATCACATCTGCAAGAAGTGAGGTGACAACATTTGGGCTTTCACCAGAGTAACACCCTGGTTTCCTCTCTTCCCGTCAGGATGCGCAGAGGGGGCTGTGACCTTGGCAGTGCACCTGAGCAGGTGCTGGCAACATCTAGTGATGCTGATTAACTGTGCTTGCTCAGTGCAGTGGGGGCTGCTCGTTAATTCAAGCCAGTGTTAAGGAAATGGGAGACCCTTAGGACAGGGCCCTTAGGTGGGACCTGCTGGTCTGTGTCAGGGAAAGACAGCTTTACAGAAGGCATGTTGACTTTGTGCAAGAGAGAGAAAGGAGGATAAGCATCTCTCTGGCTGGCAGTTCAGGTTTGAATCCTGGTGTGAATGTACCGCAGCACCAAGAGAGAAATATTTAGCCTGTCTACAGGCAGTTGTGTTCTAGTAAACAAGAAACACTGTTCCAAACAGAGATGATTAACAGTGACAGAAAAATTTAGGAACTGGGTAGAAAGCTTTATTCTGCCTTGATCACAACTACCTATTATGTCAGTAGGTTCTGATTTTTTCAGACTAATGGTAGGTATACAGTCATACGAATACATGACTGTGCACTGATCTCACCCCAAGGGACTGTGGATTTATCTCTAAAGCTGTCAGATTTATTTATAAAAGATGGAGTACACTTACAAATGCTCCACTGTGCTCTGTTATTTGGAGCAGAGTGAAACCTTGTCCCAATGGATAAGGCAAAATGGAAGGAGGTTTTTAAGGCTTTGCCTTCCCAAATCAAGTGGCTTTTAACTGAAAGCATTGAAGAGTTTCTATCGGCATATGTGGAAAAAGGAAAGCACAGTGAGGATTTCATACAGAATGCCCTGTGAAGAATGTGCATTTTGTTGCAATGCTGGAGGAGTGTCCAACTTTGTGTGACAATGATAGCAGTAAGAATTAATTTGGGGGGTCTTTTGCTGCGGTTGTTGTAATGCATGTTTTCCTATTACAATAGTTTGAGTCTGTCATCTTTTAGTGACCAAACTTCAGTTTAGCTTTTGCACTTAAAAAAGCCAGAAGGATGATGGAGATGATCAAGAGACATCTCAAATAGGAAGACTGTCATGCTTCCTGGATGTCTAACTGACAATTAGTAAGTGCCCCTGATTTTTTTTCATAGATACTTCTGTATCCTTGATATTTCTTGGTGTTATTACCTACCTATGCTTACACATGCAATCTTCAACTCTGGAGAGAATGATCTTTCTAGTTTTGGGCAGATTTCTTGAAACTTGGAGGAGTTGCCTCCCCTTATATTCTGTTGCAGCTTGTACATCCAGACGTGGTGCCACAGCCGTATGTCCCTTTGCCTTTCCCATCCATATTGTGATTGGATTTTTGTACAGATGGGCATGTGAATATCTGTTTGCAGAAAAAGCAAGATTTGTTTTACAAATATCTCTGCTTACATAAGAAGCAGGGATTTTTTTCTCAGCAGATAGGAAACTCTCTTTAAAGCTGGGCTCTTCAGCAGGATATCCAAATGCCACAGTGACAGAATTAAACTCTCCATATTATACAGGCACTAGGAATGCATCTAAGTAGTGCTTTCAAGTATGGGCAATTGCTGCTGCATGAAAGCAATTGTTTCCAAACCCTGTTAGTGACTTTTGTTTTATTGTTTATATTGCCTTTCAAGTATGAAATGTTGCATCTCCTGAAGTGCAATGCTCATTTAGATCCATGAGTTCCAGCCTCTCAAAGTCAGTGGGAGTCCCTGCACTGATCTTGGCAGGCTCTGGACAAGTGTAGGCAGAGAAGAGTGGGTTTTGTCACTGGAATGTTGAGCAAGCTGCACCCCCTCTTCAGTTATTGAGAGCTCAACTCACGCAGGCATTCTCCTCAGGTCCTTGTTTCATTCCAGGTAGTAAGTAGAATTCCTGTGTACATCCTCACATCCGCATGCAATCCTTGTATGGTAGTAATGCTTTGTAAACAACCATCCTTTGCCAGAAGAGGGCTTTCCTAGAGCTTTGAAATTTTTTTTGCAGGGGAAGTATTTCCTCCCAACAACCAGTATTCTCTCTCCTGACAAATTACTCTAGTAAGAGAACTGTGAATTTGTGTGGGTTTGTTTCTCTTTGCTGCCTCTACTGCTTAAAGTATTCTGAGGAAGGTCAACTGACCTTTATCAAGCCCTGGCCATTGGCAAGATGATATCCATAATGAATGTACTTCAAGCAGCCAGTGCTTCAGCATGAGTGTTTTAACATCTGAACCCCATCAGTAAAAATAGGGCAAGACACGAAAGATACTTGACTTCATTTCCTAGAGGAGAGCAGCTTCCAACTGGTGTACCAGATAGGGCATAAAATATCACACATGTATGATCTAGCCAGAAGAATAACGGATCCAGTCCTTCATTTAGTTGAGCACAAAACTTCTTGCACTTTAGTTTTTTCACTATATATATCATCTGTATTGCTGTCTGGACAGATGCAAAGGTTACTAATCTCCTGATGTTGTCTAGGTTATGATGTTTGCCTTCAATGAAAGTGCTACATAATGTTACTGGATGTAAAATTGTGTGCCCCACATTGACTAGTTTTTAATAACACTGACCTTGTGATTCCTCCACATCATGATAGAAATGTTTTCTCAGTCAAGTAGGGATGAAATATCTAAGGCAGAGTTTGCACCTTGTAATGAGGACTGAAAGGTGGCAACAGGCTAGTCTAGGCCTTGAGTGAATACACTGATTCCTCATTACACTTATATTAATCCATTACTTTTTTTCTTAAACTGAAAGCCAGGTATAATACAAACATGGTACTGCAGTAATGCTTTGTCCACCTTAGGGGTTTTTTTGACATGCAGTGTTAGGCCAGCCAAACACAGAGCGTGCCATGGGCAAATACTGATGGGAAATCACAGCTCTTCACTGTGTTTGAGAGAACAAAACTGGGGAGATCCCCTCTGAAGGGGATTCATCAGCTCACTACCTTGTAATTTTTGTTTGCACATGTACTAAGTATGACACTTCACTTACTTACTAATAGCGTGGCTTTCTGCTCATTGTGAGGGGTGTTTATTGCACTCTCAGGTTTTCATGTTTGATTGTCTCCTTTGGGGGAAACTGCTGAAGTATTGAGATGAACTAGGTTTCTGGTTTAGTGTTGTCTAACGTCTTTTAAAGGAATTATATCTTTCTCTGTGGACATTGAATCTGGGATCTTATGATGTATCATTTATATAGGGAGAGACCAGCCATACCCGCTCAAGTATCTCTATTTTCCCATTTGTACAGTACATTCAAATGTACTTCTGTTTCATGCTATATTCATAACTGACTAAAAATAACTTGAGCTTTTGCTGTTGCATATTGTTACTGAGTTTAATGGCAGAAAGAATCACCTGCATTAATTATTTGGGATTAAAACTCTCCTACTCCCCTTCCCCACTCCCTGGTTTAGCCAGCGCTTTTTAGTTCTCTAACTCTAATCTTGGGTTTCACTTGTACCCTCTTGTTATGCTGCTGTTACACAGCTAAGTGCTGTGCCCAAAGGGTGGGCACCAAGCCAGCCCATAAGCAGATGTTGTCCCTGAGAAAAGGGAAGAGGGAAACAGCAGTACACCTGAACTGGGGACTCTGAAGGAGGGAGTTTCTTCTCATTTCTTCACCCAGGAGGTACTCAGAGTTTACTGAAGCACTTGTCCTATAAATAAACCAAGGCTTGCTTTAGGCAAGAGATAGAAATAAATAACTGAGGTTAAAACTTACTAGGAGTCCTACACTTCTTTGACTAAAGACTAATTTTCAAATAAAACTGTTACCAGCATCACAAATGCATGACTTTTTATATGCTTTCGGTAATGCAGCCTTTTTGTCAAACACAGGAGGGAGGATAAAGCCAGACACATGGTGCAGTAAGAGCTGTAACTCATCAAAGAAATGGAAGAAAATAGAACCTAATGAAGAAAAAGTTACAGTAAATATGTCAGGAAGGGATCTACAGTAATTAGTCACCTACTAGATGGTGTCCCTGCCCCAGTGATCACACATGTATGTTATGTAGCTTACTCAGTATCTAAAGGAGACTTCCATTTCAAAATCCTGATGAGGATCTGTCCTTTTCAGGTGAGTTTGGAGCAAACCAAATGTGCCAAGTGTTATTTCTGTTCTGATGAGCCAAGTTAAGGCCTAAAACTCAAACACTGCAGATTTCAAAGGCATGTTCCTATCTGGGCCATTTGTTTCTTGTCTGCTTTAACCATTCAGTTTCTGTTTGATGTGAGCAGGCTTGACCCATGCTCTGAGTCCCTTGGCAGCCATGCCGTTGCATTAGCAGAACACCTGATTCAAAATGATACCCCCACCTGAGTCTCCACACAGTGTTTAGTGAGCTGCCAGAGCTTACAGGTGTGCACCTGAAAAGGACTGGCTGAACATACTCTGATCTTCTTCTGAGTGACAGTCATTTTTACACTATTGGAGAGATCTCCATCTCTATTAAAAAACAAACTACAGGCCTGTTCTGCATCCTGGGGACAGATCTTCTGAGTCAGTGGGACTCTGCTAGATATTCTTCTCTCTCTCTCTCCAGCACGGCTGGGACTTTGGTGTGTTGTGGCTTTCTTGGCGTTGAATTTGTTCTGGAGGCCTGTTAATTTTTTTCTTTTTGTTTAGGAGTCATGTGGCTCCTCATGTGAGGGTACAATAACTCTTTTGGTAGAAATCATATACTGACATTTGATCATCACATGCAGGTTGACTTTTGTTGTACAGAATTATAAGGACAGCTAGTAACAGTGATGTGATCATTTCAAATACCTTCTTATACTCAGGAACTTATAAGCATTTATTCCTTCTTCCTAATTCAGTGCTCATCCTGAATTAGAGATTTTAACTTGTAATGTTATTACTAGTTGCTAAATTATAGAAGCCTACTTTTTCTTCTGTACCGCAGATCTAGATAAAGGCAAAATCAGAAGTTACTTGAACTCATTTGAGTTTATATAAAGAAAGATGAGAGAGAAGCTTGGAGTGGAAGTATTTTGGGGTGTTATCACATATTGCCTGAGCACTTAGATTCCAAGGTGATACATACATAAAAATGCCAAAGACAGATGTATCTGACATTATCTCACCCTCTAAATGCTTGGTAAAATTACAGAAAAGCCTGAAACAATAAAGAAAATGTGGGTTTTTTTCTTCTTTTTACACCTCCACCTGTGACAGTTACCCTTAAGAAAGCCTGTCACATCTTTTGATAAAAGGTCCATCTTCAGTTTTAAATGGAAGCTCTCTATGCTGAAGCATACATTCAAAAGCACTTTCTATAAACAGTCTCTCAGGAGCCCTTAGCTCCCTGCTAGTATAGCAACAACAAAAGCCAGCTCCTGAGTGGAGCTGTCCTTGTTGGAGGCAGGGAGCCTGGCACAGGCTGCCTTTGGTGTGCATGGCATCGAGCCCACCCTGTGCTGCTTTGGCCCCTGGCAAGTCGCTTCCTTTTATCCCATGTGGGCACCAAGGTAGATTGTTTCATTTACACACCCGGGGGAGTTCATAGCCCTTCTGCACAGGCAAAATGATTCAAGCCTGTGAGGAGTCACGTGCTGATTCCTCTTCTCTCCTTGAAAATCTGAGGCAACATGGTGAAGGTAAACGAAGCTGCACTCTGCTCTCGCAAGCAATTTTAGTGTTATGTCAGATAAATTTATGGGGCTTAGAAGACAAAGAAGCAAGAATTTAGGTCAGCTCCTTGCCAGGTGCAATGACTTGCACTCTCAGGGAACTATGTCCCTTTACTCGGTGTGAGGGTCTGCCCCAGGTGTGCTGTGAGCTGACAGTCATCTGTTCCCTGACCTCTGCAGTGGCAGCTGCAGGAGTTTGGAGGAGACAGAAGCCTGCAATGAGCCCAAGACTCTCTTTCCCAGCCCCTCTTTTTCAGCATGGACTGTTGTCAAGTATATTTGCTTGCAGAAAATGCACTTTGTTCAGTGGTGTAGACTCCCTGAATTCTGCTGAAGGGCAGTTTTTCTCTGCCACACATGCACTGTGTCCAGGAGAGATTGATTTTAAAAAAAAAAAAGAAAAGCCATCCAGGGTGAATTTACTACATCATTCAGTCACGAGGGAATGAAAGTGTGTGCATCATGCTGTTACTTTTCTGCACTGAGGGATCTCACCTGGTCTGCAGCACAGGGGAAAGGCAGTGATGGACAGAGGCGTGTATGTGAGCACAAGGGAACAAGGATCTCTGTGTGGCTGCAGGCTGCATGATATGAGGAGAAACAGTGAGTAGCAAGAACCTCTCCTTTGAGACAGAAATACTTTAAAAACATTTTTCTGAAAGGGGATGCCTAGTATAGACTTGGCGGGGGAGGAGGGAGGAACACAAAACAATAGAGCCTGCTGCAATGGTGGACTCGACAGTGCCACCCAGAGCACCTTTTGGCATAGTTTAAGATGCTCTGTGCTGATTGGGAAACAGGGAAGATTAAAGCAGATGATCTTTCTGCACGTAAAGCAGCCAGAGACAGCATGATGGATCATTACTGAATACATTTCTGGCCATGCATAATTGTGTTCTGGTCTTCCTTGCTGAAGTACTACCACCATCTCACCCCCAGTCTGGGATCGCCTGCATTGGAAGCATGCTACTGCCAGCTGTAGTAAAATGTTAAAATGGCATCAGAACACCCTACAGCAGACCAGCAAGATGAACCAGATAACTAGATGTATGCAAGGTCTGGAAAATAAGTGTCTGTTCAGATTTTGATAGGCATGTGTTTTGTTTCTCTTTAACACTTTGTGGTTATTTCTGCATTGTCTGATGTCTGATTTGCATGCTAGTGCAAATCAGCAAAGAGGGATTGTTTTGTCATTTAGTTTCTTGTCACTTTTATTTGACATTTGATCAGATAAATATTGTGCAGTGTATTTACTGAATAAGGGTTAAGTAATCCTTAATGCATACTGTATGGCTATGTAATATAAACCTTTTGTGAACAGTACAGAAGGAGAAAAAAATACCTCTTGCTTACGAATGAAAATCAAAATCAAAGGGGCTGTGTGCGCTGGGGTTTTCAGCTGTCCTGAGATACAACTTCTGAGGGACAGGCAGGTGGTCTTGGTCTGCACAGCTGAGTTGCAGATCTCCTGGGGACACAGTTTGTACTGCTGCCCTCTGCATTGGTTAGAAGAGATTAATTGCTGGCTTGTCAGTGTGGATCATTACCTGCCTTTACATCTGTGGGATGTCAGCTACTTCAAATAATCTATAATTTATCCCCTGCATTAAACAACACTTAACTGCACATGGTACCTTTGAACACATAGGTGCCTTTCACTTCTTAAAAAATACAAGTGAGAAATGCAGAAACTGTCAGAAAATGTTTTTCTCTCTCTTCCCTTCCCCAACTCAGTAAAGAAAAACTGGAAATTTAAGAAAATATTTAAATCAAACTTTGTCCAGATATTTTTTCTCAGAAATAAATAGAGAAAAAGATTTTGAAGCAAGGTTTAAAATGGAGGTATCACTCTACTTAAATCCCAGAAGCACTTCAACAGTCTTTATTTCAACACTTATCATACTGGCAATTATTCTTGATATATATAAGTACACTTATACCAACAGTCTTCAATTTATATTTAGCATTACTATTGATCCCTAATATTGGGCTGTGCTAATTAAGTTGTAATGAACAAATACACATAATTTGCTTTCCAAGCTTTTTCATCGAGAAATGTGAGGTTTTAATCTATTTCTCTATTTACATACTGTTACTGAGCCCTTTGGGTATAACCTTCAAGATTATAGATGACCTCTATTTTCAACATTTTAATTTCTGTCCTTAAAAAGATATGTCAACAGGTGAAAAGTGTACTTTAATGCCTTATTATACTGCTCAGCTCCATCTCTAATACCATGCATATTTGTCATTTCAAAATTAAAGAATTCATGCCACAAATATACCTAATGGTATTTTTTATGCAACAAATAAATTATATGAGTAATACATTTTTCACTCTCAAAGATAAAAATACCATTTATTTTGGATCAGCACATAGCTAGTATAGGTATGTAATTTTTTTTCAATGCTTCCATTTTTTTCTTTAAGATGTTTAGAATGGTCTCATTCCAATTTGCACAGGACTCAACACAAAATGGCATGTTAATGGAAAACAACTGGCTGCTTCTAGACACAAAAAGCTCACTTTTTTCTGACCTCAAAATATTTGCTTGTCATATGAGTCAGAGAGTAGGGAACCATTTGGCTTGACTCTTGTTTTGGCTTCTGTTTCTCCGAGCTGTTCAGCGAGGCACACAGAGCTCCTCTCTGTCCCCCAGTTGCAGAGCAATATGTTCGGAGTTGCTGGACATTTCATGGCATCAATTGTCGCCACACTGAGCAGCAGCCTGGCTGTGTGGCTTTGGCTTTGCTCAGCCTGAAAGCAGGGCCCTGAGGAATAACTGCAGGCAGTTTTCATGGGACAGGCTTTCCACAGCTGCTTTTCAGATTTTGCCAGTGCCAGAGCATGGCATGTCAGGAGAGGCCAGGCTCTGGTCCTCCACTGCAGATGCACCTTCCTAACAAGCACTAAGCTGCTACCTCTCTGCTGAAGAGAGTCGGCCAAGCAAGCCCAACTTGTTAAAAGAAAATCTTCCAGCAGGATGAGTTGTATCTGTGGAACGAAGCACCTGTGATGGTTGTTCCTTTTTAAGCCAGTTCTTAAAAGGATTCTGAGATGTAGTTGCTTGCTGAGCAGTCATGTGTTCCCACTTGCAGCCTGAACCACAGGGGCTAGCACCAGAAACAACAACATAGTCCATAGCCTAAAGGCTGCCTGTCCTGAGTCCTGTTAAAAATACATGGATGTATGCCACTTCTCTGTAGTTGCAATTGTTTTCCTGCCTCTGGGTCACTAGTAGAGAAGAAGAGCAGCTTCTCTTTCAGGAGTTGTGCAGTCTGCTCCTGAAGCTGAGCGAAGCTGGGGAGAGGTGGGAGTAAAACATACTGGAGTTCTCATCAGGCGCCCAAAGACATGGGGAGGCCTTGAAGTACACCAGGAGATCAGAAAGCTGAGAGAGGTCAAGAGCCATGACAGCCACGTCTGTGTTGAGAGGGCAGGAGAAGCATAAGGAGAGCATGTGCGTTTCCATCTGAGAGGGTTCAGGACAAATGGGTGACTCTGTGGTTCTCTTTCCAGTGCATGTTCCCCCTACGTTGCTCTAGAGCAGTTGGCAGCAGGAACATCAGACATGGGGGGGAAATGGAAATGCAAGCCTGTTCCATTTAGAAATATCTGCATTTCCTTCATCCACAGTGTTCCGTTTTTCTGATAGCAATATCCCACTGATGCCTTCTGGGTCATTTAACTTTTTTAAAGCAGTCCTGAATGTGTATCCTGATGGATTGCATGCAGAGAATGTCCTAAAAACCACAATTTACTGGTCTGCCAGTGTGATGTTGTGCTTAAGCAGGTTGTTGTTCCATTTCTTAGAGATGCAGAAGGTGTCTACTGCTGAAAACTGAAAGCTGCTCTTTGATGTCCCTAAATTTTAAAAGTTAACACAATTGCTGAGGATTGCACAGGACATCTGCGAGAGCCTGCAGAATACTGTCCTGAGCTCTTCACACAGGAAAGTAGGAAGAAATGTGCAGGGTTCTAAACCGAGCTCAAAGCAGCGATGAAACCCTCTGTATCCCTCGGTTTAAATTCAGAGGTTTGATCTTGGAGCCTTCTCTGTTCCAGCTTGTGTTCTCTGAAGTTTCCATTAGCAACATCCATAGGTAAATTGAGATTTCTGTCTGGTTTTTACAGTGAAGGGATTTCTGGGAAGCTTACTGGTTTAATACTGGAGAACCATAATAGAGCTACATTAGTGTTTTTAACTATGGTGTGTACAAGAACAGCACCTGCCACAGCTGTAGGATGTGACTGACTTTCATGTCTAATGGAAGCCAACAATAAGACTCCTCATGTTGCAGAAGTGTTCACCTGTAATTATTATAGATAAGTTATAAGAAAGTATTTCTAGCAGCACATAAATCTCAGTCAGAAGGGAACAAAAAGCCAAACTCAATTTTCAGTTTTAGTGCAACTGGAAAATTCTTAACTTCTCAGCTGAGAGATTTCCATGCCCCTAAAATGCTTCCCTTTGGGACTTGTGGATTTTTCATTGTTTTTCTTTTCTGTCATCTACCTCTTAGGCATAGTCCATTTTTCCTCTGGAGGATTTTTTAAGACAGTGCACTGAGGAATTAGTTCATGCAAGTCATCCCTGAGCACAACCAAAAAGCCTTGAAAGTGATGAAATGGGTTTGTGTCACCTGTGAATGCATTGATATTTATCCCTATTATCCTTCACATTTTCAATTCAAGCAGCACATAATTTATCACCGCTGTTGTCAAATGCTGCATGTAATTGTGTTTAGTAGAAAGCTTGGTGGGAGCGAGGGGAGAATAGAAGGGCGGAGATAAACATTCTCTTTTTCCCAGGAGAAGTGCAGAGCAGCCCTTGCTTTGAATTTGGTGGCCATCTACTCCTTTCAAGTACTCCCATGGCACTATGTTGTAAAAGTGGAGCAGCATATCAAATGTATGAATGTAGTTCAGCAAGGGCAACACAGGTAAAGGTCTTACTGGCACAATGCAGAGCATGAGACAGGAGACATTTTGAGTGTTTGCCAAGCTGAACAGTTGCATGGCAGCCCCACTGCTCATTGTCAACACTTTGAAAATTAAGTCGCTTGTATACAGGACACCAGTGCACTGCAGTGGTCTCCTTTCAATATCAATATTATTGTACTTTTGCAATGGTTTAGTCCTTTCAGCCTCCTTCAAGAGAACATGGATACAACATGGTTAACAGATGGCACCACCTAGATTAGGATGTCAGCTGCAAAAGATGCTTGAAAATAGCTATTGACATGCTTTAACTTCTGTAGGAGTACATGGATTTGTCTATGTTCCCTGGCTGTACTGTATTCAGCAGCTGTGGAGTCACAGCAGAAGACCTTGTTGCCTAAAACGTGGACAAA
>VWZG01005795.1:12260-32420 GCA_013396735.1 Grallaria varia | reverse complement strand
TTTTTAGGTGAGGCACAGGGTGCACAAAACTGGCCCGACCCTTTAGTCCTAAGGCTCATCTGCCAGGGCCTAGCAAGCTTGGACGGTGGCAGCAAAGTCCGCAGGATGTAGGTTTAGTTAGAGTATCCTTCTCTTAGATGGATGGCCTTACAGGGCTAAGCGAGCTCCATCTGCCCGGGTTTGGTGTTAGAGTTGTCCTTCTCCTAGGATGGTTGCCGGGAGGCTGGTGAGCCCATCCTGCCCATGGACACACTTTGTGTGACCCTTCAGCTGAGACCTGACTAGCATGGGAGACCCTACCAGAGGCACAACCACCACCAGCATAGCTCACAGCCTCATAAGGGCACGCAGGCTTCTCCCCCACAACAAGGGGGTGTCCATGGAGAAGAAAGTGCCCCTATGTATCTGTTATTCTGAAAACTTGGGAAGATTTAATTTGTTTTATTGATATTTGTACTGTGTATTTTCAATTGGGTGTTGGTGGGGTCTGTATTTTTATTTTTGTTTGTTACTTCAAATAGAGTTCCTAGATAAAATTCTAAGCCTATCTTGTGGATGCTAGACTTTTAATTAAAAGGCCAAACTAGTTGTTTTCAACTGCCTATCCCCAGATTCAAATAGTCAGGGTAGAAGTGCTGTATAAAAACACTGACTGTGAAGGAACAGGGAAGAGGCAACATTATGTCTTCAAAGGACATATACATGTGTTCTGTGGTTACAATATCCTGTTCTTTACTGGAGCTTATTTTGGTATTTTTGTGAAATATAGAAGGAAGTTCTATGCTGAGTTTTTTTTTTCAAAGTGAAAGATAATTCAGAAAACTTCAATGAACAACTCACTCTCATCAGAACATGATTGTTCTGCTTTTTTGTTTGTTTGGCGCTTTTTCCCCCTTTTGTTCCAGCAAGAGGAATATAATGTTTTTTTAGAGGTTTTCTGCTAAGATAGTATGTAGATGCCTTACTGTAACTGGCAAAAAAAGATAGGAGAAGACCTTTTTGAACATGAAAAAATTCCTTCCAGCTATGTCCACCTGAGAAAAGAAATAAGAGGAGGTGATACTAAGCCAGAACTCTGATGGTAACATATATTGTGCATCTCTGAAGAAGCAGCTTGCTACCCACTCCAGCCTAAGGCTGATATTGATAGCTAGTAGTGTGTACAGTGGATAGTGTTGGAGAAATGGTAGATTGAAAACACAGCACATACCTTGGGTCAAAAAGTCTTTTTCCTTGAAGTAGAGTCCATAATACCTATGTGTGCACTTGCACACCAGTATTTCAAGTGCTGCTTCTGACTGCTCTCAGACTATTGAGGGGCATAACCTTAGTGATTTTGTTCACTTTCATTAAAATCATGTGTAGTTAAACAGTGGAAACCAAAACAACTACATTTTTCTCCTTCAGTAAGAAACCAGATAATTTAATGCTACTGTTACGGTAGCAGATAACCTAATTGAGAACACAATTTCTTGTCTGTCTTGGTTTAGGCATGTCATTCTCCAGTTTAGCACTCCTGCTAAAACCATGTGCTGCCACGGTCAAAAACTAAATGGTCCCAACTTGGGGGCAAAAAGCTGGAACATTTATTGAATACTTCTGTGACAATATATAGAACTGAAAGGCAGGGTATGTTAATAGGGAGGAAGGATGTGCTAATAGGGATGATTTATGTTAGTTAGGGCTTAGGCAACTAATTAGCTACATTTCGCGATAGATCAAGTGTTTCTCGTATATGAGCCACCTGGAGGAATACAGGGCCTCAACAGGATGGCAACAAATCTAAAGAGTCCACTCACTCCTGCCGACAGTAGACAGGGCGAGATAACTGCAAACAGCCTTCTCAAGGCCAGGCCTCCTGTTTGATCAGGGAGAGGAATTCCTCTCAGTTTCCGTCATCCATGGTCTGCTGCTTATTCCCTCTAAATTTTCATCTGTTAATAGCTGATGTCCGATTCCAGCAATGTGCCTCTTCCCCTCCTGCCCCTCCAGCTGAAGGCACAAAAAGCAAAGATCATGAGTTGAGATAAGAAAAATTTACTGGGAACAGCAATGAGATAAGAAAATGAACAACAACAATATTAATAAGAAAATGTATAAGAAACAGGGGAAAACGCCTGACAATAAACAATACTGGACCACTCCGTCTGCCACATCTTCTTGCCCAGAAGGAACCCCTTTTCCACAGCCCCCCAGCAGTGACTTGAGGTAGTACAGAATAACAACTGGACCCTGGCCATGACCCTCCCAGCTACTGCAAAAAATTAACCCTGTCCTGGCTGAAACCAGGACATTGTCAAAATCTCTCTGAACTAAAATAGTTTTTTTATCGAGGAGCAACCAAAGTCAGCAATACATTGTTGAAGAGAAAGGAGACAGTAGTAGATATAGTAGAAGTAGATGTGTGGAAAACTCCTGAATTTTCATATATTAAAATACTTATCTTCTTCGCTAATTTTCACGAGGAGTTTCAAATGTGGTAATTGTCTTCTAGCAAGCTCTTTCTGACATCAGAGAGCCCTGGAGGTATGCCTCCCACAACTCAGCACAGAAGTAAAACTTAAGATTTGTTTTGGCAAGGTCAAGGAAATAGAACAGTCTCTAGAGCAAATGCTGAGCTGGCAGACCTCAGGTGTATGCAGACAACTTCCAGATGCTTTTTCTTAGTCAGTGTTTGGAAGGCAAAGTTAATTTTACATTTTTTAATTATTGTTTGATTGCCGACTAACAATATGCTTTGTAAGTTATATTTGCCTAGACCAAGAGGTGATGAAAGATCATTATTATTTAGCTAACATCTTGCTGCAAATTTATACGCTAGCTGTTTCCATTCATATGTCTATGATCATATTACCTGACATTTCCAGTATTGAAACTCACTTCATATTTTTTCCATATCAATTTTAATAGCCATGCCCAAGGCATGGCCTACTGTATTGAACCATAGGTCTGTCAACCTGTTATCTTGTCTTGGGCAAGTGCAAGGAGCAGACAGAGAAGAGGACAGATGGAGAAGGATTTTTCCCTGAGCTTCTTTTGACCTGTAACTGAATGGCTTGTGAATAGAGGTTATATTCCTACTGATACAGTATTGAGTCATCCTTCATTCTGCTCTACCCTGTGCATGGTTTCATAGTTGCCTGTTCTGTTCCTTAGGTAGCTCTTTTCCTGTCAGAAATCTCTCATCTTCTTAGTTATCAAAAAATGCATGGCAGGGAATTCATATTAATGTCCTTGAAGTGTGAAGATGCAAGAGGAAAATAAATTTTACCCAACATCTGTCAAAGTAAACAGAATCTGTCCAAGGGTTGTGGGTCTTGGCATGATAAGACCTCTTTCTGTAAATCTGCTTGTAATTACTGTCCATGCTTAACTTTGTAGTGGCATGAGTCACACACATTACTGGGGAATCCAATCAAATTTTTACTGGGAGATCCAATCAAATGTCCTTACACCAACCTTAGTAAACAACGCAGCAGCTAAGCCTGAACTTTCAGAAATACATGCACTGGTGTTTAGGAGAGAGCAAAACCCAATACAGAAAGATGTAAAAATTGATCTCATTTTTATCTTTGTATCTTGAGCTAGTCAAAAAAGTAGCCACTGTGAGAGTAAGAACAAAGATCCAAAATGCAAAGAGTCCTAAAATTGTGTTCTTTCTTAGGTTGTCATTTTATGTCAATTACACATTTATTTTGTTAGTGCTCATAGGATTATTTTATAAGTGTCAACTTGTTTGTTGACGAGGTCAACTGAAATATCCAGCAACTTGACACAGGCACATTTTTCTTTCTCAATTTTTGTTCTCCTTAGAATGATCATTTAATTATGACTTGTCTGTACTAGCTGCCCTTTGTTCCCTTTTCTCTTCCCCATGTCTTTCAGAGGTTTACCTGTGTCCCACCCGTTTGCTTTTCTTCCCTCACCACTGATTTTAGATAGGAATAGGAAGGTTATACTATCACTACTGACTGTAGTTGCTTAAAATGGATTAATTATGTTGAAACAGGAGAAGAGGAGTGAGAAATAGAGGAGAAACAGATCTGTGGTTTTGAATACTTTCTTTTCTAATTTCATATTTGAGGCACAATCCAGGAAACAATATAGAGAGGAATGGGAATGAAGGAAGAAAGATAGGTATCTTAGCATCTGTTTCTGAAGCTGATCCTGATCAGACAGATCTTTTCAGCTTTGCACAGAAGAAGTTGTAGGAGCTGACTGTGATAACCAAACATAAAAACACTCAATATGTTATCAATTGTGTAAGTCACAGAAATTCATCTTCAGGCATTTGATCCTTACTTTGAAGTTTTTATGGGAACTTCTGTATATCTCCAGAACTGGTAGCTGTCTTAGCTCCACTAAGGTATGAAGTTTTGGCACATGGCTCACACTGAAGAATATGTGGCATTCACAGCCAGAGATGTCTCTGTGGCAGGTTCCCTGAAGGCCCCAGTTAGGATGGTATTCTCAGAGCATAGGAGAAATGCAGGGATGACAGGGGGCTGGTGTATCTAGAATATGATAGCCTGTGCCTAGTCATACTTCATTTCAAATGCTTCTCTCACCGATGAGTGCTCTACCACCAAGTGAAGGCAAGGTTGGTGGGGAAGAGCTGAGGCTTCTTTTGAGACACGTTTCACTGCAAAAAAGGTCAAAGGTCATGGCTGAGAGTATGCAACAGAAGCCTGATTTCATGACCCAGAGGTGAAAATAGTCATGGAAGGGAAGGCTCTAGTTCCCCTTGACTTTATTCCTCTCCCTTGTAACTTTTCAATTGTCTTGTGTGCAGCGACATAGCTGTAACTGGAGGCAGCAAGAAGGCCTCATCCCGACTGGGCTTGCTTTGGAGTAGTGGAAGGACCAGATGCAGGTTTATGAATGCTACCCTTGAGTTACGTGCATGTACAAAGTGCAGTATAGCCTGCCAAAGCTACATGCCTTTGTGGATTTGGGGTCCAGTTTATTGCCTGTGTATGTAGGTGTCTTAGTTTAGGGCAAAGCCAAAACAATTTTGAATACCTTTCTCAAGAAAAGATCACGCCTCTTTTAAATTTAGAACAAAATTTTAATTTGAAGGAAAAATGTAGAAGGAGAGATAACAGTTCTTAACTACTAAATATGGTTATATATGCATATATGAACTACCAGAACAGAACAGATAACAACACTATAACCAAAAACCTCTGAACAATGAGTCTCTGGAGTGACGGAGTGAGAAGTTCTCCCGCAGGTGACGTGCTCTCCTTTGTTCTCCGCCCGGAAGGCGCTGGTTCAGGCTGGGCAGAGCGTGGAGTCGGGCCGGGGGCTCCCCGCCGCCGGCGCTGTCGGTGCCCCGAGGAGGGAAAAAACAAAATCCGCTGCCACTGCCAGGCGATGGTGAGTCTGAAGCACAAGGACAAACCGGGCCAGGAACGGGAGACAGGGGAAAGAAGCCAGAACCCGCAGGAGTTCCCCTCCAGCCGGTCCACACTTCACCGCCGCCGAAGCTGAGATGAGGTGTGTCGAGCCGAGCCGAAGAGAGCCGAGCCCGAACCGAGTCGAGCCAAGCCGAAGAAGTGAAGTGAAGGAGCAAAACCACTCCCCAAACAAAAAAACAAAGGAACTGTCCTTAGAGCCATCAAGGTGGAATTTCGGATCGTTATCTAGGTGGAGGCAGTGTCACCCTCCCCCGCCCCGCAAAGTTCATTGTTAGCCGGAGAGGAAAGAAAAAATCCTGAAAAATCTGAAACTTTAACAGTAGGTTTTTTATGCTGCATGCTTCAGTGTGTGTTGTGACAGATGGCATGAACAGGCTACCTCTTCAAAGTGCATATGCATATTTTTTAGCCAGTTCTTATGTGTCTGATAGGTCAGGCTTCTGTTATGGATGATTGCAGAGATTGCAGTGGCTGAGTCAACAGTGATGAAACCTTATTTCTTCTAAATGGTATGTGTGTTTGATCTTTTTTTTTTTTTTTTTTTTAAATAAAATAGCATGACCTTGAATTAACCTCAGAGCTGAGCTGTCCAGCTATGTGATGCTCCTCTGGGCTCCTTGGAAAGGTGACAGCTGGCTGGCATGAGAGGGAAGCAGCTTGTGGAGCAGAGTGAGTTGGCAGCCCTCTAGTGGGAGCCAAGAAAATGAAGGGCGGGAGCAGCTGGGGAAGCAGATGCAAAAGTTAACTGGAAACCACAGCAAGGAGAATTTGTCAAAAAAACCCAGAGGTGGCAGAGAGTAGTGCTTCCCGAAAGAGAGTAGCTGTACTGCTGGGTGGAGAGGATAAACAGAGGCAGCCGATCGAGTGAATGAGGCAGGGAAAGGTGGTGTCTGTGAAAACCTCAGAGGTCAGGCCAAAAGCCATCTAGCTCAGGACCGACTCTCCAGCAGTATGAGTATGTACTGATTCATGTTCCTGTCTCCCAGTCTTTGACAACTTATCATTTAGTGGCTTTTCGATGCAGAGATGAAAAGAGCTTGTCAGTTTTCTCCTGTGAATCTGTCCTTTCTTTAATACACACAAATTTCTAAGCAGATCAAATTATATTCTCTGTAATGGTTGAAGCTGAAAGAGAAACATGAGGAGATTCTAAAGAGAAAGAGTAGCCAAGTGTTAAATTATACAAAAATGCCAGTGGATTAGAGTTGAAAGGACCAGAAGTGATAAAAAGGTAAAAGAGGAGGAAGACTGGGATGTAGTTCTGCTAAGGAAGACAAGACAAAGGGAAGAAAGGGAAGAGCAGAGTGTAACTTTGCTGAACAGTGGACGAGGAGCTGGGCGCCCTGACCAGGTGTGCTGTAGCAGGCAGAGGAGCAGGACGCCAGCACCAGGCCAGGGGTTTTGGAGAACAGCTCTGTGTCCTGTGTCTCGTAGGGGATTTCAAGCAAGACTAAGGCCAGTGTTGAGGTCACACATGGTTGTAGTTCTTTTCAGGACTGTAGTTTGATCATGCAAAAAGAAAAAAGCAAAGAGATTTGAGGTTGAAAATAAAATATGGAAATGGTAATAATCAATGGGCAGTCTGAGGTGTCAACTGTCACCAGCAGTGTGGATGGGGGAAACTGAGCTGGAGAGAAGTGCAAATGAGCCCTAGTAAAGACAGGGAGATGTAGCCAGAGGAACACAGGGGTGTGGTGAAAGCTAGGTTGAAAAGCGAGTCCTGTTACCCACTTGCTAATCCCAAGGGACAGAGGTCTGAAAACATGGTACAAAGATGAAGGGAGGGATTCACCAGTGTGAGAATGACTAAAGGGAAAAAAGATATGGAGGGCAGGGGGGAGGAGCCTTCAGGGCAAAAGGGTGTCCAAAGGCACCTTGGCATCTCTGTGATGCCTCTCAGCTGGCACATCCATCCTGAGCCTTTTCAGGAGCCTGAACTCACCAACACCTTTGTTTCCCCACTTGGTTGGTTCTGGCTGCAGTTGTTGCTCTGGAGCAGCACAGAATTATGCAAGATTTTGCTGTGGTAATTAGTCAACACTAATTACAGTGGTGTGTTGGTAATTACTGATTCATAAACTGCAGGGGCTGTAAGTCTGCACGCATAGGAGGGTAAAGATTTTTGTACTGGTAATTTAGAAAGGTGGAAATTTAATGAAGTAGTAAGTGCATTTTGCTTAATCGCACTGCTATGATAGTAAGGTAATTGATGATCACTCAGCTACACAGAAGTATAAGAGTTAAGAAAGTGCCATTGACTTTGTCTAATTATTTGATCAGTAGCTGATTCCTGTGGAGATTGCTTTGAATATTATGATACTGGAAATAATATCGGGTGGTTTAAAATGTTAAAATTTTTTTTCACTGTTTTAAAGTTTTTATGCTTTTCAGGTGGTTAGTTTATTTTTCATTTCTTTGCTTCCAATGCTGTGTCTGTTCCTCTGCTCACTGAAATTGGGGGTTTTCTCACTGACTTCTTTGGAATCAGGCTTTTCTCTGCATGTTTTACCAGAAAGGTCTGTTATGAGCTACTACACTAATTGATTTAGATGCAGATCTATTAGCAGTCCTTCCTGGCAGTCAATCAAATAATGAGTGCTTTATTTAAATTGGAAATCATAAGCAATGCGATATTCACTTATGTGAGGAAATGAACAGAGGTATGGTCTTGCTATCACTAATAGCCAATGGCCACATGGTCAGATTCTTCTGGGAGTTCAGAAGACGTGAAATTTGTTCCTTCAGGCCAATGAGAGATCCGTAGGACGTTAAAGACCAGGCACATGTCTTTATTCTTGCTGCCTCCTGCAGCTGAGTTTTGAAAGAGAAAGAGTCAGTCACTTATACCCACAGCTATTTGGGCATATAAATCAAAGGGTCTGATTCAGCTTGTAAAACAAGACTCAGTACAGGAAGGAGGATTTCAGATGTACTTTTTGCTGTATGTGATGAGAAGGTTTATTTATCCTTCCCATACTCAGGCTCATTACCAGTCTTAATTTGACAGTTCCATCTGTTTCTGTGCATTGTATAAGTAATGAAGTTAGGCATTTTATAGACTTAAAGGCTATGCATGGCAATCTTTCATACATAATAGCACCTATTCTGCATCCCTGTGTGGTTCTGACTCTGTCATGTCTGCACAGATGAGGACAGGAACAAGTTTACCTGCATCAGGGGTCTCAGATTTTCTAATTTTCATCAAACTTTCCTGCTGTTAGCAAAGGCAGGAACACCCTGAAACTGGAACGAAGGGAGGAAGAGAAGAAAGACCCTCATTTTTATGTTATTCTATTCTAGTATTTTCTATTCATGAGACTGACACAGAAGCAGCAGGGAGAAAAACTCTGAGTTAGATTCTGAGTGGATTATTTTGTTGTTGTTGTTCTACAATAAACAGGATAAGACAAATGGCTAATGTATAAAGTAATCTCTGTTAAGGACTTGATAGGCTTGCCTGCATAGATCTATGTCTTTGAGATAGTTGTTCCATTTTTTGGAATGACTAAAGCTGGTTGTCCTCCGAAGTGGGAAGGCATTGATTTACAATGTAAGTTCCCTACTATTTCCATAGCATTGATAAATGGATATTAAAATAAGTATCTGTGTCCTAACTTACACAGATGTGTTTGAATTCTTCTCTGGTTGAAAAATCCCAGGCTCTTGATCCACACACTCGGAGACAGTTTGAGCTGTGCATTGTCAGAAAAGAAGCTTTTGCTCTAACACTGTCACAGATCCATTGTGTAGTCCTACAGGTTTGTCTGAATTTTTTTTTTTTTTTTAATAATGTAAATCATGGTTAAAAAATGTATTAAAGAGTTTCCAATATAGTACCACTGCAGTGCGAAGGTGCTGTTTTTCTTTTCAGGCTGTGTGGGCATAGGGGTTGGGGGCTTTCAGAGAATTGTTTCTCTGACCCTGTTCTAAACCCATGGTTGATGATGAGTGTCGACTTTCATTTCTGTTTGGATACACTTACTGGCACTAAGCTACAGGAGGAGCTGAAGTGGGAAGTGAAGTTTTTCTGTGAGAATGGGAGAGGTTAACTCCACTTATATTGTGGTTTAATCTTTTGGAGTACTGCCCATTACCACCTTCTGATGTATGTTGTTGGGCTGAGAAGAATCGATGCACAGTGGTGCATGAAAGTCCAACGTGTCAGTCGTAGCTATACATAATACCACTGTCTCACATGCAGGCAATGCTGTTAATACTTAACACAGTATTGTATTCTCTAAAGAAAAATGTTCATTACTGGTAACTTCATCCATTTTGAATGTTTATGCATATTCCTTTGAAAAATGCATTTTTAAAGGATTGGGTATTGCCTGTATAAAAAGGCTCAAACTAACGAGCACCACAGAGCAAAATGCCACAGAAATAAGGCTCCAAGATGCTTATGTGTCAGGGAATGGCCCTGGGAATCTGTCTACAATTAGGGGTTTGGTCAAATTACATGTCTTGCAGGATGATTGCTTTAACTTGTCTGCTCCAGGCACCTGGAGTAACTGCTAACCAAGAAGGTAAGAATCTAGCCTTTTGGAGATTGGTAACTTGCAATTAATTCTCCGCATGCATGAGGGTGACAACATTTTCAAGGTTCAAGGACTCTTTCCCTTAAGTTTGTGCATCTGTGGGAGGATATATGTATTGTTCTGTTGGTTAACAGCCTTCTGTAGCTAATGGTCGGACGTGAAACAAATCAATAGTGTACAGGAGAAGTGTATTGAAATGTATCAAGACACAAAAAGTATTAAAGTAGTTTAACTCCTAGGAAATAGAACAAACAAAGCAGCCACAGTCTACATCTACTGGCTTTCTTGCCAGTGTAAGTTATGATTTGCTCTCATGTCTTCTGGAAATGTCATGGCTCACATGGTAGTGATGTTTTCACCTGAAAACTGAAGGCTGTGGTTCTGGGAAACAACTTTAAATCTGGAACTCAAACAAGTTTCCATTTCTGAAAAGTCACTTCTTTCCTAATTAAACCCATTAAAACATTATTGTGTAGTGTATGTCACAAGACATTTTATACAAGTTCTGTATTACATTCAAATGAATAGGGCAATTTTTGACCAGAAATAAATGGCTTCCTGTAGTCTTAAGCAACATACAAGTCCTTCCGTGTAACCAAAGTACTCTGTTGGGGAGAAAAGTGAAAGGAAGTGGTGTTTCTTGTTCCCTTGTTTTAAAATCTACAATTTCTAACTTACAGGAAAATAAAGCAAAATTAGGAGTTTGGTAAAAGTGAAGATATAAGATAACTTCAAAGCAACTAAATTAAGGCTGCTAGTCAGATGCCAGCCTGCCTTTGAGCATCTTTCATGGTTCTGTTTGATCTTTCCCTCTTGCCTGTAAAATGCTATCTAGTTAAGAACCAGACTGAAAAAATGTCTGTATTTCTCTGCTTTAGCAGGCTTCAACCACAGAAGTACAAGTTGGGCCCATGAGACTGATACAATACCCAATTCAGGTAAGATGTTCCTTCAGTTTCTTGTTACAGTCAACTCAGTTAATAGTTATAGTTAAATATCGTATTTTTATTTCACTTGTACAAGGACTGTGAGATGAGTAATGGGTGTGTTGCTGTATCTGATTGCTTGAGAAGAGATCTGCAAGTAAATTAGCGTGGTAAACAAGATGCTTAGATTTCCGTTAGCATCCCATCGTACCTTTCATATGTCCTGTCAGTAGGACTGTGTGTGTATATGTGCATTAACAGGGGAAAGAGCTTCTTTTATGGAAATTAAAAACTGTCCCATTCTGATATACCAAAGCAGAGAGCTTCATGGAGTGGGTTTTTTTTTCATCCATTTTTTCTGGCTTTTGCACAACAGGACAGAGAACTGTGCTTCTACAGATCACCAGTACAAGAAATCACATCACCTCCAATAACATAAGTTAAACTTCAACTTAAGCAGCAACAGCTCTCACCTGTCCTTGTTTCTTTTTCTGTAGGATTTGTTTGACAGTAAAGGGTGGTGTTTTGGGTTTTTTCTGGTTTATTGTGGGTGTTGGAACTCTCATATTATAGGGAATTAAATAATTTTAGCCTTTAACATTGTTCTAGTAATACATAATTAATTTAAATTACCTTTGGGGTCACTTAATTCTGTAAAATACAGAGACGTTTAGTCATCAGTCACCTTTTCTGTGGAAAACTTATGTGTGGGAAAAATTGCATTCCCAGGGAAACCAAATCATCTGTATTTGCATTGTAAAGCCTTACATTTTTACATCTGCATTAAGCATTTTAATTATGACTCGATCTGATGAAACTATTTATTGATATTGTAATGAGATTGTGGAACAGTGGCTTCAGCAATAGAATAGTCTTTGGTTTGCAAGAAATTTCAATGTAGAATTGTGGAAGTCTTCACAGAAGAATGTTCTTTAATTCATGATCATTTTCAGAAAGATGCTCAAGCAGATCTTTAACAACTGCAAATACTCTCAGTGCTCATGTCAGGATATTGCTTTGTAGAAATTGGAAGTATCATCATATCAGTGTTAGCTGTTACAAGTGAAGACTTTTCATACAAGAAGGAAAAGCTGGATTTGTTTTGTGTTTAAAACTGTCATTCTTCTTGGTATCTTGCCAGTTGGGATGTTATTTTGTCGCTACATTAGACAAGTGAGAATCTGTGTAAAAATCTGTCTTAAGTAAAGCAGAAACCAGTCTTTAAGTAAAATCATTAACTGAAAAGTTCTCCACAAAAGCATTGCCATACACTTAACTTATTTACAGTAAAGGTAAATGACTTTATGTAAACCCTCCTCCTTTGTTTGTGGAACAAGCCATATTGCTTCAAATAATTTGGCAAGTATTGCACACATCCACACATTTAAGAAATGTGTGCTAATCTTTTATTCTGTCTTGCAGTTATGTGTTTCTCTGTGCAGTGCAAACAGCTGCTGAATATCTCATTTTAAATGTCTGTTTGTGAGTGATTAATAATGTTTACAATTGTCTGAGAAGTAAGTTCAGTCTGTTAAAAAATTGCCACAGGGGATTTTCTTAGCAAAGTTGATTTTATTCTGGTGTGTGTTTTATGCTGTTATGGGACACATGCACCAACCTTGAAATGGCACACATTTTGTGTCTGAGAGGTGACCTGACTAGTGACTGAGACCTTCCATAAACTATTTAATAGATTCCTCGCTGGACTTTATGACCATATATGTTGGAGGAAAAACCTGGTTTGGTTTACACTGGATTGTGACCCAGGTGCTGCTGGCCTCAAGAGGCAAGGAGAGGAGTCTGAAGCAGACCAAGGGGCTCCAACCCTCCAAACATCCTGCATGCAGCTTGCACATTTGCCCCGATTTCATACCAAGATTGCAAATAGGAATGATTGGATTCCGGGATCTTAGAAATGACCATGCTAAAAGGACATGCCAATGTGCTTTCTCCAGAGGAGATAGGTGGTGTTTGTAAACATTTAGTGCACTTAAAAAATGTGTATCCTGTTGCAGAAGTGTTTACCAGGGCTGATAAACGTTTGGATGTGTCCCTATTCAAATGCTGCATTTTCTCACCTTTTAGGGCATTCATTTGCCATAATCTCTTTCTTAGCATTAACATAAAACTCTATTTCTGTTGTGATAATTGTGATATTCCCTGATGACCTGCAAACGAAGCCTGTTGATGCACAGCATTTTACAGTTCCCTCAGGGCAATTTTTGGTGTAACTTAATTCTGTGTCTTTTCCACCTTCAAAGTCTCTTGCTGGGATATGATGTTGTGAAAATTATAAAGTAACTTCTGAAGTTGTTGTAATTTTCTGTTTCCTTGTGGTAGCCTATGTGTCCTCAGCTGGTGTCCTTTGTTTCAAGCTCTTTAAAGCAGATTTCTGTCCGTTTTCTGTATTTGTATGATAAACTGGAAACAAGATGTGTAGTAGTTGTGTGAAGCAAATACTTAGAATGAGGGTAAAAAGTACACCACCAAAATTATAAAGGTCTCCGTAGAGAAAGTTGATTGTGCTCCTCAACTAGGGCAGCACTGATTTTCACAGCAATGTTAGCAAATTATGTGGCAAAAAATAACTACATGTGGGGGGTTTTGCCAAGGAACACAGATCAAGACAAGAATTTCCTTGATTGTGTTGTTTATATGGATTGTTATATTTTTTTCTTGACTTTGAGAGAGTATCTTACAATATACTTCTAGTTACATTATGTTTTGGTAGTTTACAGTAAGCTTCATACAAATGTTAATGAGAAAGCATAGTAGTAGCACTTTAAAACTACTTTTAAAGTTAATATTCTCAGAAGGATTTTCACACTGATAATTAGCTACCAGTGAGAGATTCAGTGGTTTAATTAAGTTGCATTATTTTATAGCTGGTAAATAATTGCGTTTTGCAATGCTTTACATCCAAACTGGGAGAGCTGAGAGAAGAAGATATCAAAAAATGCACACGCTCTCACACCAAATTTTTCTGAACCACATTGTTTCAAAGTAGGAACAAAATAAAATTAATGTCAGTTGGAACCAAACAGAAGGTACTCAGAAGCAGCTGAGCCTGCAGCTCGACCACATCACACTTTCCAACATTTTGATGGCTGGAAAAAAAATCAGGGATTAGGTAGAGGATAACAGTTACCTTGGATGTTTGTGTCAATAAACCAAATCTGCTTATTGTTAGCTGCAATCAAAGCTCTTTCTAATAAATTGAAATTTCTTAATATTTATGGAAATTCTGAGGATATAATTTTCCTCCACTGTTTAATGAAACCTTAACTGGTTGTCCTGTCACACTAACACTGAGTGATTTCTTTTTTTATTGTTTAGAATTCAACAATCCAGACAGCTCAGGATAAGAGGAAAACTATGGTCACCTTTTCTAGCTTCTAGACTGATGGTATTGAAATTCATGTGCTGACACCACAGCTGCATAAAGCAGCTCAGATGAAAGGTTATTGACCTTTCTTATGGACGTTTGGAGGAAAAAATTTGCCTGTTTTTCACACACAGTTTGTTTCAGGAAAGTCAGGGGATGACTTATTTATGAAATGATCAGGATTTTGTTTTATATATGATTACTCTCTGGCTGCTGCCTTTCTTTGCAATTTGAATAGCTGTGCATAAACCTTTAACTTTTTGAGGCCTCCTTTTTCACAGTATATTTGCACTAAATGAGCCCATTTCTTCATCTGACGCAGAGAGTAGCATGGTTAGTTATCAGTCACTACGGTGAATAAATGCAAATTGTAATGGGGAATGTCTGCATGACTTGTGTTCCTTGCTGAATAAACTGTACGCTGATAATATATGTATTATAGGGCAAGGATGAATAATTTATTTGCTCCTACAAATACTTTCTTTCACATAAGAAGCACAGAAATATGGCTGTTTTCAGCCTCTATTCTCAGTGTCAGTTAGCAAACAGGCTTCCTGCAGTAGCTCTCTGGTTTTCAGAGTGGCCCCCCAGTACACATCCTACCCGATTTTATGTGAGCTGTTCCCTAAGTGTTCAGTTGAAATGGTCAGAATTAACTCATATGTTTAGGGACAATTTATTGGGTAAAAAATTGTTATGCTTGAATATTTTTCTTCTTACGCAGTCCTGTCCATACCTGTTTGGCTGTTGTTCTTTTCAGTTTTGAAATAATATTGGTTACATATAAAAATGTGTTATGTCTATTGTTTGTCCCCGTCTTCAGGGAAAAGTGATAATAGTTGCATTTCAGAGAGGTCATGGCAATCAAAAGTGCATGTAGCTGGGGTGGCCTGGTGGGAGTGGCAGTGATGTTGAACACTCTGGGTGGTTGCTGAGTGAATTGGAACAGGAGGTAGGAAAGAATCATCATCTGGCAAGCTGGTTTTGTCCTAAAAATCAAACCTATGCAGTTAACTATTGATTATCTTTTGATGACCACTCTATTCATCAGGAAAGTTGTACTACTGCGTCAGTTGCTTTACAACCTGTGGTTCAAGCTTCCCACTTTCAAAGCAGACTCAATCTTTCGTAGAGCAGAAATGTTTGTTAAGATTTGCCCCATGCATAGGACTGCTTGGTGTGTTTAATGTGGTGCCACTGTTTTGCATCCTTTGCAGGTTTTGCTGGTCTTTGCAAAAGAAGACAACCAAAGCAATGGTTTCTGGTGGGCTTGTGACAGAGCTGGATACAGCTGCAATATTGCCTGGACTCCAGAGTCAGCACTTGAATGTTTTCTTGATAAGCACCAGGAAATAATTGTTATAGATCACAGGAACTCCAGATATTTTGATGCAGAAGACATCTGCAGGTAACCTAAAGGACCTTATGCGTCTCTTGAACTTCATAATATATTGTGCAAAATCAAACNAACAAAAAATGGACAACGGAAAATTATAACAAAATGGAAGTTTAGGGATGAGGCCGGGAGGTTTGCTTGCATCTGTAGAAGAATAATGATATGAGAACGACACTCTTGGCAAAGCTGAATTGTCGAATTGTCTCTAGGTTATGAGCTTCTATCAGAGCATAAGCTATTCCCTGCTGTTTATGCCTGCCTCTTCCCTGGCTTACTGCTGCAGCAAAGTCTGAAGCTGCAGGCTTCAAAGAAATGTGTTTGTCCACCAGGTCAGACCCTGCCAGTTGTTCACAAAAGTTTGCAATTACTCTTCTGGTCCATGTGATTCTGTCTAAGCAACATTAAGATTACAAGGGCTTAGTATTGGGATTCTTTGCTAAAATACACTGAAGCATACATTTTGCTTCTTGTCTACCTGAAATTTGCAGTGTTTATGACAAGGTGGCTTTTAATGCTCAAATACTTGTGGTGATGTAAGTGTTTCTAAAAGACCTACAAATTAATGTAAAGACTGTTTATTCAGGACAGTGTGATATGAGTGAAAAAACTCATCTTTCACCAGTAAAAAATGAATGGAGTGTTCTTTTGATAGTTGGTCATGTTTTTTCTGTTTCTCAATACTATACAAGGTGGCCACATTTTTTTATTCAGCATTTAATAAATGATAGTCTATCATAATTTGCTATACCTACTTTTCTTACTTGCATGCCTCAAAAGTGCTTCCTACCCGCTAAGGAAAATTTTACGATGTCTAGGAGGGCAGTGGTGAATACCAGAAATGTTAGATATTCTTGTTTAAATTAGCTAATGGGTTTTGAAAATGTGTCATATTTCTCAACTTGTGCATTCAGAGCAGTCTGGCCCAAATAAGTTGAGCACATGGGGCAAACATTAGCTAAGTTCTAGGAGTGGGTTTGAAAAGCTGCTGTTTGTGCTCTGTGTTTTTTGAATTCTTGCCTTCTGCATTGCATAGAGCAAAATGAGGAGTCTAGTGCCAAAACGAAAATGGTTTATCTAAGTGGGGATGAGTAGGTTTGGCAGTGCAATACCCTATTTTCTAGCCTCAGTCGTGTCTTTCAGTCCTGGCTTTCATTTACATTTTCAGTGAAGGTACTCAAAGTAACATTGAGAAAGCATTGAGTGTAACAGAAATTTTTGTTTCCTCAGGTCTATTCGTGCCGCAGAGCCATCAGAGCATACTGTAATACTTGCTGTGGTTCCACGCACGTAAGTATTACTGTCTCGTGAAAGATTTTTATTTTACTCTAAAAGAATATTATGCATAATAGTTATCTAATAACAGAAAGTATCTTACTAGCAAGTCTTACAGAATATTTTTAGGTTTTTTCACCTGAAATGGGTTAGTGATATTTTATGTTTGATTTGAGTGTTTGATAACTTTCCTTTAATGCAGACTAGTATTACCCCTATCACATTCAGAATAGTTTGTATACTAAGGAAATTATTAAAATATGTGTTAGTTTCTAAAAGAATAAAAAAAAAAACACCTCCAAAGCAGAACCAGAAAGCTTTGTATTTCTTTCTAAAGGAAATAACTAAGTCAAATAACACACTTGGGTTTTTAGCGAACTGGATAATGGAGCAAACGCCAATCCTCTTGATGCTAAACTCACCAGACTGTTGTGCTGAAATCCTTATTCAGTAATTCATACCCCATGTATTCAGGAAGAATTCTTACTGACTTAAATACATCTGTATCAAATACCTTCAAATACCCTGGTTAGAACTACACACACTACTGAATCCATTGTCATTTTATTAGTTTCCTAGCTCAGGTAAAATATTAGGAAATAGAATGGCAACAGAACTATTCCTGCCAAGATTCGAAAATAGACTAAATCTGCTGCTGAGCAAAATTTTACAACTTGCTTCACCTTTTTCTTAAAACCCCTTTTTTTAGATTATTTCTCATAGGATATCACAGAATGTCTTTTATCCTCTTGCTTTTTGTAATCCCCTCTCTGTGAAGAGACATGGAACTTCTGTAGAGGATCTGTCAGGTTTGAGGCAGGAATAACTATCACGTTGTAATAATTGCTGCAAATACCTATAAAAGAAGACTGTAACATCAACCTCCACTCTAGTATGATTTTTTTGTGTGTATTTTATGCAAAACTGTTCTCACTGAGTTCATTATGTTAAGATAACTATGCCAAATTTATACCATCTAACTCTTAAATCTTGTGTGACCATGCAATATACCAGTCATGTGTAATATTTGTACTGATGATAGGGGATAGAGTGCATTCTCAGTCAGTTTGCAAGTTGGGTCGAAGTGCTGATCTTCTGGAGGGAAGGAAGGCTCTGCCGAGGGATCTGAACAGGCTGGATAGATGGGCTGAGGCCACTCATATGAGGTTCAAGAAGGCCAAGTGCCAAGTCCTGCCCTTGGGTCACAACACCACCAGGCAGGGCTACAGGCTGGAAGCTGAATGGCTGGAAAACTGCCCCGAGAAAAAGGGACACCCCCATGGGTGCTGATCAAACAGTGACTGAACATGAGCCAGCAGTGCCCAGGTGGCCAAGAAGGCCAATGGCATCCTGGCTTGTGTCAGAAATGGTGCAGCCAGCAGGGCCAGGGCACTGTTCGTCCCCTTGTACTTTTCATTGGTGAGGTCACACCTCAAATCCTGTGTCCAGTTTTGGGCCCCTCACTACAAGAAAGACATTAAGGGGCTGGAGTGTGTCCAGAGAAGGGCAGCTGAGCTGGGGAAGGGGCTGAGCACGAATCCTGTGAGGAGCGGCTGAAGGAGCTGGGGGTGTTTAGCTTGGAGAAAAGGAGACTCGGGGGAGACCTTATTTACTCCCTGCAACTACCTGAAAGGAGGTTGTAGCAGGGTGAGACTGGATCTTTTCTCTCAAGTGGCAAGGGACCTGAGAAGAGGAAATGGCCTCAAGTTGGGCCAAGGGAAGATAAGGTTGGATATCAGGAAAAATTTCTTCACTGAAAGGGTTGCAAAGCATCGGACCAGGCTGCCCAGGTAAGTGATGGAATCACCAACCCTGGAAGTATTTAGAAGACATGTAGATGTGGCACTTGGGACGTCGTTTAGTGGTGAGCTTGGCAGTGCTGGGTTAAAGGCTGAACTCTGATCTTAATGGTCTTTTCTAGCCTGATGGATTCTACGATTCTGTCATTTTGTTTTGTAGATCTGCTGACCAAGAAGAGACTTCTGTTCTTCCCCTTCTTGATGCAGGCTTTGATAGGGTATGTGTAAGTTGCCCATGCAATATAGAAACCAGATAGTAACTTCGTAAATTACAGATACTGTTACTTCCTCGGATTGAAAACTATACATACACTTCTGTCAAAAATTTATTGCTAAGAAACCGGTGGTGGTTGATTTGGTATTTTTTTCTTTTCAACAGTGTACTCAGAAGTGTGTGAAATAACAGACTCTGTGATCTAACTAATCCTTTCAGAATAGCAAGAGTACTGAGGTTAACTTCTTGTGGTCTGACTGGGCAGTGGGTGGGTTTTATTTATTATTGCTTTAAAACGCAGTGATGGCATACTCTAATATGTGCTGCATATTGCAGCATGCTGACTAGTCACCCTGACCTCTCTGCATGTCTCAGACTGCTGGGATTCCTTTCCTAAAGGGATTACAAACCTGGTCCAGCTCCTGATTTGAAGAAGAATTTTTTTTTTCATGAGGTCAGTTGTGTTGGTTGGCACCAGTTCTCAGGACAGAGCGAGAGGCATTCCTGTACAGGCAGCAGAAGTGAAGATACCTGTTCATACTGTTTCTCAAAACAGCTTTGTGGGAAAGAGCAGAAAGGCAGCAGTTCTCAGCTCTGAAAATCCCTCTTCCAGCCTTTGTGTGAGCAGCTTCAGATGGACAGGAATGTTATGTTACTGTAATATGAATCAGCAGTATTATTTAAGTTAGCCATTCATAAGGGGGGTTATGTACTTAAGCAATAGAAGCACATCTGTGGACACTGTAGTTAGAGAGAATTAACTATATATATTGCCTTAAATATACATATAGTTAGGACAATGAATTTTAGTAAGGAAAATATGGGAAGGAAAGGAATTAACCCAGGTGGAATATGGTGCTTGTATGCTCATACTGAGTCCAACATCTGAGCTAACTCACATTCAGCCCAAGTTTGTTTATATAGCAGAACATGCACCAGAATTACCATTTTCAGATCATTACCAAAAAAAAGAAGCAGTAGATATTGCCTCTCCTGCAGGGGTATTGTGGGGGCAAATGATTTGAAGGTCAAAGCATTTCTAAAGAACACAGATGCTCTGAAATTTGGAAAAGTTGAGCCTAAGAGAACAGTCAGATCAAGAATGCCAGTGCTTTCTCAGTGTAGTTTCTTTCTCTGTTTCTCAAAAAAAAAAAAAAAAAAGCTTTAATTTTTTCCAAAAAAACTTTATTGTTTTTTAGATTTATGGTTT
>VWZG01005794.1:2743-14365 GCA_013396735.1 Grallaria varia | reverse complement strand
TGAGCCCTGTCCCTTGCAAGTATTTTTTTATTATTATTATTATTAAATTTGCTACTTTTTCATTTTAACATCCTAGTTTCATATTTGTAATAGCAAGAAATCCTCTGAGACAGATCTAAAAGTTCTTTCTGACCTGGTGAATGGAAGGGCAGGCACTTAAACCTCTGGCTTTTATGATGATTTTGTGTTTTTGTGCACAGTCACAAATGTAAATATTAATAGCTAGTTTTTAAAAGCCAAATAAGAGTGAGTGCTTTTAAGAACTTTAGAGGCTTGTGAGAGAGTGGTGATGTTTTACAGTACAACAACTTACTTACAGTGCATCATTATGAAGAAATGCACAGTTTAAAGAGCAATCATGCACTTTAGTAAATCTGGAGTACCTATTATCTACAGCATCTGCAGGAGAAAAAAAAAATAATATTTGCAATTGGCTTCCTGGTACTTTAGAATTCAGATTGACTTTTATTTCTCATAGAAGTAAAACCAAGACATTATTTGGGAGTTATGGGGCAGCATCTCTCTGAAGCAAAATGGAGTAATAATGATATCCTTCCTAGTATCAATGCAACCTTTTCAGTGATAATGGTGATGACTGTACTGCTGAATTTCTGAGCATTCCACATTATGGATGGGACTATCAGTTTTTCCAACAGCACTTACTCTGTACTTAAAATAATTCAGGCAAACTAAAGACATTTACAAATATTAGATAATACTATCTGGTATGTGTGAAAGATTACAGAATATTAATTCATATGTGACTCTATTAAGTCACTGACTCTAATTCTCTTCAGCCATGGTGAGTCAGCCCTCTCTTTTTGCCCATGGAGCTGTGTTAAGTAATGTAATAGGTCATACCACTACATGCCTTATTTTCTGCCACTACAGGCTCTGGTGAACATCCAGAAGATCCATTATTGTGCTTTGGTATGACCTAGCAATACCAATAGCTATGTGCTGTTACCAGAAGAGTGATGCTTTCTGAGCTGAACTGGAGATTCCTTGATTAATTCAGGATATCTGGGAGGACATAGCAAGGAACTGTTTGTCCCAATTGGTGGATTGTATTGATTGATGAACCTGGTTCAGGATATTAAAAGTGAACTGTCCAAAACAGCATGAGGTGTTGTTGTGATGATACCATCCTAAACAGGACAAATGATCTGATCAATAATGACAGTTCTCAATGTAGACAATTCTGTAGTTTCTTCCAATAACTGAAAATACATTTATTGTATCCATATCAAAGAATAGGGGGAATTAGCTAAATTGTTTTCTTACTCAATTTGCTAGGATAGTAGTGAGGCAGAAACTGTGCAGACCTGCAAATAGCCAAATACCATTTTCCTTTAAAACCACCAGAGAAACTGAAATATTTTGTGACTTTGGTGGTGGTTTCCATACAGTTTCTCACGCACAGCTTAATCTGAGAATAGAGATGGTTTATGTCCACAACACACATTCAGATCCAGTACCTGAGCTAGATTTTCCACCACTTGCATTTCAAGTGTTCATTTTCATCCTCCCTCAAACACACATCATTATATACTGCCACGCTTTCTCAGCTTGTTCAGCTAATAAGGAACATTGTTTGCTATGTTATTTAGTACAGAAATCCTGTACTGTTGGATAGACCATCAAAACGTGAGCAAACCTATAACTGGCCCATGAGCAGGTGTTATCTCATATGTAAAAAACAGCTAGCATATAAAATAATTCTAATTAGAGACTTGTAATTCAAATTAAGAGAATCATAAGTATTCCCCTCATAAAAAGTACAAAAATTCATGGATAGCCACAGGAAAGTTATATCATCTTTCATCCAAACATGAGTCCAAAAAACTATATAAATTGAAGGCTGTGGAGTATCATTAAATGCCTTTAATTTAACATTGATAACTGGAAAATGGGGACAACTTGAGATGCGTTGCTCCTAGGAAATCTATTTCATGTTGGTTATTATTAAATCAGAGAAACTAGAGCTCCTTTATTTAAAGGCTGAAACTATTAAAGGCTTGATTTTTACACTGTCTTCTCAACTCTGCAGTAGTCAAGGTTATGATAGAAATGAACGATCACTAAAGGGTGAACCTAAACATCTGTCTACTGCTAATCACCAGTCTTAAAGCAGAGACTGCTCGGCACTAGGGGGACCTGGTCTTCAGGGGGCCAGATCACAGTCCTTGCAGTGAGAAGAGAAATATGGATTATAGATGAATTGCAAGCAGAGGGTTGTAAAGAAGGTAAAGATTGTGCTATTTTAAGAGAGTATCAGGCCTACAGTGCCTTGATCACTGTAGAGGTAGATATTCACACATTTTGCTAGATGGATTGTCTCTAGTTTCAAGCTGATAGAAGTTGTGTTAGGTCCATTTTGATTGTTCTTGACAGGAGCAATATCAGTATGGATTTTCATCAGTTTACATTGTATTCACTTGAATCAGCCATGGCATTCTTCTATGAGACTATTTCAACTGCTTTTCTATTTCAATTAAATCTGACTTGATATCAAGTTCAAAATACTGACAGAAGTTGGAATATAAAGCTTAGAAAAAACATTAGACACCACAAGTTAATAGCATGACACTGCCTATTGATAGTTTTGATCTAACCAGATTTTTTTTATTTTTACAATTGAAATTACAATGTTTCTACTCATTTTTTCTAATCAAATTTCACCTTATCTAATTGAGCAGGTTCTCTTTCATTGGCAGAAATAGCATAATGTTATTCCACATTTTCCCAAGATTCTGGATATCTGAGCTTTTAGCATTAACTGTTGAAAATAGCTGTCAAATGGTACAGTAAGAAATACTGACCTAGGGCACTAGCCCAAACTTGTGTCATTAAATTTCAGCAATTTAATTGCCATTAGAAAAAATTGCCAAGGTTTTGAACTTGGCACATGCAGTGTGGAAGATGTGATTAATATTATAATTGTGCTACGCTAGTAAATATTTTTGAAAGTAATTTAGATAATTGCACCTCATGGTATTTTACAGGTGAAAAACATTTTCTACATAATCTTATTTTGTTTCCTCACATATTATGTGATTTCTGATTAATTGTATAATCTTCATTATCAAAAATTTAAGATATACTGAGCTATACTGATTATGTGTTGACTAAGTAATAGGATACAAGTAGTACAAATAATTTTATGGAATAACAAAAAAAAAAACCTGTAATTCCACATTCTATAAAATACTATAGCTATTGCTAATTCAGTACTAAATCCTAAACTGATATGATTATTTCATTGGATAGCCTTAATCTATTAAATAGATAGAAAGGCAATATACTAGTATATACTTATATCAGTATGAAGCACTGCCATTCTTATTTACAAGAAAGAAGAATTATTTTAAAAAAATTATTGGAGAAATTTCTAAGTTCTTTACGTGATTTCTGCAGCCCAAGTCCTTTAATATACACCATAACATTGCATTTGGTATTACTATATGACCTTATAGGATCAACACCTTTATTTCTACACAACCTTGAAACTGTGTCCTAAGGCAAATGGCCAGAGGCTGTGAACAACTCTTACTTTGATTCACCCTTACAGCAGATAAGCTAGCTGATGGACGCCCACAATGTTCAGCAGATTAAAAGAATGAGAAGGTCTTTTCTAATGAGGAAACCTACAGCAAGAGGGAAAAAAAGACTTACAGAAGGAATCTCATGAAATGCCAGTATCTGAGAGTGTTGTGCATCAGGTCTGAAAAAACCATTTGAAAAGCTTTCCATCCAATTCCTGTTGATTCTTTCATGAAATCTCAACCTTGGTCACAGAAGTGGGGAAAGCCCCTTTTAATTTTCTTTGTAAGTGGGTCAGTCTAGCACAAAAGGTGACACCTAACCTAAGATGGTACTTTCATTTTCCACCTCAGTGGACTCTTTGGGCTCACAAGGAAGAGTGAACAAACTTTAACAAGTCCAGCTCCTTCCCTTGTGCTCCTACCAGTTACCCTGAGTCAAGAATCTGTGTACAGACAGCTCATGGGCAGATCAAGTTCCATGGGAGGTCTGAGGAACAGCATAAGGGGGATGTAGGTGAGCTGAACTTCCACTTTTCAGCCATGAAAAGTTATAACCAACTATAATCAGCTGACCCAACTTTAAAAACAAAGCAGTCATCTCACCACCCTGTTGAATTAAAATATTGGAATAACACAGAGAAAGGAGCAAATTTCAGTGGAAGAACTGGTATTTAAAAAAAACCAAAAAAAACCAATCTAGAAATGTTCACAAGCTATGTGGTCTATCAGGGAAGCAGTCTCCCCAGCATGGGCAGACCTAGATGCAATACAAAAGCCTATTAGTCAAGTGCAAGTCCAATTGAAGAGGAGAACATGAAAAAGGAAAAATTAAGTTTTTTCTGATTTTGTTTTACAAAAGTAGATAAAACAAAGTATTTTGTAATTTTTAGTGGTGTTTTCTGGTTTTAATGTGACTAAATATTCTTTTTCTTTTTAATTTTGAATCTTAAATGAGACACCAAGTTGTATGGAGAATTTAGAAACCAGAGGCCTGTGATCTTTCAGCAAGTATCCAGTCTCCTAAATGTATGACAGCCATATTAGAGGGTCTTCCCATTTCAGCTTTCTGAAGCATATGGGAGGGCTCTTCTCACAGGAATCAACAGTGGAAGAAGTATCTACAGTCAGGACTGATCACCATGACAGAACTCTGGAAAGCAGTAAGATTTTGAGGCAAATTCTCAAATCCCTGGAGTCCTCGAAAGAGTTATTGACATATCACATCTTTGCATGTACACTTCTACTAAGCTAACAATATTTTTTCCCTGCATTTACATTATTTCTATTTAATTGAATTCCCAATTCCAATTCAACATGAGATTTTTTTTATCAGGAGAAAATGGCAGCGAAGAAAGGAGTGAACTTAGAAGCTTTCCCCCAATCTTTGGAAAGGACAGTCCACAGTAGCTTCACACAATCAGTTTTATCTTAATTTGGCTTCATAAGGGGGAACAACATTTAAACTGAAATATTCAGACGACAAAAACAGTCACTGTGTTTTTCTTTTTGTGACAAAATGCTACTGAATATGATACTTCCTTTTCTAGACAAGTAATTCATTTTCTACTTTCCAAAAGAACCTTCTTTGTCTGTATTATCTAAACAATCATTTACAATTAGATGTGATTTTATTGTCCTTCTGTCTTTTATGTACATGTATTTATAGGTACAGTTATATGTGTGTATAAATATTTTGCTGAATTTTCCTTACCAAATATCATTGTGATCAGTTGATGTGTAATATTGTCTGAGATAGATTCCATGCTTTGGACCTAAGTGTGTTAAATTAAAATACAATAAATCAAAAACACATTATTCACTTTTTAAAAATCTTGTAAATGAGAGCATTAAAAATGCATCTTATATATTGTCTTGTAACTCATTCTTTGACAATAACTCCTTTGGCGGAAAGAATTAATGTACTGGAGAATAAATAGGCTTTCAGACATACTACATGAGTGTGTTTCCTTTTTAGATACATATTTTCATTAATAACAGTTTATGTCAACAGTAGCCTCTGTGTGTCTGGGTGTTTTTAAATTTATTTCATCACTGTGACATTCTTGACTATGTGAGGGATCTCAGGTAGCATGACAAAGTAAGAAACCAAAATTAAGACTTAAGTATTGCAATTAGGATTGCCCAACTAAAACATCTAGGTGCTGGATTTAATTGGATTGCTTTTTGTTTGCAAAGTTTTTTTTTTCTCATTTTCTGTTATGCTAATAAACTTGACTGAATTTCTACTTCCATTTCATTCTAGTAATACAACCAACTATTTTTAGATTTTTTTATTTGTTGTCTAATGTCTATTATCTTTTATCAAAAGTCATAAAACCAGAGGTAGTTTTGTTTACTAAAAAATTTCCTTTGAATCATTGTTCTTTAATGATTACATTGGAATGGAACCACAATTACCATGAAATCATGTTGGTTGTAATTTAACAATACTATGCTTATAAAGCAAAGAATTTTGCAATCTAAGTACAGCAAATACAACGTTGGAGATAAGTCCAACCCAATTTAGATGTGTGGATCAACCTTCCCGTTTCAGTAAAACGTAGGAACATATTCTGTGCTGTAACCCTCTGTGAACAATAGTCACAGTGTTCACATCATTTTGCATTTTGGCAGAAGCAAAGAATGGCATAAGACCCTTTTATCTCACACCTTCAGGCCCTAGTCTGACAGCACCCTGCACATCTTGCAGCTGAGGACCATGTTAGACAACTGTAGTATAGTAGGGTAGTTTGAGTTGGAATACAGCTTTAAAACGCCATCTAGTCCAAACTCCCTGCAATGACTGGGGAGATCTTCAACCAAATGTTCATATGCCACACACAACTACCAAGACAGGGACAGGGTGTTACCCATAGCACAGAACTGCAGCCACCTCTTGCTGCTACTGGTGTCTTGTCTCCCACTGCAGTGCAGCTGGAATGCAAGCTGCTGGGCTGGGCCATGCCCCTGTTTATAGTTATTATATATGTAGCGTTCGGTAGGATAAAATATAATTGACATAGTTGACAAAACTACAGTCGACCAAAAACACAAAACATAGTCTCCATTCAAGGGAACTGTTTAGTTCATTCATAGAGAAGGGACAGCTGTATGGGTGACTAGCACCCTGCTGCAAAATGAGGTGTTTCTAACTCAGTAGTATAAAAACACCCTTTACTGGTTGGTGTTAGGCTCATATCTAGTAAAAGAAATTATCCATCATCCTGTCCAACCACTCATATTCAGTGAAGTCAATAAGGCCTAAACTCCTTAGTTTCATCAGAGTTGTGGTAATTGTTTGTCCAGTCTTGCCTACAGCAACCAAAGTGAAGAGAGAGTTTAGTATCTCTCTCTTGCTGGCCAAGCAAAGATGTTCTGATCTGTTCTTCCAAAAAGGCACAACAGCTGAAGAAGGGCTGAATCTTTATTTTAGCAATAATTTAATCCATGGTGAGTTGTTGTGATAGGTCAGGCGTTTACTGCTTCCTATCAAAACCATTTGCAAGACGAGAGTCTCTTGCTATTCAAGAGATGGATCCTAAAATGCCCCTGGTTTCAAGCTCTGAGTTGAAATGACTACGCACTGTACAAAAGTTCTGACAGATACTTTTGTAGTGGATTTCTGGTGTGATTTTTGGATTGATTTTTCTGCTACATGCAAATTTTGACATTTTCTGTAGTTTATTGCTTGTTTGGTGGGCATTTTATTATTTTTCTGTCCTTGAGCTTACCCTTCCAAATCTCCAAGAAGTCAGAAATCAGTGAAATTTTCCACTGTATGCGGCTGCGTCATGAAACTATAACCTGTTTTACTTTGTGCCCTTTTGCACTTGCATTACCTTTCATTTCACCAATTCTAAAGAGATCACTGGATTGAAGCACCAATACTGTAAGACTGCCTATCCTCTTGCATTTTGCAAAGATTTCAACAGGAGGAAATAAAATTGTTTCTTAACTCGAGGTAATTAGCTTCTTCTGCTAATTCCAAACAGATTTGTGGTTCATAAACAAATCACTTTCCAGGTCTAGTCTGTCTATACATAAGGCAAGGACTGCCATGGCTATAGCTGCAAGAGCAATGATGGTGTTTGCAGAACACCACACTGCCACAAGCAAAACCCCTTGCCTTTATTTTCCAGTCACAGAAATTTAAATATAACATAAACAACAGCTGGACATAAAAAAAGAAGGATAAAGATAGATGTGACAGTAGAAAGAAGTCACAGACAAAATGGGGAAAAAAGACTGGGAAGAAAATGTAGAGGATTGCATATACAGTGGCAATACAGTGGCATCTGTGAGAGATGGGAAATGCATTCTAGTGCATACACACTCCTTTGATGCACACACTTTGTGCAAGCATTTCTTCCTTAGGGATAGTCACATTGTGAAGTTTAGATATACATTTAAACTTTTATTTCAAAAGGCTTCTAATCTATCACATACTAGAAAAATTTCTTCTCCCTGCATCTTTTCTCCTTTCATTATTCCCTAGTAACTAAATCGTCTTAAAATAACTAAATAACACTCTAATTAGATGACATAGATTTAAAATCTCCAAGTTGCCACCTCATCCTAAAAGCAAATACAGTCTGAAGGTGTCAAAATTTTGCACACAGAGCTACAATTTCAGCATTTGCCTTGGAAGGTTTCAACCTTCATAGAATCAAATGCATCCATGATTAGCAGAATTAAATACCTCAGATCCCGGCAGGATACTAACATAAACAATCCTTTGTGTTTTTGCAAGTCTCCACCTGAAAGATGTGCTCAAAATACAATGTATAGTGTAAAAAATTAGTTTAGCCCTGGCCATAGCAGTGCCTACCATGAGTCAGGGTCATGACTGCTCACCTAGGGTAGCAGTAGGTTCAATTTCTTTTTCAGCATGAGGGTTCGAAACCCCAGAAGTAAATACTGACTACCAGGAAACTGGCTTTTAGTTCAGACATTAACAAATGTCTCAATAGCATTGTGCCTTCAGTATCTGTTGGAGGGACAACATAACAGGGCACAAGGATGTTCCTGGAATATGTTAATGATGACTTCCATCTTCAGGGAGGAGTCTAGGAGGAGAAGTGCATGCTGGATCTTGTTCTCATCAACAAGGAGGGATTGGTGGGGAATGTGAAGCCTAAGGGAAGCCTGGTGTGCAGTGACCATGAAATGGTGATGTTCAAGATCCTTATGTCAGTAAAGAGAACATGCAGCCATCTCTCTACCCTGGACCTCAGGAGAGCAGGCTTTCGCTTCCTCAGCGATATGCTTTGTAGAGTACTATTGAGCAAAGCCCTGGAGGGAAGAGAGGTCCAAGAAAGCTCATTGATATTCAAGAATCAGTTTCTCCAAGCTCAGGAGCAATGCATCCCAACAAAGGGGAAATCAGGCAAAAAAGCCAGGAGGCCTGAGTAGGTGAACAATCAAAACCAAAAAGGCAGCCTGCAGAGAGAGGAAGCAGGGAAAAGTAGCTTGAGAGGAATACAGAGAAATTGTCTGAGCATCCAGAGATCATGTGAGGAAAACTAAAGCCCTGGCCAGGGAAGTCTAGTGCAATAAAGAAAACCTTCTGTGGGCAGATAGTGAAAAAGGAACACTAGGAAAAATGTGGGCACTCTCTGCAAATAAGCAGAAACCTGGTTACCCAGGACATGGAGCAGCCTGACTTAATGGCTTTTTTGCCTCAGTCTTCACAGCCAAGTGGTCCAGCCACACCACCCAAGTCACAGACAGTAAAGGCAGGGACTGGAAGAATGAAGGACAGCCTGCTGTAGAAGAGTTTTGAATCAAAGGATATGACAGTTATGTAACTTTTTTTCTCACAATTACCTCGAAGCTATGGATTTGTTGTGTGGTTTTGTTTTCTATAATTGTCCATAAAAAAGGGAAAAAAGAATCTGGACAGATGTTGGTTAAATATGATTTTAAGTGTTGCTGGGAAACATAGAAATTCTACTTGGATTTCTTTCCAGAATTATAGAAAAGGAAAACGTGAGAAAGAGTGTTGGGAAATATTTTCCTTTTCCTAAAGCCTGGGAAAACCTATATTGCCCACATTTTTTAGACTTCTTTTCTTTTTATGTGCCATAAATATTGTCACTTTTCTCCCACCTTCATTGTAGAACATTGTTTTTAAAAAAATGATTAAGATGGAATAAAAGATCTCAGATTCAAAAAACAAATAAACAGTCTATATGTCATGCACTAAGCAGTTGTACAATACCACTGTCAATGCTAGTTCTGTGAAAGAAAAAAGGCAGGGAAAGAGAAGGACAGCTAGCCCAGAAAAAACTGCACACACATAGGTTGCTAGTTTTCCAGGACACTTACCTCTCAAGCGCTTGCTGCACACTTCCACCACCCTTCTAGCTTTTAAACTCTCACTCTCTATGATGATAATGAAGATAGCAGGCAGCAGAGGCTTCATCTTAACCATGAAAGAGAGGGGAAAGTGTGACTGGATGTTCTTCAGAAAATGAAGATCATGATCAATAGACACTTGTGAGATTAGCTGTGTTCAAAACACATTCAAAAATGTGAATAAACACATTAATTTTATATCATATGCCTACTCTCCAGAGTTATAGAACCTAAATAAAGTTTATGTTAGTATAGATATAAGTGGACGTCTCTCTATTGTATTGTAAAGAACTGCTCCTTTATTCCTTTATTCCTGATGTGCTTTTTTTGTTTGTTTTTTTGGTTTTTTGGATGTGGGAAAACAAATAGATGAGCTTGCTGAGCAGGTTTGTTTGTTACCAGCATCTGTTATCTGCAAGCTAGGGTACAAGCTCTGTGAAGCCAAAGAACATTAAAAGTGAGCAAGCTCTTCAACTCCCATGATAATTAGAAACAAGATAGAAGAAGTGCAAGGGGGGAATAGAGAATGGCAGGATATATTTTGAAAGATGAAAGGAACCTAGAAGAGCAGCAGTCTAATTAAACCAGAAGTGGATATACTACAACCAGAGCACTCTTCTGTAAATGACACATCGTTAAAAGACATTAAAGCTTCGTTCCTGAAGAAAATTTGTTACTACTAAAATTAGAGGAGAAAAACATGAGAGAGAGTGACTAAATTGATGTTATAAACTCCAACCCCCTAAGAATAAAGATGAAGAACTGAAAGAAAAATACCTTTTAAATAAACTAATTCTGTAAGACATCAGAGAAAATAGACTATTAGAATGAAGAAAATGGGTAGTGATAAGAGCTAAAATGTTGATAGTAATTATTTTCATGTCTTTCACTATCCTATTTGTATGATCAAAACATTCTTCACGAACTTGACCAAGGTGTCAGAGCCCCCACAATATTACATACAAATAATTTATTGTCTCATAGGGGCAATAGAGGGCAATTTTTCAAAGGCAATCATTATGTTTGGGTACTGGAACTTTTAGCTGTCCAACACCTGACTTATAAGAGGCCTGTTTCTGGATTAGCTGAGTACTCCCTGTTCCACCTGAATTCTGAGGTATTTCCTGTGACAACTTTTAAGCCCATAGCATTACTCTCTGGTGAGAAAAAAGTAGATTCATCTGCCACCCGTAGCCAGTTTTACAGGTGCGGCTTTAAGCTGTGGCACATAAAAGCCCATAGAAAAGTCTGAAATAGGATTTATACCTGCCTATTTTTATTTTTCACAGCTTGATCAAGTTTTAGACTATGTTATGGACAGTTTCATCAAAAAATGAGAAAATGGGTTTAGTTAAACTTTGCTGCAAATATTCTGTAACAACAATATGACGCTTTTGCTTTCTTTTGACAAGCATGTATTAAAATAAAAAGTCTCAAGTGTAACTGAACAATATGTGATTCTAACACATATTAGTAACATGCAAAAGACTACTAGTTTACTTTAATATCTGCAGTAGAAATGGTAGCATCAGTAAATTGGGCTGATTCCTTAAATGACCAAGAATAAGTTGTGATCAATCAAAAGTCTATTTCAGGAAGCCAAAAATAAACTTTCACCCAGCTTGTTTGGATGAAGTTTTTTTCACTAAAATAACTGCTTTTGTAATTTAATTTCATTTGTTTAGATGAGGACTTGCATTGCAGAGCAACATGAAAAGTT
>VWZG01005793.1:5668-18642 GCA_013396735.1 Grallaria varia | reverse complement strand
TTTTTTTTTTTTAATGAGAAGAACAATAGTGTACAGTCCATCCTTGGCTCCTCAGGATGGTTGAGATTTTTACCCATTTGGTCAGATTTCTGTCTACCAAGTTTACCAGTCCTGTTATCACCTAAGTAGCTTTTGGTTTTACCCATGTATGCAGTGATCTCTGGGCTCAAGCTAAAATCTTTAGTGGGTAGTTGTCAACAAAATACTGTTCTTGGAGAACTGGATGAAATATCTGTGTTGCAGGCAGGAGAATTTATTACATCTTAGTACTTCTTATGGAGTAGAGAACTTTCCTCTTCAGATTAGACTTCAAAGAAGAGATGGGGAAGACAAAAGTAGAAGGACTGAAATGCAATAGGTTTGTGCTTGTTTCCAGACTGGTGCTGGCAAAAACTAGACTTGAATTTGCATTTTGACTGGCAAAAGGAATTACATTAAAACAAAACAAAAAAAAAATCAACTCTTGATAAACAAATATTGGAATTTCCCTAAAAATACTGTGTGTTCCACTAGGATAGCTAAGGTGTGGATTGGACTGGATCAACTAATTTGGCCTGTGATTTTATAAGTCTTTCTCACCTTATTCCTGGTGTATAGATGTAGTGATACTGACATTCACTGTGATTCCTTCTAAGTCAGTTGTTCAGAGTGGGAACCTACATATTTTTACCCAGCAAATTGTTCACAGCTCTTCGTACTGGAGTTGTGATCTTGTCAGACTGGGTAGTCTGTGAGAATGGCGGAAGTGATTCAATATTTGTATTTGTTGCAAGTTGTAGGGCTGCTGGTGATGCTATGGGTGACTGCTTTCCATTTGTCTGTGGAGCCATGTGTTTTTCTTGTTTCATACTACCAATGCTAAAGCACATTGTGCTGTGATCAGGTTTAATTTCATCACCAGTATTTGTGGTGCTGGTCCAGATGAGAAGTGTTCTCTTTCACCCGTCGGCCAGACATCCTGGGCACCAGTGGATTTCATATGTTGGAAACCTGTTTCTGGGGTACTTCTTTCCCAGAATGAAGTATGGATGAGAGGACCCTGTTCGTCTCTCCCAGGGTTTCCTCTCTCAAAAGCTACAGCCAACATCAGCGGTCTTCTTGGACTGTCCCCCACCACATGAGATGCTTTCCCAAAGCCCAGTCATCTCACTGATTCAGCAGCAATTTTTCTCACTGGTGTTTCACTGGGAGAAGTGCTGCTGGCTGGAGGAGCAGAGGAGGAGTGTGGGCTGCCTCCACCCTCTCCAAACTGTGGGGTTAGGATAGCTGAATAGGGTTGGGATTCATCTGAATGTAGAATGGAGTAATTTTAAATATTCTGTGGTAGCTTGCCTGGCCTGTAGTTGGCATTCCAGGAAAGCATATCCTTCTTTGTACTGTTTACCAGTCCTGTGGGGGTGTCTCGGATAACACTAGCATATCTTAATTGCTGCAAGACACATGTGCTTAGGCAGCAGTGTGTTGTGCTAACCAAAATTTAATGAACCTGGCAAGACTAGGGCAGACAGCAGATAAATATATAGTAAGGCTAGCTGTTGCTGAGAAGAGAGTGTGATTGTTGAGGATACTGCAGAAATCTAAGTAATAAGAGCACCTCATATTTTTAATTATATTTTTAATATGTTATGATATGGTGTATGCTTGGAACAACGATGCTGATACAACATGTGACTGTCCTCTGATTCAATAGCTACCTGTGTGGCTTGAGAAAGCAAACCTGGCTCTGTTCATTGGCATTTGTCAAGGATGGGAACATTAACTCATCTCCAAATTTTCATTTTTTCTGTCTTCATCCTCTCTGAACAGTGGGAATCTTTACTTGATATGTTGCACTGTGGTATTGCTTTATGCTTCACTTAGGACTTAAATGTAGTTTGGTAATATGTGAAACAATTTGTGTATTTAACCAATGGAGTATAAATATTTTGGAATTCATTAAGATGACTAGTAATATCTGTTCAGGGTTAATATAGGTGTTTATGTTTATGAAAGTAAATCTTTTACCTAGACTTGTGGTTTAGATTTCAAGTAATTGAGTTTATAGTGACCTCATCTAAAAGACCCTTTTCTGGAAGAGAAGTAACATGCTGCAGGACGAGGTGGTCAGGAGGTCCTCCCTGCACTCTGCTGCTGGAGATTCTGATGTCTAGAAGTGGCAAGGTGTCACTTGCAACCCTGAATGCAGGCTGAGGACTGAGAACTTAGTCTAGAAATTATCTTGTGATTTACAGAATAGATCTTTCTCTTCTTAAGCCTCTGACATAAAGTGAGACAGGTTACTGGTGAAAGGAAACTGAACAATAAACTGAAAAGCAGTAATATTAAAATATTACCTAATATTTAAATTTCCCATTTCCTACAGGTTTGTAAGGGTTTTTTACTGCCTCTCTTCAATTCTTATTTATTTTTCCCTCCATTTCACAGTGCTCTAGGGTCTTTTATCATTTTGTTGTTGTTGTTGTTGAAACAAAGGCTGAGAAAGGTTGCTTTATTCTCTGCCCTTTATTTCCCTTGAGGATAAGAAAATAGAAGAGAAAAAAATCCATTGGGGCTGGAGTAATCAAAATTGTTCTTTGGAAAAGCTTTACAGGTTTGAGTTTAAACAAGGAGAGGAGAAAAGACAGGGGCAAAAGCCAGTTCAAGACTGCAGCTGGTTATTAGGTATAGATATGCACAGCAATTCAGGCTTTGATTTTTAAACTTGCAGGGTTTGGGAGATGCAAGGCATTTAAAAGACATTATTCCTTTTTAAATTTTTTTCGAGTTAGTTTTTTTGAACTATTTAGTTGCAGAAGAACAAATTTCCAACTGCCAGAAACCCTTAGTTCATGAGCAAAGGATTCTCTAATTTTAGAGCTGTATGAATTACTTCTACAAATACTTAGTTTTCAGTTTCTGAAAAATCTGAGATTGTGTTTCTAGATTAAAAAAAAAAAAAGATTTCATATTGTGTAACTGTGCAAAAGTAAGATGTGAAAAGGATTTTCAAAATGTACAAGTACCTATTTTTCAGCAGAAAGTAAGGAAGGATCAAAATATTTAAAATAATGAATGATGTGGGAAATACAGTTTTATGAAACCAATAAAACCGTAACAAAATCCTGGTAAAAATGGAAGGATAAAAAAAAATGCGAAATTAATACAACAAAATCCTTTTCAGACAATTGATTATACTTTTATAATAATTCAGATTGATGCTTTCAAACCCCAACAAATTCTTGATTTTTTTTGTATAGATGATTGGATTCTATTCCACTGTTTATCATAGAGGTTTGAGGGGAATATTTTGGCTCATATTTCATAGTCAACCTCTAACAACAAAAGCTAGGAAAGAAACCTGATGTAGAGAATAGTGCCCCACTCGTCATCTTCCATGGAGCTATGCCATTGCCTCTGACAACAGCCACCGTTAAAAATAGGGTAGTGGATTAAGTGGATTAGAGCTTGTTTGTTTATTAGCTGCAAGTTCACTGTAACATATAGACTCTCATCTTACTTAACATTTGATTGTAGTTTGTTATTCAGTGTTTACACACATCCCAGGGAGGCATTTCCTACTATTCGATGCAGCAAGGCCTTTTCTTTTTCATCTTTAGTATTCTGTGCTTTTAAATGTGTTTACCTGTTTAATAGGAAAATTCCATCTTTTCTCATTTTTCTTTCAGAAACAAGTGATAATAAAAGTTTGGCAACAAAGTCATACTCCTAGGAGGGATAAAGAATATATCAATTAGATAGGGTGTGAGTGGCAGACAATGACTGAACTACTCAGTCATGAGTGCTGATGAGATGCATGGGATACTCTTTTTCTTTTGAAGTAATAGAAGAATCCAAAACATGGAACTAAAACTGAAAGGCAGCAGATCCAACAATAACTGATAAAATAAAATACTTTTGTCATGTTTCATAACTAAGCAGTGAAACTCATTACCACAAGATAACATCAAGGCAAAGAGCTTAACTGCATTTTTTTAATATAAAATTCATTGGGATAAAAGTGCATCTATGATTAGGTTATAATTTTCCTTGAATACATAGGGGACATATGATACTTGCAGTCATTTAATTTTTATTCCAGTCTTTCCATCCCAGAGGCTTGGAAGATGCTTCTCACATACCTCTCTTGTTGCTCAGACTCCTCTATGATTGCTTACAGCTACTTTCCTTTGTACCCGCACTGGGACTCTGTTTTGGCTGTTCTTAGGAGCAGAGTACTGTGAGCAGACTCACTGGATCAAGTGAGGGGTCCACTATTGAATGCTTGAGTTTTGTTCACCTTTTTTCTGCTAACCACTTAAAGCCAGTTCTGTTTGAAATATCATCCTGATCTGATATTCAGATTTAGAGGAGGGTCACCTATGTTTTAAGTGCCATTGATTACATGTTTGACCATTTGGGAAATGTTTTGCTATGAAAGCAGTGCATGAGGAATAAAGACATTGCTGCCATCTTGCAATGTGTGTCATTTCTACTGCTCTTTAAGTCACTGAAAGACACTTTGTATGTGCAAACTGCAAGTGAGAACATGGAAGCATTTGCAAAGCTGTCCATTAACCAAAGAATGCTGTTCACAAATCTTTGTGACAGCATCAACTTGTTAAGCGAAGTTGTCTTATTTTAGAAACCTCTCTGCTCTTGGCATTTCTATTTTTTTCAGTCTAGAATAGCACCAAAGCCCTTTTCCAGTTGTGTCTTTTTCTCCAGCCACCCACTGATAAAGAACACATGGAGGGGAGATGAGTCTGGTTTTCATAAGTCTTACTACACTGCATCCTGGTCTTGTAAGAGTAGTACTTCCTTCTGCAGCCATTTATCATTGCTAATATTTAGACAAGGTCTTTTTATGATTTAGGCAAAGGACTGGAAACCTAGACCTTTTCACACGATAGCAAACCTATGAAATTCAGGCAGATCATTTAGGTGTGAATCCTCAAAGGTTATTCACGTTTGAATAACCTTGATGAGAGTTTGTAAATTTGTTTGACTATTTGGCCTGATGAGTTTTAATTTTTTTGTAGAACCTGAAAATTTTGTAATTCCAGCTCAAGCATAGAATGTATTGTTGTACTGCAACTATATATTTGATCTCAAAATTTATTCAAATTTTGATGTTTAGGCTGAGCTTTCTAAATTTCAGTTTTATCATGTAATAAAGTAGGATTTATAATTTGGATTTACCTCAGTGAAAAGTATTATCCCCAGAAACAAACAGTGACGGCATAAATGCCTGTGCATGGGGATCAGTTAACTGTGGCGTTTGTATACATAAACTAGAATGAGCAGAGAAAGGAGGCTTGTCTTGTGCCTCCATTTCCTCTCTCCGTGTCCTATCAATCTGCTGAGATTTATGGTTAAGAACGTATGGAACCTTTTTAAAAAATGAAACAGGATGCAAAACCCCTAAATACCTTGCCTGAATACAAATTTGGTTGATTTGCATTGTTTCTCCAACTCCTGCTTTCTTAGGAGCCCGTGCTATGTTGTAGCTTTGGTGGGTGATGAGCTCCATCTAGTGATACAGGGCCCGTGTGCGTTTCTGGTGAGAGCAGCGAGCCTGATGCACGGCTGGGCATCAGACTTCGTTTTAAAACACGTATAATGGGTAGTGCCATGGCACCTCACAGGGGAAAATACATAGACAAAACTGAATGGGTTCTCTGCGGGCATTAATCATATCATTACGTTTATTTTTCTTACAGATTGTGTGCACTTAAACCCCACCGTTTTTCTTAAGAGTTAATATATACTGAGTCATAATTGAACTCCACATGTATGTTTATAACATCTATAGAAACACTAATAGTGAGGATCACTTGAAAGTTCAGAAACAACCGGAGCCTTTCCCTCTACTTTGCTGTACCATTGTATTACTGCTGCAGTGATCTGCAACAGAAACTGACATTGGTCTTTCATGGTAGCAATTCAGGGATTTTACTATTGCAAGGCTGTAAGCACCACAGTATGTAAATAGCAGAGAGATCTCACGCTTTCGTGTGCGTTCTGCTCTTGGACAGCTCTACTGCGAGTCCTTGTCTGTACATTATTCATAATTAATAGAGCATATCTTTTAGCTCATTAACTGAAACCTGTACTTGCAGAGCAGAAATATGAGGTTGATGCTGGCTACTGCTCACACAAAGAGGAAGCTTATTATCTGAGAGTAATGTGGGCTGACTTCAGCCTGCTTCTTAGTAGGAATACAGAACTCCAGGCTAGTTTACAAAAATGTTTCTGCATGTTGGTCGTGTTAGAAACTAAGCTAGTAGGAGAATGCTGCTCCTTTTCCAGGGAAGAAGCTGGAGTGCCACAGCGCTGTGCCTTCAGACCCTGGCCTGGCAGACAGAGGAAAACTGTGGAGCCTCTGCTGCAGCAGAATGCCTTTCTGCATCTCATAGTCTTGAAGATCCTCTGGAGAAGCACATAGACCACATAGAAAAGGTCTTCCAGATCAGTAGGAGAAGCTGTGGGGCTATACTGCCTAGGTGCTCCCTTTGTAGCAGTTACAAAGCTCAGTAGCTGCTGAGAGGCAAAGACCCTCTCAGCCCCCATGGATATGTATTTCTTGTGGTTCCCAAGCTAGCTTTAGACTACTGGATTTCAGGTTGGCTTGGATATGCTGGCACAGCAATGTGAATAGGCGTGGTGGTGGGGTATTTCTAAAGCAACAGGGACTTGGTATAGGCTCTAGAATGGTCTTGAGATGCAAGGCAGGCATCTGTGCATAGTTGATCTGTAGCGAACAGCCTTCTGCTGGTGCCAGATTATTACCAGTACTTGTGGCAATAGTCATGACACTGATGCGATGATGAGAGCACAAACTGCAGACTAAACGTGACCTCAGAAGTGCGAGGGGAAAACTTTTGATAAGGAAAACTAAACTTTTTATTTTAAGAAAAGTTTTCCAATGTACAGGCCTTCATGCAGTACAACAGCTGTTCTCTAGGAAGCATTAATGAGCTGATATCAGAGATTGGAGAGTAGGAGGGTACAGTTAAATAATTCTGTAGAATCTATCAGTCAAACAAAACTTTTCCTCTCTCTTTCTTTTTTCTTCAATTTTAATTAAAATTGTTTGTAGGAAAGGGTTTATTTATATCCCACGTACCATCTGCTATAAGAGAAGAATGCAGCTATCCTGTTCAAGTTGACAATTTTTATGTTGTCCTTTAATCTATTGTCTTCAATGTTCCCTGTTGAAAAAAACAGAGGTCTGCTCTTGCAGGGCAGCAGAAAGTCCCCTTGTGTGCTGTTTTACTGACTCACTTTAACAGGGAGCACGTGCAAACACTCATCCAAATGTGTAAAATTTTTTTTTTGGTTTTTTAGAAGGAAGAAGAACACTTCCCTAAACTGTCTCAACATCTTGTCACATCTCTTGCATAAACCAAATATTCTATCTGTATTCCTTCACACTTATTTGACTATTTGATGTTATCACATTTTAACTAAGCTGTAGGTCTTAACTTCCTTCATTTCATCATTTTGTCTTATTACCTCTTTTTTTTCTGTTCTCAATTTGTCAGGTTCCTCTATTTATTGACACTAGCAACCATCAGTAATACACTGTGCTGCTTCTCTTTATTGGTATGTTTCTGACTGAGCTAGTGCCTTGTGAAAGGGAGTTATTTCTTGTGTAATTCTGCTGAAATCACTGAATATTTGCATGCTCATTGATGGCATGTGAGGCAGTGTCTTGCAACTTCTTGGTGTGGTGTGGAGAGCTTCAGTTATGCTGCACATTTGCTTGAGGCCAAAAGGAGGAGTTAAAAGTCCAGGTGCAGTAACTGGGCAATGACCTCCCTGGGATTGTGGGACATGATGGGATGGCTTACCTGAGGGAGGGCTATATGGAAAAGATACAATCTTTTTAGGAAAGACGGACTGGAAAGGCAAGTAGAGGGAGTTGCTCTTGATGTGAGAGCAGCTGTGTGCATGAGGTGCTGTCTTGGGACCACTTGGGACTCAGTCAAGAGTTTATGGGTGAAGACTAGTGGGCAGACTGACATGGGTGATGTTGGAGTGGGTATCTGTTATCGATTTCCTGATCAGGAAAACAGAGATTAGACTGCATTAAAACAACCAGAAGAAACCTTGCATTCACAGGTCCTGATTCTTGGGAAACATTAACCACTATATCTTTTGGAAGGACAGCTCCCCAAGGAGTTTTCTTGAGTGTGTTCACGGCAATTTCCTGATACAGATGATCAGGGAGACAACATGGAAGGGTTCTCTGTTGGACCTGATACCTGCAAACAAGGCAGAACTGGTTTTAGGTGTGAAAGCTGGAGACAGACTTGGCTGCACTGACCCTGAAATGATGCAGTTCAGGATCCAGACTAGAGGGAGCAGAACAAAAACAGGACCACAACCCTGCATTTGAGGAGAGCAGACTTCCCCCACTTCAGTGATTTACCTGGAAGAATCCCATTGGGATGCAACCATGGAAAGAAGAGGGGTGTAGGAGACCTAGTAGATACTCTAAGGTCACCTCCTCAAGGCTCAAGAATGATCTGTTCCAATAAGTCAGAAAAAGGAAAAACAAGCAGGTGGCTTGCACAGATTAGCAAAGATCTCCTAAGTGATCTCAGGCAAGATTTGAGTAAGTAGTGGAGGGAAGAAAGAAGAGCGCAAAAGATGGATTCAGGAAATCAGAGGGAGGAAAGATGCCAGGCTTTTCTCAGCAGTGCCCAGAGATTTATAAAGTACAAAGCTTCCATGTGAATACTAGATGAGAAAGAAAAGATTTTTTTTGTGGTTTGGTTTGGTTTTTATTACTCTGTACAAACATGGAAGCTGGTTGCCCAGTGAGATTTTGGAGTCTACACATTTAGAGATATCAAAAATCTGTCTGGACATCCTCCTGAGCAACCTGCTGTAGGTCACCCTCCTTCAAGCACAGCTATTGGACTAAATAAGATCAAGAGGTCCTTTTGACCTAAATGTTTCTGTGAAAAGGCATTCTATAAAAATGGGTACTAATGGATAAGCTAGTGCTCCTCCCCAGTGCTGTCATTTCCCCATGTGTAAATCTGTGGGGTTATGGTTGGTAGGGGCCAAACTTGTGCTGGAACTGCTGCAGACTCTTTACTGTGTTGCTTCACTGGAAGTGTTATTTAATCTGACTTTTAGTATTCCTTTTTTGTCCTTTCATAACATTTTAAATCAGTACTTTCTCTTCAAAAACTCTATATGTCCTTTAAAAATTAAAGGTGTGCAAGTCTTCCAGGGCCATCTTCTTCCTCCCACAGTGCACCTTCTGACAAATGAAATGAGGTTTATCCTTGGGAAAGAGCCAGAAACACACTTGTTGATGAGGAGATACTTCAGGATTGCAACTTCTTAAGATCAGAACTTAGATGCAAATATACTATGGTGATGGAAACAAAAGAAATGCTGAGAGCAATAAGCCACTGGTACATCTAAATTCTTAAAAAAATACACTAAATTGACAGTACATTTTGTATCAGCTGCTATTTTAAAGGTATGGTAAAAATGGATTAGCAGTGGGAGGGAAAGATAAACAGGAGTTTAGCTATGCAATGTTATTTCATTACCTATGGGTTGTTTTTTTTTTTTTTTTTTTTCCCAGACCTTTTTTAATACAGTGTTTCATTTTCCTCATACCTGAAAGAACAGTCTGACAGGCATTTTACTCATGCAGACTGATCTCAATGTTGATGTGGCTTGGACTATTCTCTAATTTATTTTTTTTTTAAATGTTCCAGTGTCTCGCTACCTTAATTTTGCTTTGTTAGATGTATGAATAGATAAGTGCATTGAGAGTAAAAGCAGAGGCAACAAGTCCTGTTGTGTGCTGCCATAATAGTAAACTGGAATTGTGGATGGAAATCAAAAATTTTCTAGAATCTGAATAGTCTGAAGAAGACCATGTCTGCACATTGTGGAAAAGCAGACAAAAAGGCTGGATGGCAAGTACTGTCCTGCAAGTATCATTTTTATACACGATTGAATAGACAGCTTATAACAATAAATATTGGCTTTGGAAGGCTGAAGAGGAAAACAGTTGTTGCCTGTATATATAGGTTTCATAACCATTCAAAGAGGACTTCAAATACGGGAACAGATTCAAACTGACTGTAGAAGGGAATAATTGAGGCACTTGTAAGAGAACTGATCTAATAAAGGATTTGGGCTATTTTTTTTTCTTTAATATTCACCACTTTTCAGGAATCTATGCCATTTTTTCTGCTGTCTGCATGGACAAATTAAAATAATATGTTTGAATTGGACTAAACAAAGGAAGGTGAGTGTAATTTTTGGACAAAGGAACTCAAACCCTGAAAAGGAGGCCTATGCAAACTTTTCAAATGCTGACCTAGGTAATGACATTTTTTTTTTTGGTGGTAGATAAAGTGATATTGGTATGTAGGAAAGACATTTTGTAGTCTATATGAAAATGTGGACAGCTTCCAGGTTTGTAGATGAAAAGAGAAAATTGGCTTTGTGTTTGTACCCTGAGGAGTTTTTTACTTGCACTGGATAGCTTGTGTCAGGTAAAATATTTACTTCCCTGTCCTCACCTATCAAAATTCTACTTTTATTCATTAGTTTGTGTGCTTTTGGTTTGATGGTTTGTTAGGTTTTCTTTTTGTTGTTGTTGTTGTTTCAGTATTTTACTTGATTTGACCTACAGTGTAAAGGTTGTGACTTGTTCAAAGTAGTGAAACTTGTCACTGGTGTTAAAGACCTCATCCAACAGGATACTAAAATTTGGATGAGTGTTACTTTCTTATCCATAAGTGGTAGTGTTGCTCCCATTGTTGATGGGACTCCAGTATTTGACTGAATTTATCTCTGTAGACTGCCTAGGTAATTGCAAGGAGTAACTGTATTTGAGTAGTTTGGGGATTTAGAAAGAAAGCTGTTATGAATACTTAGACCAAGGTTTTTGTAAAGTACTTCTAAAGAAAATAATTGAAGAGTGAGAGCAGAAAGTAACAAAATACTGATTAAGAGCTACTGTCTGACAGAACAAAATGCATTTTGTAGCATTAGAGTGAAGGAGAGAGTAGTTGCACAGATGGTCAATTAGGGAACAATTTCCACTTGTAACTACTGAAATCAGTTGATATTGACAGTAATAAAGCCTGAGTCTCAATAGCGCTCATATTTTGTGTGTCTGCCATATCATTAGATTGGGTTGTTTGATGATATTCTAATTTTTCTGTGTTCTTCTAAAATGCACTGTATATGGGGGGTTGTTGAGAAACAGATTGTACAACCACTCAGTGTAATTTCTCTGCTGCAGTTGGTGAGGAAAAGGCAGGATGAAATGTCTGCTACCCTTCCGTAGTACTTTTCATAACTGAGAACTGTAATAATTCATTCTAGTGAAACTACTTGGCCCAGGTTAAGTGTGAATGAATCCACATGTAGAAATACATTCACGTTTCTCCAAGCATGTGAGCCCTGTATATGACACCTTGCCCATTGGGTGTACATCATGTTTATTTTTCTAGAAGTTCTCTGTTGGCAAGTGAAACAATAAAACAGTTAATACACCGTATGTTGATGTCTTCCAGGTACTTTTCTCACATTTCTGAGGCAGCATCATTGTCTAGAAAGTGTTCAAAATCCTTCTGGAAGCTTAAGGAGATAGTGTAAAATGATGTAAAACTCTCAGAAGTTTCTAAACACTGATGTTACTTACAAAGTGATCTTTAAAATAAATGTGTTTGAATATCTCAACAGGGAAGTATTCTGTTGGAGTAGCAGAAATGCCAGTCCAAACAATCTGATCATCTGTGGTGAGATAATATATTTTGGAACCTACTGTGAATGTTTAAACAGCTTCAAAACTCACTGCAAGAGCTTGTGATGACTAATTTGCTGGAAGTTTCTTTTTATCAGTGTTTAAAGCAGGTACTAGCCCATAAATAGTCTCCACATAGACAAAAGGTTCCACTCCTGAAAAAACTGAAAAAGTACAGTCTTGTCTTCAAAGTGTTTGTGAACCCACTGCGAATGCATCCTACTCAAATCATGAGACACAGTTTCAGATCATCTGATGTTTTCAGAAGCTGATGTCAATGCTGCTTCTATATGCTTTTGGCAATACCAAGATGTCTGTTGAAATTGCAATAAGAATACAAAAAGGCAATTTAAATGTGTGTGTGGATCTGTGTATACATACACACTGTGCTTGCTGCACTTCTATGCAGAATATACCATCTAAAGGGAGGGAGGGAATGAGAAGCTTCCAACAGACCTGAGACGTTGGATATGGTGTTAAGTTATGCACAGAGAGGCAGATGAAGTTTTGCCTTTGGGCTGTTTAGGNTTTTTTTTTTTTTTGTGATTTACACATCAGAAGCACTATCTGCAGGTCTGTTGAGAATGACAGTGAGGAAATCAGCTGTAAATAAGAACAAAGATGTAGTGTGCAGTGTGACTGACTGTTCTCTTGTGATGTGACCCATATAGGTGGTTACTTTTTTAGCAAAAGTTCTTTGTGTATTATCCTCATCTAATTAACTTCAGTTGAGTGATGAGAACATCTTGAAAGGGGTAGATTTTTGTGTTTTGGTCATGTGATAGGTCATTATTCCCAAGTAACTGTGGCAATCTTTTACCTGATATGCAGTTATGTGACCGTTTATAGATAGTGGTGGCAACATTATGCAGAGTAGATTATATCCCTGTTTTGAATATTATGGTGTTCTTGAATACAGATAAACACTGAAGTCAGCTTTGGTCACAAAGTAGACATTGGTGTCTGTATCTTGTAATAGGCATAATCTATCAGTCCTTTTTATATATATTGAGGAACAAAATGTCTTTACATTCAAATAATATTACTGTGTAATACTAAAGCAGTAATAGGATAAAATGTTTCCCTGCAATGCAGAAAAACTAGTCTGTAGCAGTTCCTTGTCCAGTCTCTCATAAGCTCATTGTAAATGCTTTCTTTCTTTCTCTTTCTTTTCTTTTCTTTTCTCTTTCTTTTCTTTTCT
>VWZG01005790.1:69895-84665 GCA_013396735.1 Grallaria varia | reverse complement strand
GGGGGTGTCCATGGAGAAGTCTAGGCATTATAGACCTCGATGATATGGACAAGAGGCCTCCCTTCACTTGAATGGGGTTTGCCTCACTTTGCAGTCTGTCTGAAGCTGATACCTTGCCTTGCTACTGCGGTCCCTTTCCTCATAGTGCATCTGTGTAATGCTGAAATGTTCTTCAGAGAGAAAAAGGCAAAACAGCAGTTCCCTCAGGAGTGACACAACACACTCCCCTCTCCTCCTGCCTTCATCTCTTATGTCATGAAGGGCATTCTCCTCCTTGACAATGTGTCTGAAGCCAATGACAAAGCCAGGGTACTCCTCTGCTTGGAGCACATTGAGCTTGGTTGGCCCCATTCCCCCCTGGGGCAGGGACACAGGATGGTACATCTGCTGGACTTGGGCATCCCTTGTGTTTGTGCTTGTCACCAGCCCACATCCATAGCAGTCACACACCTCACTGCAGTGTGACAGATCTGGCCAGAGGGTGCTTGTTCACATCCTATATCCCTTGGGGCTCTTGCAGTCCCAGGACAGGACTCAGGGAAGCTGTCAGGATGGGAGAAAGAACGTGGTGAGTTGTGACATGAAATATCACTAAATAGCATTTTTGCTCAAAGCTGTGGTGGGCTTTGCTAGTCTGCAAATACCCTAAAGCAACAGGAGCTCAACGTGGCACTTGCTGGACTCTAGTACTTCCTCTCTGCTTTATATATGAGATCTTTTTGACACAAATGCAGGTGCTGCCTCCAATAGCCCTGCCACTGTTTTCCAACAGGAATCCAATTTTTAATTGATTCAGTTACATGCTGTGGTTTACCCAGGTTTTACAAGGCTGGGAATGGCTGGAGGGCAAAGGTGAAAGGTCTCAGGAGCCATTTTGCTTTATTATAGACAAGGTGTAGGATCATACTTTTACAGCTCAATGTGGATTCCCACAGCAACACTTTCAACAACACTTGCAATTCCCTGCATCCTCATGCAGTCAAGCTAAATTTACATTACAATGTTATGCCATGGAAGTATATTAGCAGTAATTGCTGTTAAATGAGGCAGGGACATTTTAAGATAACCGTTTCTGTACGGAGAAAAATGCAAGTGAAAAAAAAAACCCAACAAACTTTTAGTGGCTTAAGACCTTGCACAGTATGGAGAAATGCTCTTAATAATAAGCTGTCAGAAAGGTTGGTCTATGACAGAGCTGTTCTCTGTTTCCCAGCTGCAAACCCCTATGTGAGTTTGCGTGCTTGACTCTGAGGAACATGAGTTACCAATGACTGGCTGATGCCCTCTGTGCAAGGATACTTCATTGCTAAACTTGTGCAAAGTACTGTGATAAAAATTATTTAGACTAAATAAATTACTGAACACTTCCTATCCTCCTGCCTCCTCCAGTGGATATTTTTGAGAATTGTTGCTGCCTGTAGGAAAAATACAAACTCAGTCATTTTCATTTTGTACTGATATTTTCGCACTGCTTATTTGGAAAAAGGCAACAAGTTTTTCTTCTTTCAAGATCATTATTAGTGGTTTATTATTAGTGGGTTTTAGTACCACACAGTTACACTTGTATATCAGAACCACAGCACGTTAGGTCTGGAGTGACCTCACTCCAGTGGTGTGGTCCAAGCTACAAAGATCAACAGACTGGGAGGCCACATGTGGTATGAGTTTTTCAGAAGCAAAATTGCCTCATCTGTACTATTTTGGAGGAAGAGTACATGATATTTTGGCTGGAAAACATGGGAAATAAAATAACTAACAAACTTCTTTGTTTGGATGGCCATTTTACCACCTTTAGGAATGACCAAAACAAACAAACAAACTAACAAACCAGTTGCAGTTTCTCTGTCCTCAGTACCATCCATACACTTTTGCCTGATTCCTCCACATCTGGGTAACTCCTGCGGGCACTCCAGGAAGCGCTTGTCCACGTGGTGGTTGCACTGCTGCTGATGGGATGGGGAGACAAGGTGTGCACCAACTACCACGAGATTACTTTGTTTCACCACTCCTTAATGCTGTGAAAAAAGAACCCTTGAATTCTTCTTATATGAGGCATAATGAAATAAATGAGTCATGATTCGAAAACTAATTTTTGAAGGAGTTTATTGATGAACAAAGAATATTCATGTGGGTGTTCATAGATGTGAAAGTGGACCTCTTTCATTTGCCATTTTTGAGCGATCAGATCCATGGTAGCTGGAACATTAGAACATAGTAGCCATATGATCATAGGAAAAAGGATCACCTCATCTGTTCCCCTGCCTCACCCAGGTTACAATGTCATTCCTAGCAGACAGTTCACTCACCAATCCTTAAAAACCTGATGGTGAGACTTCACAGCTCTTTCAGGCAGCCTTTCCACATCCTTCATGGTCCCCAACAGTTACTCCACCAGTCAGAGACGGGAAATTGTTTTGTCATGCCACAAATATTTGGGAGATGCGGTGGGTTGACAGAAGCCAAACACATCACCAGCCACTTGCTCACCCCCTCCCCAGCAGGCAGGAGGAGAACAGGAAGGGCAAGTGTGATAAAATGTGCAGGTTGAGGCAAAGCCAGGTTGATCACTTATTGTTGCCTGCAATTACTGGCATAAGCAAAAGACACAAGCTTGGGGAATTATTTATTACTAATTAGCATAAACATTTAATTTCTTATCCAGCTTTTGGAAAACAAAGAAGACAAACATTTCAACACTTAGGGAAAAGGTTTTTTCTCTACCTTTCTCAGTCTCACATTCACTTCAGACACATCTCCCCTTCCTTGCCTCCACTCCTTTGTTATTGCTACTTACTTCCCTTTCATGGGACAGTACAGGAACCTGAGGTCCAGGTTCAATATTTTCTTTGTGTCACTCATTGTTTCTCACTCTTTTCTTCTGCTGCTCCTTCCTTTTGACACTTTTTTTTCTCCTCCAACATGGTTTCTTCATGGGCTATGGTCTCTTTGGATAGTACCTGCTCTGGCATGGGTTACCCATCTGCCACAGCCACTTTTGCAGCATGTTCCCAGCTCTGCCATGCAGTTCCTCTTACTCCCCTGGCCTTGTTGCTCTCTCTTACTCAGCTTTCACCATCCTACATTAAATGTATTTTCACAGAAGTGCCAAGTGACTAAGTGACCTCTTGGTCAGTTTGAAGGAGTCACCATCTGGGCTGGGGGACTCAGCTGTGTCCTGTGCTGGGTCAATGGGAAACAGCCTGGCACAGGAGTCAGACATAGCCTCTCCTCACAAAGGCTCTCCCTGAAGCCTCTCACTGCCAACAGGTTGCCATGTACACCCAAGAAAGGAGATTTCAAATACTTTCTATTTCATGACTGAATTAATTCAACTTTAATGTTTTTGTACACAAGAAAATGGTCAAGAACAGGTTGGTGACTGCCACAGAGCAGAGATATTCACCTGAGTGTCTCAATTCTCAGATAATATCTTAACCTGCAAACTACCTAAGTTTGGCTTGCAGGGGTGCTAAAAGGTGGTGGAGATAGAGTGATTTTCTTCTCTTGGCCATGGGTCACCAGTGCTAAAAAAATAACAAGAAAGGAAAACACTTCTGTTGAAAAATCCTGATCCATTTTCCAGCCAAGTATGTTTTGGGAGGAGTCATCATATCAGTTCCCATAGGAGAAGGTTGTTTATCTATCTGCCCTGATAAAGGATAGGGCAAGTGAATGCCATCATGAAATAAGAATGCCTCTTCAATCATAAGCATTAGGGATGACAACAGTAATTTTTTAAGGCTTTTCAGGGTGATAGAATGATTTTGATTTGGATTTCTTTATTGGAAGGGTGAAGAATTGTCCTTACCCCTTAAATGCATGTTCCTGATGACATACTCCTCTCAAGGCCTTTTGGCAGTTTTAAACATACATATTCCAGCTCTTAGCTAGAGTAAATTGGTGTAGGTCCACTGCAGCCAACACATCTCTATGAAAAGATGAAGTGTCTGTGAGGTAAAGAGTGGAAATAATACGAAAATAAAATTGTTTTAATGGCTCTGATACTCCTCTAAACCCATGCAGATTTTGTTAGACGTAAGTACTCAAAGTTCACTGGAGTTTTTATAGTAAGAGAACCTCGGAGTCTTTCATCTTGTAGGTAGGAGTGGCAGTAGATTACATGTATTGTAATGATGGGTGTAGCAAACACATGCCCATTTCAATCCCCAAGGTAATACATTTCTCTTGGGAAAACAATGCAACATTAGAAAAGTATGATTTTTATAAGCCTATAATTACATTTTTGCACAGCTCTATTTCCCCAGGGTTGAATTCACATTTATTGGATTACCAAAGTAATCCAGAGCAATGTCACACCATTACGGGATAAATTCCAGGTGGCCAAGGCTACTCCAGCAGAGGGAACTGCTTGATCATCTGCTTTGAATCCTCAGGAACTTTAGAAAGGATTCAAAGTACCAGCTTTTCTATTTGCCTTGTCTTGAATGTGTCCTCACTGTGGCACTGTAAGCAGACTGTACAAGAAGTTTGACATGTCATAAAAAGAAATCTCCAAAGTGTCAGAATTTTGACAGCAAGTCCTTTATGGCTTAAAAATCTCTACAGATTCATCACAAAATTTTAGGAAATATGAGATTGGTATTTTTGCTTTCTCCCTCTAAGTCTTAAAAGGCTTGTGTGAATTGGTCTCAACTTCTGATATGTTCTACCTTATTTTTTTAATGTCAAGTCTCTTTCTTATCTAGGTCTCTGGTTTGATATCAATATAGAGAATTAAACCCAAGGGACACATTTTAGAAACTCCAAAAATATTAAATCACAACCATATTCCAACATCATATCTGTGAAAGAGCACTTTTATCTCAGGAGCTGGACAGCTGCATCACTCAGCAGCACAGCCTGAGATATTCAGGATTCTGTAAAGGAATGTCTGCATCTCTAGAGTGCTCAAACCACAGCTCTGTCCTTACTGCAATACATTTCTTGGAAATTTAAGTTGCAGACCTCCACAGACCACCACACTGATCCAAATTAATTTCTCTATAGATTGGCAATGGGATTGCAGCAGGGGTGGTCTAAAATCATGGGCAAGTTTGCAGGTTTACAGAGAAGGAAGGTGTGCCCACATGCCTGAATGCTTGACAATTTTTACCTCTAGCTTTGCATTAGTTAGTCTAAAAAAAGATAGATTTACATACAATCTACATACAGTCCTTATCTTGCTGCATGGTTCAAGCGTCTCTTTTACCAGTAGCTGAGAGATTGATATTCCTTCATAACACCAATCCTTGGCTCACCTCTGCAAGGATGGAGATTATTATCACTGTATTTTATGTTGGTCTCTTACTCCCATAGAATTGATGGGAATTATACCCTCCCAACCCCAGCATGCCCCAGACAGGTCTTCAGCATGACCACAGGCTGCCCTCAGCCCCATGACCTGTGGGAAGGCTGTGGCAGGGCCAGGAGCAGCCACTGGAGGGTCCTGCAGGGCTGCACTCTGGTGCTCACTGACCACCTCCGAAAGATAAGGATCTACACAGATACACTCAGGGTCTCATGGCAACCCATGGCACCTTGCCTGGCTGTTCTTACTGCATCTGTATGCCCATGCATTATTATGTATGTCCTCTCCTAACGTATTCCTGTGCCTCAGCTGAGCTCAGTCCCAAGAGCTCTTGGTGGGAGTTGTGCTGACTGAACACTGAGGGCGACATTCAGGTGAGGAACTGCTTTGTTCAGTGTCATCACTTTTGCATTTCTCTATGAAAAATCAACACCTTAGTTTGATCTCACAGCTGTCTGTTCAGACGCAATTTAAATATAAAAGCACAGAGCTGATGTAAAGAACATGGTGATGTACTAATTGTCAATTGTGTTAGACTATCACCATAAAGAAGTAAAGCTGATCTTCCTATAGATTTACAATCACAATAATACACCATTCATAAGCGTTGCACATCACCCATTTTCTTTCTGGGATACACAGGGATAAGTAATTAGGCCACGTATAGATTAGAAGAGAAACAAATCCTTTGCAGCAAGAAGAGAATCTGTTCTGAAGTTTTCTCTCTCTTCCAAGGCGAAGCAGTGTTTTTAGCCTTGATAATGAAATAATGAACTTAAAATTTGATCTTTCAATTTAAAACAAAGGATTTTTTCAGTATTTAGAGTATAGTAACCTCTTATAGAGCTGTCTGACATTCCACAAGGGTAATGATGAAGGCAGACCAGCTCTAGAAGGCGAAAGGTTAAAAATAGTGACCACTACAGATTTAAAAATATTCTGTGATAGAAAGTTATTTCAGGACAGAGACCAACACCAGGAAATTGTGGTGAGGGCTTTGCAAGGGAAGAAGAGGAAAAGAAAAGGTTAGCAGTCATTTGGCACCATGCAAATACTGTAGATGTGGCTTTGCAGCGTGAGTGTGAGACTATCACAAGAGAGGCAATGGAAGAGCAGAACTTGGGTGGTAAGGCTGGGTCAGATGCTCCTCAGACCAGGAGAACTGGTGAGGGTGGGAGTTCCATGGAAATGCACCAACTGCTGAAGGCTTCAAAGTACCAAGAACCCACACGAATCCCAGAGTGAAACTGGGAGCAATGTAACTGACCTTCTGCACATAAAATGGTATTCGGAGCCTGCTGTTTGGTGTGTTTGGTTTATTTAAACATTAGCATCTTATTCTATGTCAAGACACTGAGAGTGTGGGCTTGCTTCCTTTGCCACCCATGCTGCCTTTAGGTGTTTGGGAAAAATGAGAAGCTGACCCAGTAAAACATTATTGGTCTGCATTGGCCCACAGGATAAAACTCAAATCATTGGACTTCTGCTCCAGGAGGCCCTTTCAGTGCTGTACAACCTCTGCTTTCTGAATAGAGAAGCCTAAAGGAGGGATACTAGTTTCATCTGACAGCCCAAATGAGGCTGGGGTGCTATAATACCAGAAACAGTAATAAAGTGAAGGATGTTCTTAAGACCTTCTTTTTCCTTCCTTTTGTCACTGTCTCTGAAGCCCAAAAGAAACTGAATTGTGTATCACAGAATTTAAAGTCTAGAAAAAATGAAATGCATGTGATAACAAGAAGACATAATCCTCTGCTGTAGTCAGAATTATCTGGGATAAAACAAGCATGGCAGTTAAAAGATCTTTTCTACCATGTCACATGTTCTAGAAACTACATTTGATAGTCCACTACTTGAGAACACACAAACAGGAGAGCTGAGACACTTTGGATGGATGATGAGCACATGGAGAAAAGCCCCAAGCCATGGATTTTGTTGATGACCTGCCCAGACAAGGTGAGAGGGTTTTGGAGGATCTCTGGCAGCTTGTACCTTGGAGTCTGAGTACACACTGAAGTGGGAGAGGAGGCACTTTCAAATTGCAAACTCCTCTCCAGTGGTATTGTTGGGAAGATTAAGAATAGTGGACAGTGGAGCCAATTTTTTTCTGGAAAAGCAAGATCATTTCTGTTCTAGGCTCCTTCCACCTTTTTGCCTTTTGATTTTCTGTCCCAGACAAGAGGAAATGAGACATAAAGGACAATATAGCCCAGCTGAAAATCACTCTATTAAAAATACAAATGATCTCTATTAAAAATACCAAGATGGGGTAGCTCCTCTGCCCTCTGTGTTTCCTTCTGCTGCTGCTGAGTCAGGGAGCACAGAGGTGCCAAGAGGTGAACTTTTCCCTGGGCCATGGCACAGGGTTGACTGATAACATTTTGTCACTGCCACCCTAGCATACCTGCCTGAGTCTTCTTCCCTTGAGCCTCTGGCGTCCTGCAGAGTATTTTAAGTCCCCATGCACACACGAAGTGCTGCTGGCTGGTAGAACAGAGCATTTCTGTCACTGGGAGAAGGGACCAGTACTTGCAGTTCAGCACACAAAATGAGATGCCTCAGAGCCTGCAGATAGAAATAAGTAGAAAGTAGATGAGACGCTGGAAGGACTGAGTGTTTTGTTATGTTTTTTTTCTTTTTTCTTTTTTCTTTCATTTTTTTTTTTTTTAATTCATGGTATTAACTTATTTCTCAAAGGAATCACAGTGAAGATGAGTCACAGGCAAAGGGAGGCAGTGGCACAGTGGAGAAATGGTTCTGCCTTTCCAGCAGAGTATTGCAGGCTAGAGTAAATGATGGGGAATAACATTCATCGATTATGGGGCTTTCCACAATAGGACATGCAGCAGGGAAATGCAGCATGCTATCATTGGGAAAAATACAGGCTGCACTACAGCTCTCAGGAGGCTTCCCTGCTGCCCCTGCAGTGCAGTGTCCTACAAGCTGAGCATTCCTGCAGGCACAGCTGGAGACTAGGGAGTGCATTCTGCACCTGGGATGTTTGCAGTTGCTGGGAGGGACATACTGCACTGGGACCACCAGAGACCATGTTCACTGTCCCCAGCAACCCAGAAGTGAAAGCAGAGTATGTCTGGACAGGGCAGGAACTTGTGGGAGTTTAAAGCAGCCATCAGCCCCTGGTGAAAGGCAGGGAGTGTGAATGTGGTGAGGGCACAGGAGAGGAAGGTACAGACAGGTACCAGCCTGTGCTAAATGTGGGTGTCTGCTAGCAGTGCTGCAATGTTCACATTGCTGAGCACATTTATGATAAGAAACATCCAGTAAGTTTCTGTGAGTTTCTGCTCCATAAGAAGGAGAATAAACACTAACGTATTACATCAAATCTCTTCAAATACATCAAGCACAGTGATTGTGAACAATATGCACAATTTGACCTTGAAACTGCCATCCCATCCTCTGACTATAACACACTTCTGGCAGCTAGCTGCAGTGAGACCTGAAGTTAGCTGAAGTGGGACCAATGTCTTAAGGATGATGCAGATGCTCACATAACACACTGATAAGGTGCATCTCATTATCATTGAAGTGTCAGCAGTAAATGCCTATATTTCTGGTGCTAAAAGGATGTTCTGCTACATTTCTTATCACTTATTTGAATGACTGTAGTTGTATTCTAAGATGCAAACCTGATGTCAGGTCGTAAAAAGTCTGCTGCCTTTGGAATCAAAGGAGAGTGACAGTTTGCATTACTGTCATTATTAAAGTAGGGATACAAGCAGAAGAGCAGACTGGAAGGGAAGCTAAGGCTGCTCCCATTACAGCAGAAAATGCCTTTGGAAAAAAAAAAATAAAATAAATGATGCTGTTCCTGAGAGACTGTGCTTGTACTCCACAGAAGAGGAAAACTGTACAGATCCAACCTCATGATGTAATATCACAACATCACCATGAAGGAGTCGTCTGAAAATTTCCAGTTCAGTTGGTGCAGAGCTGTGTGTGAAATGCTCTGTAATGCAAACTGTTACTGTGTTTTTAGCCAGGGAAGTCAAAGCTGAATGAATCACAAACAAAACCTGGAAATTCCCCAAGTATATGCATCATCACCGGGCCAGTCACAAACCATCTGGGCATTGCTGATGATTAACCCTCTCTGGTCAGGAAACACTGTCCTTGAGTCGGCTGCAGGTGTACCTTGGATAAAACCGTCTGGTTCTGAAACCCTGAATCTTAGGAAAGAAGGATCCAAAATAACATTTACAGCCACTGTTTAGAGAAGAACCATGGTATTTGTTCTGGAGGTATGAAGAGGGATGGAAGGATGTGGCCACTTTAGCAAAGGGGAGGAGGAGAGCATGGTTGATGTCTGTAAAAGTAGAGGAAGGAAAAAGGAAAAGAGCAGTTTAAGGAATGAGGACAAATAGATAACTGTGATCCTACACCTATACCTACACCAGAAACTGAAAGATATGTGTTGTCTCCGCTCTCTGCTGCTAGCTATGGTGAAGACAGAATCTGATACTCTGTGAAGGGCATTAGGGTGTTTTTATCACGGAACTGCGAGGGACTGGGCTGCTCTTTGCTACTGTTTCTATCTGTTGTGTCAAAATGTTACAGCATCTACATTTGAAAAAGCTGGTGATTGAAAAAATAATGCAGCCACCTGTGTGCCTACAAGAAACCTGCCACTTTCTGAGGTATGGATGAGTCTTGTAAACCAGAGAACCAAGATGGTGAACAAAGGAGAGAAGTGCTAGTTTGAAGCACTACAAATGTTTGACTTACGAGTTCATTCTCACTTTTACCGTGTGCTGTTAAGGTCTTACCCATCAGTGCCAGGACAGAAGCAAAATTATCTGCTGTTCCTGGGAATCTACACTTAGAGGAACAGGAAAATGACTAAAGAAAGTGAAATAAATTATTATGCAACAACACCCCCAGTCAGCATATTGGTTTGCATAACCCTTCACAGGATAGTTGGACAAATGTCTCTGTCTGACTGCAGTTGTTGGATCTTGCTCTAATGTGTGTTTTGAGCAAGGACAAGCAATAGCTCAAAATCTCATCTTGACAGGTAAGAGGGGCAGCCCATGAATTTAAGCCTGGGAAACTTGAATAAAATTTCTTCTTATCTTCAACTTTGATGGAAAATGAGGTGTCCTTTCAGCTGTTGTTTCTTGGCCTGAAAATGCCTGCAAGCTATGGGGGATTTCAGGGCTATAATGAAGCTACAAAAACATCTTGGCAACAACTCTGGCTGTTTTAGAGGAAAGCATTTTAATGAGACAGGTCTGAACCATTTTGTTCAGGGAAGGCTTAGTGACTGATCAGCAGCAAGCAAGCAGGAACAGGCATCAACGCCATGACCACAACCTTCTCCCCACTGCGGAAACATGAGGCCATAAATGTCACCCCTGTGGAGTTGTCCTCACCAGTCTGTGTGAGAAACGGGTCCCTAAGGAACAACACTGCTGTTCACCTATGTAAGTTCTCACAAGCAAAGTGTGGGAGACGGGCAGTGTGACACTGCACCATAGTCACTGGCAGCGCAGAAGGCTTTGGAAGCACTGTGTTTTCACAGGAAACTCTGTTTTGCTTTCCACAGGCTGTTTGAACAAAAATAGAATCAACTTATGGCCTCCAATTTTTTCCCACAGCTGGGAAAAGCAGCGGCAGGCTTCCTAGAGGAGCTGGGGCTTTGCATGTGCAGCCTCCAAATGTTACAAATCCTAGCATGAAACAGGGAGGTAGCTTTTCTCTCTTGCCATATTTCTTTATTAGTGCAAAGAGGAGATACATTTAGCAAGTTATCCTGGAAAAGAGGAGTTGCTATCCAGACTACAGTAATATGTGGAATTTCTTTTTAAAAGCATATACAGACACAAAATTTGATTCAAAAAACATTGTGAACTTCGAAGACTGCTGAAGAGGGACCACAAAACTAGAATTATGAAAATTCTTCAAATAAAAATATCCAGTTTTCCTCTCTGAGTATTGGGTGGTATCTAAGGGCCTTTCCTCCTTTTTCTCTCCTCAGGCATTTTAATGAATCTGCAAAAGTAGGTTTCTGCATTGGTGTGCAAAAGGCAAAACCAACTTCCCAGTAACATAAATACAAATGGATGGCAAAGTTGTACCTGTAAAAATGTAAGAGAGAATATTTATAAAAGTGCCAAAATAGGAAGGCATAATTTCAGCTCTCAGCCCTTTGGCAGGGGAACCCGAGCTGGATGCAGGCGTTGGAGTGTGAACTGCCTTCAGGCCTTGCTATGAGCAATACTGGTTGAAGGGGAAGAGCCTGGAGTCTTGCTGTCAGTATTAGCAGGTGTAGGTGTCCATGCGGAGGCAGAGAGAGCACACAGTTGGCTTCAACCAGCTGCAGCAACTCCTCCAATGAGCTGCACCAACCTGGAGCTTCTACTTTCTGCTGCGGTGGCGCTCCACGTTACCCCAACAGCAGCTGTGGGGCTGCAGCATTCATGGCACACAAAACAAACTTCTTTCCAAAGGATGTGGTCCACAGGTGACAGCTCCCATAGGAAAAGTAAAGATACGTTTATAGGCTCTCTGCGTGGAGTCAAAGTACCTGTGAGCCCCAAAAGTTATTCTGTTGTAAGAGCTAATCTAATAAATCCCTACAAACCTTTCCTTTTTTGTATCCTTAGACTTTTATCATTGCTAAAGCAGCACCTTTACCAGGAATAATTTGTTACTCTTAAGCAACAGATGCATAATATTTTAGGGGGTTTCTGTAAAGTTTGTTCTTTTTCTGTGCTATCAGTAACATGTGCCATTCAGCACAGCTGAATTTCCTTTTTCAGTTATCCAGTCAGGAAGTAAGTACAATAACAAGCGATGTATATATGTGAACAATTTGTAAATGTCTAATAAATGGGGTATTATTCTCTCTCCATCAATACTCAAGTCTGGAAAGAGCCAGGGTAGTGTCCTCCCTCTTACCCTTATTTTCCTAAATTTTCCCTCAAATTCCCTGTATATTTATTTCCTAAAGGAAGATGCAGGAGAAAATGCAACATGTGTGTGAAAATTCCAGTCTACAAACCCTGAAAAAGAGCAAGATTCTACCTCACCTCAGGCAGAATAAGCTTTTTTGTTCTGTTTCCCTTCCCAAATTTCCTCCATTACAGAGATGCTCCAGAATTTAAAAAAAAAAAAACAACAAAAAAACAAAACAAAACAAAACAAAAAAAAAAAAACAAGAAAAGAAAAGAAAAGAAAAAAAGAAAAAAAAAAGGAAAAAAAAAAAGGAGAAATTACTGCTAAAAGGTCTTGCTGGAAAAAAAAATGTTGGAGGTTTTTCAAAACAAACCATTTACAGGTTGCTAGGAAAAACAGAAGGCAAAATTCCAGTAATTTACAGAATGAGAATAAAAGACTCACTGATGGAAAGATGGGCTATGTTTTCATGGAAGGTGAACTGAAGTAATTTAAAACAAACAAAAAAACCCCTGCTTCTTAATGAACACCTGAAGACTTTCATTAATTAATTAATTAATGTGATCTCTATTGCCTCAGCAAACCCTGAGGAAGGATACGTCGGTTAAGGCTTGATTTTTCTGTCTTCCGTAGGGAACGGGACTACCCATACTCTCAAAATTGTCCACACGCAGAAGGGTTTTCCCATACGTGGCAGCGATGCAACAGCTCCTCAAGACACCTACAATTACAAACGCTTCCAACAGCGACTTCCTTTTTCAACTGCAGCTCCAGAACGCCTGAACGGCAGCGCAGAGAGAACAAGGGAGGCTGAGAGGCAAGTCGCGTACAGAGAATAAAAGGGGAAGACATCCCTCCCTGCCTCCCCTCCGCGGCAGGCTCGGGGCTCCCCTCTCCTCCCACCGAGGTGGGGATGCTCAAGCCGCGGCCACCGGGCCGGGGAACATTTCTGGAGCGCTCTTGCCCTCTGCTGTCAGCGCCGAGAACTCCCCGAGCGCCTCCTCCGAAGCGACAGAGCGACGGAGCCGGCGCTGCGAGTCCCCCCAGCCAGGGCAGCCCAGACCTCTTATCAGCTGACAAGGAGCGTCAGGACAAAAAGGATACAGGGTGCTGCTTCCCTCCATACATGATGTATCCGGCCCTTTACGAAGTGTAATGCGTTGTCCTTAGTGAGCTGATGTTTTTATGGTAGAAATCTACCACGTTTTTAAAAAAAAAAGTTTTCCAGATGTAACGACTCGTCAGGAATAGGTGGCATCAATATTGTGACTTGCTGCTAAGAGGAAGATGTGTAACTCTGCAAACACCTTGTAAAAGGGGGTAATTAGGCTCATCTCATCTGTCCAAAAAAAAAAAAAAAATCATCAAAGTCAGGAAAAGTAAATCAAAAACCTGATGACACCATTTCTTTCTTATTTTTTCACAGAAACATATTTATACATTGGATAACAGAAGTTCAGAACTTAATTCACCGCTTTATTCGCCTTCACCTTTGCTAAAAGTCTGGCTCTGACTGTGTTTGCTGACGATTTGCCAGCCCCTTCAGGAGGCACAGTGAAGGGCACAAGGAGCTCGCTCTGGGACCAGCACCACTGCTGTTGCAACACATCAAGACAACAAGAAGGTGCAATTGTTCCAGGGATTTTGTTGGAATCTAACAGGGGACAAACTTTGCTTTTGCACCTGATTTTTTTTTTTTTTCATTTGAAAGGATATGCGTAGCTGACATGCTTTCCTTATGATGCTCTCCCAAAGGAAAACCACAGTCTCTCCAGTTTGCTCACCTGATTGCTTTCAAGCCTTGTATTTCTGTATGATCTTAATGGGAAAAAATTTGTCCCACACTTCAAGGAAAAATTATCTGATTTTAGGAGATTTGAGAAGCTCCTTTTCTCTTTTTCACTCAGCTTTCTAGACATCAAGTTGTTCACAAATTACTCACCTCAAATTGTATGGGTGTTTAATCCTACCACTGAAATGGTTTGGGCTGCTCTGTTAAATCATCCTGTTCTTGCAATCTTCACCTCTTTTGCGTTAAATCTTAGTGCTTTGTACAATCTTGCCTTGCTAATGGGCCACCCCTCGATATGAGTTTGACTTCCTGAGATTGCCCTGGAAATGAAAAGGAAGAATGGCCATGGGGTGCAGCAGCCCGGGTGGGTGACTGAACCTGCCACCCCTCCTGCATTCTGGGACCTCTGACCCAAAATGAACTAAAGCCACAACTCCCCCTAGCACCCAGAAGGAATTTTTGTTGCTCAGGGTCACAGTGGGTGCCTGGAACACCTGTTGAAAAATAAACAAATGCCAAAGCCAGGAAGTGTGGAGTGATCCAGAAAAGAAATGGGAAGCCATTACCTGATGGGCTGAAGGCTTTGAACAGCAAGGGGATGATGGTCAGGATAGTATGTAGGATGTGTGAGATGCTGTTATGGCAGCAGTCCCCAGTTTGGGGGAACAATGCTTTGCCAGCTCAACTCACGTAATTACTTTGTGTTAATTTTCCCATGCCTATAAAATTATGTTGTTGCTGTATAGAATGACTGG
>VWZG01005790.1:16661-69870 GCA_013396735.1 Grallaria varia | reverse complement strand
AAAAAAAAAAAAAAAAGACATGCAGACTTACTGGTTGCATGAATTAGAGCAAATGTGGAGAGAAAAGAACCTTAGAGAAGTGTGAGGGAGGGCTATCTGGAAGGGGGGCAGCAGGAAAGCAGGTAATTACTCTCCCTGACATCCAAACATATGCTGTTTGATTTTTAAGAGGTGCAGATATTTTCGAAAGGACATGGAGAGGAGAGGGGAGAGCTTTATAGTCCAGTGAAATACGGTAAAGAATTTTACCTGTTTAGAAAGAATGAATTTAGTGTAAAAACAAATAAAATGAACATGTTTTTGTTGACAGACTTTGCTGCAGCTTTACTGTAAGACTGAAGAAAAACAGTTCTGAATCACTTTGGCTTTCTGTTTACTTTTTTATAACTGCAGGTGTTTTACAGACTCTTTGTCCATTTCCCAATTCACCTGTATGGACACTGAAAGCTGAACATGTTAAATATTAAATAGGGTTTGGAGTCCAAATCTGGTGTCGAGACCATGGTCTGAGCTTTCAGAAAATGAGTGTACAAGCATGATGAGAGTGAGCACAAAATTGTACTGAATCACCTCTGGGCAAGCTGACCTTGCTCAGATCTGAGCCACTCATGCTGGATGCATTGCATACCATGTGGCCTGAATACACACCACCTCACTCCTGGCATCCTTATGTTATGTGGGTAATTTTGTGTGTCTGGTGGCTTTGACTGTAACGCAAAATGCATGAAGAAACTAGTGCAGAGACGGTCAAGGGAAAGGAGTGACAAGTGTACACATGGAGCAGGGGAGTGGTGACCTACCCAGTGTGATTTGTCTCATAGGGAGATGCGTGGGAGGACTAGATAGCCTTAAAATTCACATTTCAGAAAAAAAAGTCCTGTGAGGTTTTTACAAGCACAGTAAAGGAAAACGGTAGCAACAGAAATGTTAGTGTCAGGAAAAGAAGAGATGTGTACAATGACACATTCGATAATGGTAACTTTTCATCAATGTGATCCCAAATGACAACAGAGAGGTTGTTCCACTGGAGAGGGCAATGTGATTTGGAGGGACCCTATCAAAGGGGAGATCTCATAGGAAGAATGAGTCTCCATTCATTCAGTACACCATTAACTGAGGCTAACACCAAGAAGAAAAGCCAAAAGGTATTATCTATTAAACAAAAAAAAACCCCAAAACCCAAAAAACCAAAAAACAACCAAAAAACCCTCAGGCACAGAATATGTAAAAAGCAGAGGCATAACCAAATCAGCTGAAAAGAGGCACTGAGAATGAGACTTGGTTGCTCTGGAAACCAAGGTAAATTTGAAACATGGACCCAGGAACCCAAATGATGCTGAAACTGCCAGAGATGAATGGCTGAGCAAAGGCTGCATTTCAGATTCATCAGATGCTTTCCTGTCAAAAACATGGTCACCAAACCAAGGAATAAAGCAGAGAGAGCAGGACACACCAGCTCAGCCTCCTAACAGGCTCAGCAGTCGGTGTGCATTGGAAGGCATGGTTGTGGAGAGTGATTGGCTGCATGGGACTAGTAACTACTGGCAAGGCTGAAAACTGAAAAGCAAAAATGTCTTTTTGGCAATTGCAAGCATTGCTAAATAAATCAAAACTCTTCACTGAAAATAATGTTCTTAAGGTATAGGCATTAGTTGTTCTTGATTTATTTTGCCTGCTTCAGTGTAACAAATAGTCTTCTGGATTTAAATGACAATCCTTTTCATCTTGCATCCTGTGTCTGATGGTGGCCAGTATCAGCAAGAGTAAAGCCTGAGAATTGTATGAGAGGATATGACTTCTAGTTCTAAGAAATGGAACCTGGCTACAGAATTTATAATCAGCCCACTGGAAAAAATGCACTGCAGCATCAGAAACTGGCATCAGCAAATAATTGCAGAGTCTGTTCTGGATCTTCAGCTGCAGAGACAGAGACAGAGTAGATGGTCTTCCTTCCCTCATTCCTTAAATTGCCTATTTCCACTGAGGAAGTTGAGTCAGCCTGTCCAAAAACATGACAGAGACTGATGACATCAAACTACTGTTAGCAAAGACAGACTGAAATAAGTGACCTCAGCCAAAAATCAAAAAGCCTTTTTATAAGACTGATAGGTCGTATGCAAAATCCTTAATGAAAAAAACCCGAACAGTTTATGTTCCAACATCCCTGTCCTGCGAACAAACAAGCAAAACTATTCCGCCTCCGAAAACATAGAATGATTTGGGTTGGAAGGGAGCTTAAAGATCATTTAGCTCCAGTGCTCTGCCATGTCCAGGAACATCTTCTGCAAGACCAAGTCGCTCAAAGTCCCATCCATCCTGACCTTGAACACTTGCAGGGATGGGGCATCCACAGCTTCTCTGGACAGTGTTGAGAGATTCTACTCATGATTGCTAAATGAGGTCTTGGCAGACATGAGCATAAGAGAAACCACTGACTCAGGTCTTAGACCTTGTAAACTTACAGTTTCCTGACACCTGACTGTAACTCCTACCCCACCCTTCCAGAACACAATTTCTCCAGAGATATCACACCTGCTAGTTCATGATGCTATGTCTTTTTTAAAGGAGAAAGGGGAAGAAGAAACATAGTAAAGAGATAGAAGAGTACTCTTGCTCTTGGAAACCAGTTCCCACCTCAGCTGTAGCACAGATAGATAGCTATCTCCATGGCCTTGGTTTGACAGCAGTACTGCTAATTGATGCAACATACTTTATGTGTATGATTCATGCAAGGTGTTTTTTATTCTTCTTTGCTTTTGGTAGGAAACCTTTTCCTCTTTCATAGCTTGGCACGAGAGCTCTTCAACTTTTCACCTGAAAAATGGGCAAAATTCTGCAGAGCAGGAAGAACCCATTTCGTAAGCCTCACGACCAAAGAAACAAAAGTCCAGCCTCAGCTTTTCAGTGTCTTGTCTCTTCACTGAGAACATCCGTTTCTAGGTTGCAAATTGCCCCTTTTGAAATACGCAATAGATAGCAGGGAAGGAGTCTGCAGCCATGGCCTCCCCAGGGCAGGGAACTGCAAATGAGCAGTACATTCTTTTATAATATTTTGTATGCTTGCTTTTCGTTAAGCTGAGCAATACTTTTCTGTTACCGGGATAGCTCCTATTTCACAACTTCTTTCATGCTCATGCTTACATTTCTAGGTGTAAAATGTCAATCTGTTCTCATAATTTCTGGAAGAAATACTTTACTGAGTGTTTTTGATAAGGATACTATTTCTCTCACTGGAGACAGGACCAGTAAAGAGCAACACCCTCTGCTTTCTTTTTCCTCTGCCTTCAAAGCCTTTTTCTTTCACCTTTATTAGCTAAAGGCCTTCCTTTTCTGAGGGATTATTGAACCAGCTGAAGTCATTAAGTCAGTTCAGCACACAGATGAGGCTTTCGTAATGGCATCAATGTTTGCAGAGGCCCAGTAGGTTATTTTGGTTCAGCAAAAGCCATTGGTGTAGTCAAGCAATTTCCTTCATATCCTGCAACAACTTCCCTGTACTAGTGGGAGAAGTCAGTGTCAGGTGGCTGATATAATTACTAAAGGTTACTGTGGCCTGCTAAGGCTGAGTTTTCCTCCTATGTTGTTAAATGACTCCCTTCCCTGCAAAAGGGAGAGCTCTCCTTCAATAAATGGGAAGCTGGATATCTTGAGGGACGATGCATCTCCCACCTCTCGTGTACCATTAGTCCCAGCCAGCAGATCTGGGTGCTGACTGTAGGGCAGCTCAGGGTATTCTGTTTCATTGCTGGATTTCAAATGAAAAGCACTATCTGTAAGCAGTTTTGTATTTTATAGAAAGAAGGTGGTGTGCAAAGAGTTGGATGAGCTGGAGATTTCAGTTTGACAGGAAGAGTGGCCAGTTAAACTGAAGGAAGAGAGGAAATCTCTAGACTTGGAAACCCAAAGTTGGTGCTCCCATATGGCCCTTTTTGAAACAGCAGAGATGACCTCAAGTGCAGAACAGTGACTGCAATCAGATGGCTCCTTCCCATCCCCAAGCTAGTCCTGTGTGCTGCTATACTGTTTGCTAATAATCTCAAACCTCTTCTCTGTTTAAGGTCCCCTTTCCCCACTTCATTAATTCGACTCTCCTGAAACACTAATCTATTACACAATCTCTAGTTCCCTCAAACACATTAACTACCTGAAAGCGTTCAAGGAAAAGAGAAGGGAGAAACCTAAATTCTTTTTAGCTACATTTTAATGTATCTTTAGCCAGATTTTGCCTATCCTAGGAAGCACTCCTGACCATCATGGTTCCTTTTATACTAACTTCCCCTTTATCACCATTGCCTGGGGCAACTCAGTTTGGCTTCTGCCTTCATTGGGTGTGTGACTGCAGGGTTAACCAAGTCTGGTAGACCAGACCCTCCCCTCGAACCTCTTCTTTGATAAATCATACTGTTAGAGTAAAGTAAGTCTGTATAAAAGGTCAGCATGTGGGTTTGGGGCTATCAAGTCACAGGCAGCTGGGATGACATTGGATTCACTCATTCCCTTTAAAGTGGTAGTTGTGATGGCAGTGGTAGAAGAACCTGTGGGTCCAATTCTCTTGACAGGTTGTGTGATCCAGGCTCCAGAAACAGCTTTTTCATTTATTCAACACTTGTGTAAACTACAAACACTGTGTTGGGAGCACAACCAAGCAGGCAGTCCTTCCCCTTGCTCATCTGAATATCCTAACTGCTGGTTGGAAAGCTACATTTCCCTTTGTGCTGCTTTTTTCTCTTTCCATTCAGGGTGCTCTAGGGTACAGACAAGATCCAATTTAACATCACAGTGAAGCAACAACCTATTTCACATCATTTTTGCATCAGCATAATAACCAGAAAAAGACTACTGTGAGTTCTGAAAAACCTTAAAAGCATGATTCTTTTTTAAAAAAAGTATCTCAGCATCTGATGATGCAGATCATCAGATCTGCACTCCACTTAGCTCCATTTTTTCATACCTTGATTGCTTCTCCTGCAGTATGTACCACCCAGTTTGGGAAAAAAGGGTGCAGTGGGAAAAATAAGGGCTAGGTGCACGCTGCATTTGAGAGGCTTTACAATTTTTCTGCCCCAGAATCATGCTGTCTGTATGTGCAGAGTGGTGTCTTGCTCACAGGGACCAGTGACATGCCCTGTGGTTGTACTTGCAGATAATGGGTCAGGCCTTGAAGGCATGTCCTTCAAGGCTCCATAGAGGCTGTTGTGCAGCTGGGTCAGGCTATTGGGCCTTCTAGAGTGTCTTATGGGCTGGGTGTGCAGGATCTCTTTGGAATTATGTACATGGATGATTTTGAATGCATGAAGAAATGAGGGCATGCAGCAAGAAAGGAGGTAAAATAGAAGAAAAGGAGACAGGGATGTTTGAGATGGTGTCATGGCATTCATTAAAGCAAAGCAGCTCAGAGAGAAAAAATGTTCCCAAAAACCTGGTGTTTGATCAGTTGGCCCCAACTAGTTTTCATCCATAGAGATTTGCTGTCATTTATTCCAGTAGGAAGCAGATGATTTCTTAAATTTCTCATCCTCAAAGGCTGCCAAATACATTGCAAAAATGTCCTGGCAGCTGGAAAAAGGTTTCCAAAAAGCAGCTGAAAGTTTTCTTCTAAATATTCTCATTTTGAAGAGTTCTGTCACAACGATCAGCTTCTATCACCCTCCAGTAGTATTTTGGAGCTGCTAAGTGCCACCAAGGCATGGGCTGGGAGGGGAGAGACAAGGAGGTGAGGATCAAATGCAAGGGCAGCCATGTCTCCCCAAGGGCTCTCAGGACACAGCACTCACACACTGCTGAAACTGCTCTGGGGTCTTCATGTCCTGCCTCGCAGTACTGTGTGGTGGAAAGGATGGCAATGACTCTCAGGTGGGTTTACATTGTGATGGTAGATTTGGATGGAAGGGGTGAATTTATCTCTACATACAGGAAATTTGTTTTATTTTTCCCTTTCTCATCTCAGTTTTCCCTTTCCTCCTGTGTCCTGCCACAAGCCTGCAGTGCTGAACTGGCAACATCTCCTGCCTTCCCCCTGCAGTGAGTCACCATCTCTCAAACACGACAATGGATGCTGACTCCTCTGCCTGATTGTTTAGGGAAAATACTGTATTTGGAGACCGAAGACTCATCTCCACCTGGAGAGATGCAAAAGCCCTTCTGAAGGGATGATGAAGAGCAGTGCCTGCAATCTGTGGCTTGGTGCCATCAGGCTCTGTCGCAACCAAGTCGAAGTTACCTTCAAGAGCACATTGAGCATCTGCTTGAGGTGATGAACCAGCTTGGCACTTGGAGCACAAATGTGGTTATTTCCTTGGGGCTCTGGTCCTTTTTTTCTGTCCCGACTTTGTAACCAGTCCCAGTCATGGGGTAGGGTGAAGTGGTGAGTGGTGGAAATAAAGCTGTGCCTTCCCTCAGTTGTCTTGTGCCAGCCTGGGATAGGGATTTGTGGCCATACTGATTACAGGGTTTCAGAGTCTCACAGTTTTAACATCCCTTGTGGATTCCTCTATTTGCACGTACTGATCTGATGTAGCACATCAGAAACTTAGCCAAAAAGCTGAACTGTGTGGCTGTGACTCACATCTAAGGTAAATACCGGATAGGCATGTAAAAGATCTGCATAAATCTACCTTTGAAAATTCATGCAACTGTCTTTAGAAGCATTTGCAGGAGCTGACTGTCTCTAAGTGTGCTTGTAATTGGGTTTTTTGGGGGTACAGATTCTTCTTAGCCTCAGCGCACTCAAGACACAGCCGCATAAGTGATTTCTGGGACTTGTTTTTCCTTGGTGGTCCCCAGGGTACATGAAAGAACCTGTGTGTTATTTTCCCCCATGCTAGTGGCAGACATTAGAAAATTGAATTTAACATTCCAATATGCCAAGCATAAATATGCTTTGCATATCTTGCACCAAACCTAAATGAAAGGAAGTTCTGAGAAGGCAGATAGCCATTTTTCAATTATATGTGACAAATGTGCCATTTCTGATAGCCTTGTCAGTAAAAAGCAAGAGCTGGAAATGCCAAGCTGTTTAGTGAAGCAGGATCCACATTCCTAATACTTCATGGGATCACTAATAGCTTCTGCATCCTTCAAGACAATCAGCCTTGATTGTTCCTCTGGACACAATCCTTCAGGCTTCTTCCCACTAATTGCAGTATTTCAGAGCTGATATGTGCAAATAATAACAAGGACTGTAAGCCTAGGGACTTTGAAAAGAATGTCCCGTTACCTCAGTGTTGTCAGATTTTTTTGTGGCAAAGCTGTTTACAAAATATACAAGCTACAAATCAAAGGAATGTGATGTACTCATTCTATTCAGGAAACTTAGCATGGAAAAGATGAAAATATGTTTGTGAACTTTATTATTCAAGGTGATGAGTTAATGTGTGGGTGATGGTGAATCTTCTAGAGGCAATTTTTTGCATCTGTGGAAGTAATATATTGAAATATACAGTTTTTCAGAGAACCAAGAGTAATAGTCTACCTTCAAAAATTTACAGGCACCTAAACCTGACAAAAAAGCAGAGGTTGTCTGTTGCAGACACAACTTAGAGTGCTGTGCACACAGATTTTTCTTCCTGTATTTAACTTTCCCTTCACTGATTCAACATCGCAAATAAAACCAGGTTTTCTGCAAACACAGTCAGTGTTCTGATATGAAAGAACCAGCCCTATAATGAAGTGATCTCTGCAAAGAATTAAACAGCCAGAATACTCAATTTTTCAAGAAATTTTTCCATTCATGTGCTTCATTTAAGACAGCTGGGAAGTGAGTCAAACTCGGTACCTGGGACTTGGGACATAAAAATGGATTGGCACATTTTAGACTCATTTTCAAATTGGACCAGATAACTTTTGATTCACTCTTACTGGGAAAGGATGAAGTTTTTAAAATCACAGTTGTTCTCTACCTAGAAGCACAACGAATAAAACAAAGAAGCTATAAGAACAATAAAATGCAAAATTGTATTTCTGCCTCAGTTTTTCCAGCACCTTGGAGCTGTCTTGGCACTGAAGTTATGTTGAGAGGGTCCAGGATCCTTCTGGAGTCACCAGTGTCTGTTCCTGAGCTCTGGATCTTCCAGCCCAGCCATGGCTGGGCTTCAGGTTGGCCAGCAGCATCTGTGTTGCGTTGGAATGGGAAAGTCTGAGAGTACCTTTGTCAGTATTTCCTTCCTCTCTAGTTGCATCTTTCTTGGTTCTTTGAGTGAAGGTACATATTACCCTCTCAATGCCTTTGTTTCCTGCCAACTCTCTAATCTGTAGACAGAAAAGAGAAAAAGATTTGTGCCACAACGGTGGTGTTGGAACACAGTTACAAAGGCAAATTGTGTCTCATCTAGGAGAGACAAGGCACACTTTTGTTAGTGTCTAGATGAAAAAAAACCCCAGCTGTTTCCTAATTTACCAGCTACAATCTCTGCATTGTACTTACACAGATTTGCAAAGACTCCCAGCAGATTCCTTCTGCTGAATATTCCTACTCCAAACATCTTAAACATCATCTGACCAGCTTTACACCATCTGACTGAGGTGTTAGAAGGAACACTGTAGTGTATACAGTGCATTTTTGACAGCTTCCTTCAAAAAAAAAAAAAAGACCTGCACAATATCTTTAAGGTTTTGAACAGCAAAAACTTTGCCTCTGTGAAGGCTCTTTGCACATGAATCTGCAGTATCTTACAAATAACAAGGTTCACAACTTTTTGTTGAACTTTTCCTTTTAGAAAGAGAAGTGGGAAAGCTGTTTGGCAAGCCAGCGGGCGAAGGACCAGCCTGGGATCCAGGAGTCCTGGCAGTCAGTTGCCTGCAGAAGCCACTACACAGTATGCTGATCATAGGGAAAACTGATCCTCTAAGAGCAATTTTCCCAGTGTTGTTTTGCCCCTGGAGATACATCATTGTAGCCCGCGCTGACTGAAAGCTGCAGCAAAACTCCTGTTGCAGACAGGCCTTTGCAAAGTTTGCAGGGGGAATCTGTGTCTCATGAAGGCATGGCCCACTGGCAAACATACCCAGCACTCCCCTGGGGACCCATCACTGTTCCAGCCTCCCTGACTTGCCCCTTATAAGCCCTGAGGGGGCCCACTGGGGCTCCCCACTCCCCTCTGGCTCACCAAAATTTGTTAGTACCTGGCCTAGGTGCATCATGTGGTTTGATTAGCTAGTGCAATAACATGGCCCCCCAAAAATCATTAGGTTAACCTAAAGAAGTGTGATTTTACCCAGTGATAAAGTTAATCTTCACAGTCTTTTGGAAAATAAATTAATTACTAGAATAGGCATTGCTTCATGTCAGCTTTATTTGTGGCAAGCTGCAATTACTTCGTGTTCCTCCTTGGTATCTGAACAACAACTAGAATCACTGGCTCTCCTCAACTTACTCCCACAGAAAATGTCAGTAGGATCTAATTATCTGAATGAAATGCACTTTTACTGATGCCTGCTTTCTTATCTGCATAACAGTTGAGCTAGGTATTCCTATTACTGCAGTTATGAGTTTGCACATTTCATTATATTCCTGGAAAAGGTGTTCAGATGTACATACTCCATGTCTGACAAAGCTGAAAGAAATCAAGCTTTATGTGAAAAGTCTGAGAAACGTTGTGGCACTGAGTGAAGGATTTATTGCAATTCCTCAGTTGGTTTTAAGGTTCTCTCCTTCCTCTGGAACATGTAGGGTTCTGGTTTTGGAACTCCTTGACCAGGCATCCTGCATCCCTGTGAGCTATGGTTTGTCTTGCATATTTCTGTGAAAATGGCTCTCTACCTGAAAGAAATGTGGTTATCTGACTGTGCTGCAAAGACATGTGGGACACAGTGTACAACAAACAAGGTGCACACAGTTCATTTTCCTACCCTTGGGCAGGGTCAGGTCTCTGTTGGAAACGTCCAAAAGATATGCAGCAACTTTCCCGTGTCCTCTGCTAATGCCAATGCTGAGCAGCAAGTCTGAATGACTGACTGTGGAAAATCTACCCACAAAGATTTTAGAGAAGTTGCTGACTCAAAGACAACTAAAGAATCAAGAAGTGTACAGGAAAGAAAACGTCAGAATAGTGGTAAGGGGATCCTTATTTCCTTAATGCCTAAACCAATTACAACAGGATTAATCAGGCACTTATTTCAGGGTAGCAAGATGGCCTGAGTTGACTCCTGCTTGTTCTGCCTCTCCTGCTGATGCTTACAGCATTTTTTGCCCTCTGGCCTGCATCACCTTCAGAGATGGGAACAGAGGGACACAACATCCTGCTGCCAGATCTCAGGAGCAGCAATGGTAATGAGCTTGGATATGACCCTTGGATGTGACCCAGACTAGGAATTGGGATGTGAAAGACTCCTTTCCACCATTTATCTGATTCTCTTAGACTTTGGTTTGAATCAGAAGTACCCCTCCTTTTCCAGTTGTTGGGATAAAGCGTATCTATAAACTCTTTGGGCAGAGAGCTCTCTGTCTCAGGACAGACAGGAACGACAGCCTCATGCTCTTCATGTCAGCAGGGTTGTACTGCAGAATGAGAGAACTGGGCTCGTGTCACCTACCCCAGTTTTTCACTAGTGTCACTTGTTCCTGTCTGTGGGTATGTCCTGGCACAGCCTGGAGAACAATTCTTGAGTGTTCCAAACACACTTGTGTGTTTTTACTGCCCTTTGGTTCATAGATGTGTATAACTGCTGAGGATGAGGGTTTCTGATCTGTCTGTATCTCAGCCCTAGGCAGAAGGGAGGAATAAAGAGGCTTGCATAGTGTAAGAAATACTCTGGGGGAAAAAAATTGTAAGCTGAAAAGCACGTGGAAAAGAGCAAAGTGTATAAATAGCCTGACAATTCATGTGTCCATTTCCTCGAAGTAAGTCTGTATCTGACATGAAAACACGTATCATGCTAAGCCAACAAACTGAGGAAAACATCAGTCTCGCAGAGCTTAAGTTAGATAGCAGCACTGAAGATCACTATCAATTTTAGCATTCATAGCAAATGCACAGAAGGTGCCAATTTGGCGTATCGTGGCTTCATTCTGCAGATTCACCTTGAATGGGCAATCAGTAGTGGTATAAGCACATGTAAGTGCCTGGAGTCCAAATATGACACAGCAGCTGTATTGTGTAGTGCAGTTACATTATATTACTTGAGTTTTTCTCTAGCATTTCATTCAGCCAGAGAATTACTGACTGATCCTTTCTACATAACATTCCTTTGGATGGAAAAGGATGCTTCAGAAAATCCGACAGTCCCTGTGGTACTCCAAATGTCAAAGATCAAGGACTTACGTATTACATCAAGTGATTAAATACTGCAGATGAGAGAGAAAGTTAAATATTGAATTCTCCCCCACTCGATTGCCCATGACCTCCTTAAGCTGGTATTACTCTTCAAATAAGCTGCATTTTTTTCCCCAGCACCAGTGCCGCTGTTTTATATCCAATATGAAACTGCTTAACATAATGTACAGTCCTTGAGCTTTGGTACTTGTTCTGAGAAGTACCAATAGATGTGCTAGTGATTTTGATGAGGAAAGATATGTTGCAGTAAGTTTCCAAGAAGCATTGTTTGTCAAAGCAATTTTAGTGTATGGGGGTGTAAGCCAGATAACTGAAATGTAACAGCTTGCTATGCACAGTACTCTTTTTATTAGCCTAAAATATCTGTTTTAGTTTTCTTCCAGCTGTAAAGATGTTGAGCAGTGTTGTATTGCTCTCCCTCCTCCAAAGTGGGAGAGATTACAAAATTATTTGTTCCAACTAGCAATTACTCTACTTGTTTTTAAATTCCAAATGGAAACAGAAAATGTTCATCTCAATTTTTCCAAAGTGTAGAAGATCCCAAGAGAAAACTGAGGTCCTGTAGTGGTCACTACAGGGAGCAGCATAGCAGTTTTAGGCACCATGAATGTGCTGGCATCTGTCAAGGCTTCTACACAAGGCTGGGGTGGGTGAGCTGTGGGCACTCTCTGACCCCAAATGTCAATGATAGCCTCCTTGCACATGTGGCCACAGATGAAGCCAAAGGCTTAGGGGTGGATAAAGTGGTGACCAGATTACTGTTTTACTGTTTGATTTTTATTATCATGGTCTAATAGCGTTGCCTTTGCTCATAAAAAAAGAGTGTAGCCAGGCAGCCTTCCCGTACCTGAATGGGGGTACGAGACAGCCAGAGAGGGACCTTTTACAAGGGCACATAGTGATGGAACGACTTCAGACTGAAAGACAGTAGGTTTAGATTACATATTACGAAGAAATTCTTTACTGTGAGGGTGGGAGATGCTGGAAGAGGTTGCCCAGAAAAGTTGTAGCTGTTCCATCCCTGGAAGAGTTCAAGGCCAGATGGGATGGGGCTTTAAGCAACTTAGTCTGATGGAAACTGTCCCTGACCATGGCAGGGAGTTGGAACTAGTTTTGATCTTTAAGGTCCTTCCAACCCAAACCACGATACGATTCTACAGCGACAGCCCCTCCGGGGATAAGGACTAAAGGGAAGCGCTTAGAATGCGGGCTTAGCTCTTTCCCCGCTCAGGGATGCCCCCGGCAGGTATTCCCACCTTGGTCGCTGCAGTCTGTGCTCCCGAGTAACAAACGCCCCGTGGTTTTCAGGGCCAGCTCTCGCGATCCCGGTGCGTGTCCGCTGTCGCTGCTCCCGGTGCGGCTCCGCTGCCATTCCCGGCTCGACCAGCAGGTGGCAACATTCCCTCGCACACGGGAGATGCTTCTGGCTTCGGGTGCTGCGTGAGCGCCGCGCATCCCACCGGGATTGCCGGGCAGCTGCGTAGAGCAGCTTCCTTCTGAGTGTGTCGGTGCTGAGGTATGAACTCCTCAGTCAGAATTATAGCTTTAGTTTTCAACCAAGTCGTCTGATATTATGTCGGGATCACGACCATTTTAAGCCATGCGTGATTCCCGTTCCCATGAACAGCAACCAGAGGAAGACACAGAAGAGGAAAGTGGTTTGGGGGAAGTGCTTCCTTAGTCCCTTGCCCCCTTAACTCACCTTCTTTTTCTCTCCGAAGTTTCTGAACCTGCCTTCTTACCTTTAACATTTTTATTTATTTATTTATTTATGTATTTGTTGTCGTCTTGAAATTCCAGGCTATTTCGAAAGATTCAGACTTTCGTGATAAGAACAAGTCTTTACTAGAATGAGAAATAAGGAGTCCAGAAAATCATTATAAAGCAAGGGAAACCTGATGCTTTTCTTCTCCCCCTTCTGCTTCTCCCCTCATTCAATCATAGTAAAGCAGAGCACAGAGAGCTCTTTGGGCAGAGCATGCCAGTGTGCTAAGTGGGGGACCCACAGCTGTGGGGAACAGACAAATTTTGCCCCAAATTTTAAATGAAGAATTATAGCAACAAAGCAGTGCCCAGACACCGAGTCTTTCGTTTCAAAGAAAAATTCTGGGGTGAGTATAAGGGCACTGCAAAAGCCAGTGTGAGCCAGGCACCAAAGCAGTGATCAAGGCAGCGTCAAGCAAAGCATGCAAAAAAGTGGTCGTGTTGTGGTGGAAAATCCAAGAGCAGCCTGAGACAGTAAGATGAAGACTCTCAGGACAGTGCAAGAGCTGGAGGTGAAGTGTCCCAGCAGGCTCCCAGGAGGGGGTTGAGGCTAATGAGATGACCACAAAGTGCCAAAATGTGTGAGGTACAGAAAGGCCACCTAAGTTGTGGGCCCGATTGACTAGAAGGCTCTTGAGTACCTCCTTGGGTTTGCCTGAAGCAGTTATCCATTGGGTATGTGACTTGAAAGCATTAGTAGCAGAAATACTTAGGATATGTGTATGTGCTTTTACTATCAGGTTATTTACTAGACACTGAAAGATCTCTCAGACAAAGCTGTTTTCTGGGTAGTACAAACCATGTGTACATGCCTCACATGCAAGAAATTGTGCAGTGATCCACTATTTTAGTTCTGTTAGTGCATTCTCTGTGTATCAAGGTACAATTTTGGTACAATTACCATTTTGTGCCTAGAAGAAATGAATTAACAAGATTGACTATTTGTACTTGATAAAATTTTAAATTGTGCATGTTAAATCCCAGAATTTAATTCTATTAGTATAATGTAACCTTCTTAAAAAAAAACCCCACAAAGTACTTTCCATAGCTTCTTATCTTCCAGTGTAATTTACTTAATAAAGCTTATAAGTTCAGCAGTAATGTCAACTTTGTCTTCAGATAAATAAGAAGGAATCCAGTAGAACTATGATAAATTTGACATGTTTAATTTTTAGCTTGCTTTTGCTGTTTCTTTTTGTCTTTTGAAAATAAGGGCCCTTTAGTAGGGTAAGTTTAATTTTGTTTTTCAACACCTCACATACTACAGCTTGCACTGTGGCTTTTAAGGCAGCAGCAGAGACCTCACTGCCATTTGCCTGGGCAAGGTCACTTTAACTCTTTGAATAGAAAGAGATGGTTTTAAGTCCCTCAGGGTTTCCTAGCCTACTACAAACAGGTCTGCAGTCGGCTGTGGACGGTGTCTTGCCCATAGGTTGCCATCTGGGTTCCCCAAGAAGCACCAGCTGAGGTTCTCAGTGGATACACACTGCCAAATCTACTACTTTTCTGTAATGTTGCAACTCAGGGAAATTCAGTGAAGGTGAAGTAAATACCAGTGAATGCAACAGTACTGTGCTTGTATCTTGATAACGATAATTTGAATCATTTTTCCAGTGCTGGTAGCAGAGATGAAAGCAAACTTCATTCAGGTGTGTGAAAGAGCTGCAAGTGTTGATTGCTGGCACGAATAAAGCATTCTTATATAAACGTTTGATCTTGCAAGCTTTTATAATGCTGTGAACAAATCTTTCCTGATGAATGATGACTCAGAACAGAGCTTTTCACTTGGCATTTGATAATTCATTTCAATTGCAGCAGAAAATAAATGTTCTATTCAAGCACACCAGGAGGTACTTACTCTGTCCCTAATGAGCACATTAGAACAGTCAACTCATCCCTGTCTGATTTTAGCACAGGCCACAAAGTTTATGACTGACTCATTATTTAGTCAACCCTCAGTCCTAAGGAATAAAACTCCTATTAGTTGCAATGGTGTAATAACAGTGCCTTTCCTTTTCATAAATCACTCGAGTATTCACTATTTGTTGGAAGAATCTGGGAGTCTTTGGGAACAGTACTGGGTAATCTCATCTATTCTCTCTATTTTGTTTGAAAGGCTTAAAAATGGAGCAGTATGATTTTGATTGTGGACTAGACTGACTGAAAAAAACCCCACAAATCAGTTTACATTTGGTCTATGGTCAGGACACATCTTAAATAAATACTTCAAATGTAGGCAGAGTTTTCAAAAAAAAGTGGATGACAGAAAAACATCATACCAGAACCTGGTATGCTGGTATTGCCTATGAGATTGCAGGGACCATTTAGCATTGCTTTTAGACAGGACTGAGTCACCAACAATGTCAAAAGACATGTATCACTTGGGTAAGAAACTGCTCCTCTGCATCAGTGACCCTTATCTCACTCAGAGAATGTAAGAGACATTTGCTTTTCAGAGTGTCCTTTTCGGGATTGTTTCCACAAGGAAAGACAGAACTGGACCCTCTGAGTTACCCAGCTTGTCAGTGGCACAAAAGTGTAGTGAAGGCGCAAATCAACCCTTGCAAAAACAGTCAGGTTTCAGAATTTTTTTTTCCCCCCAGAAAATGGTTTCCAAATCCTGCAAAATAGCAGGGGAAAATTTGGTAGGTCTATCATACAGTGTGGAAAATTTGTGTACTTAATTCTCACCAGGGCAATCTCGTTGTCTTCGGGGAAGGTGAATGGACGTACTGAAATGTCTCTATAGTAATGAAAGGAAACTCATTGTGCCACTGGAGACTGAAGCTGCGTGGCCCTGTGGGTAATAAGTTGCTACTATTCAGGCTCATGAGCGCATCAAGGAAAGCTGATGCAGAGTACTCTAATGACCATTATAACTGACTGCAGTGAAAAAGACTGTTATTTAAGTACATTTCAAAATGTACTGTAAATTGGGCAAAGGTACAGCTGCATTTATGCGCTGAGACAGCCTCCGCTTTTATTCGGTCTGACAGACTTTGCTCTTTGAATTTAGGTTTTATCTATGGGAGAGGAATGCTCTTAGTATTTATGGGCCCTCTTTGCAAGAGAAGCAGCAAAGCCAGGGAGAAGCGGTCCTCTTACCAGAGGCTCCAGCTGGAGAATGCAGGCATTGGGTGAAGGCAAGGCGAGGGTACAGCCACCACTCAGCACCGCACTGCTGCTCTTCCCTAAGAACACCCACTTGTGCCTCGCACCAAACATCGTCCTTAAGAAGGTAGTGTTTCTGAATGAATCTAAGAAAGAACTTCGAGTCCAAGAGGCAATACTTCACAGACCTTTACACTGCCATGAAGAACCAGGGTTTTTACTTTACGTGACCTTCCAGACCACACAGTCCAGCCTCTCTTCCACATTGCGCGTAAGTCAGTTTTGTTTGACTGATGTTTGCTTCTACCTCACTTCATAAGTTACATGTTTTACAGAACCATTTGAGGGCTCATGTATACCTATCTGGTTGAAAATAAGGAAGGGCAAGTATGAAGTTTCTTTGCTGTGCTGTATGGAGAGTGAAATTTATGGCGTACTGTCAGTGAGAGTGATACATCCTTGACTTGGGTCTTCCAGCCTGAGGTACATCAGCAGCTCTCATCTTTTGCTTTTTATGGCTGGGTCCTTCATGGTCCACTTTGCTTTTCATCTTTTTGGCTTTTTTGGGTCTATTTGGGTAATTTTCTTGAGGGTAAGAGCTGGTGTGTGATGTACTAAATGTTTTGTTGTTTTTTTTCCTGAAGAGACTCTTGTGAATAGTGGGGGGTTATGCAATATGTCCATTTTTATCAGTTTATCACCCATCAGGTACACTATGATGAAGTAACTTAGACAAGCAATTTGCAGTAAGCAAGCTGCCAGCAATATTTGGGCAGTCAACACTGCAACAAATCTTCCGTGTGAGCCTCATGTTCAGCACATGGGGTCAGACCTGCGCTTCGCAGGAACCAACCAATCCCCAGTTTGTTTGAAGTGTAGTAAATAAGGGTGGACATCTTAGCTAATGAATTAGCCATGGAGAAAATAAAGCACACAAATTACAGTTAACTGCTTATAATCGTGATCTACCTCGAGAATAAAATGACTGAGTCAGGATTAAAGAATTATTGCATGGGTGTTTGCTGACACAATTTGGTTGCTGACTAAATTTGCAGTGAATGGTGGTAATCAGTCTAGCCTTTGTCAGGCAAAATGGAGTTTTTTTCTTGGGTGATGCCCATGAAAACTAGTGGAAAGACGAATGTCGAAAAGACAGAGCATTTCCTGTGGAGAGTCTCTATGGTCTACATGAAGATGGAGCTGATGGCATCATCCAAAAATTGAGTGTGTCCAGAGCATCACTGAGTAACTGTAAAGAGAAAGGAATGAACTAAGAACTTTTTCTCTGAATTGTTTCTGAGTTTCCAAAGATTATTGAGAAGTTGCACAGAAGGTCATTAACTCTTTTTCTTTTTCATATCTATGAATAACATGATAATTTAAGTCCTTAGTCAGATGATTAAAGTTAATTGGCATTTATTAATAAGTCAATTTCTTTATGAATGTTGAAGGAGGTATAAACAATTCTAAAAATTTGGGGTTTTTTTCACATGCCTCCAATCATCCTTAGCTTTTTACTTCTCTTCATATGATTTCTGCACCATTGCTGATTCCAGAAGAAATTCAAGGAAGCAGCTGACATTATTCTGGACATATAGGATGAAAATAAAGGGGATCTGACCAAGCAAGTTACCATTCTGCTGAATTTCTTTGGTTCTTTGCCTATTGATGAGCATTTTTGAAACTACTAGGAAGCATGAGAGCTGAATGTTTTGAAGTAGCTGAGAGCACTTATATTTAGACATGAAGTTAAAGATCAGAAGTTTTGATATGTGACTGCTGTAGAGGAAATAGGTGGTAAATGCTGTCAGCCTTAGGTAGACAGCTAGCTGGAAGTAGGAACATATCCATGTGGAACAATTGTTCAATGTTTGCACTGAACAAAAATGTCTTTTGTCCTTACTCATTTCCAGCTTACAAAACCAAAAAACCCCACTCTCAAACCCCATAAAAACTCAAAACAACAACAAAAGAGGTGCCTTCATTACCATTTAACAAAAATCTCAGTTGAAACCATTTCTTTTACGTATTTGGAGTGTTTGGTCCAGACACTGAACCCTTGCCCAGAGGTCACTGATTCTCCTTAAGACTTTTTCATTGGTCCATTGCCTCAAAATGCCTAATGTTCCCACACCCTCCATCAGTTTCAGGTGGGCTAAAATCAACCTGTACCATGTTTTGGCACTTCTTTTGACACTTGCCAGCTTATGAATACATCTAGTGACTCTTCTGTTGGGGTAGGAGCATGATTAGACAAAAACAAAGTCACAAGAGAAGGATTAAATAGTTAAAAGTAATGTCAGTATTCTGTGGTATTAAGATTTCAGAGCTGTGAGGAGTTTTTGTCAGTGGGTATTGTTTTATAAGTTGCATTGTTTTAACTCACTCTGTGACCTGATTCTGAAGGAAATGTCTTAATTAACTTTCTACGTATTTGACAATAAAGTTCAAAGGAATCAAGAAGTACTTAAAATGTAGAATTAAAAATAACTCCATTTCTGAAATAGCTAATATTGGTTAAATATACATCTTCTATCTACATTTAATTAAATTTCTTTTTAAAAATATCCCTTGGTTTCAAGAATTAGGTCAGTTACTACAAATACCTTGGCTCTTTTAAACAGTTCTGAATCTTGCCATCATGAAAACTGACTTATACAATATTTATAATTTCACCTATTTTTGGGTTTCAGTTAAATAAAAAAGTTACTTATGCTTCTAAAATGATGATAATAAAATAAAACACCTTATTTGTTGTTTCAAGTCAGCCAGAGACTTGCACTTGGCTCTAACAGTGAGACAGGTAGGTGGTCATTGACTTCAGTGTGATCTCCATCAGGCTGCTGTTCATCCCCCTCTGTGAAAGTTGTCTCCTATGGTTCTCAGGCCCATGAAGAACTCAGAATTTTAATAGACCAAAATTAGTTGTGCTTTCTTTAAGAAGGGACTCAACCTTTTCATTACACAGGCCTGCATAATTGTGTTAAAACCATGGGACAGTCTGAGGGTTTTACCTTGCTGCAGCTGAAGTAACTGAAAATTGGACCCAGGTCTGAAGAGACTCAAACATCACTAGTGCTGAGTGAAAACTAAAAAGCTGTAAGTGTGGAAATCATATAGCAAAGAGCACTTTGGGGTTTCACTTTGATGCTCCACATTGGAAGCACACACCTTCCTTCCTTCCTTCCTCTGATTATGCAAGGAACTCGACCACCAGCACTTCGGTTAAATATCTAAACACACCTAATGTCAACAGTGTTAATAAGCCTCCTCTTTTTAAGCAAACCTCTAGTCTTTTCTGTGTTTGTCCTGGGAGAAGAAAGGTGTGCAGCTGGGAGGATGACACCTTCCTGAGGAGGCACACGAACTGAGAGGGTCCCCAGTTAGAGGAAGTGACACAGTGATGCTCCCATCCACTACTGCAGCAATCTGGGCTGCTTCTGAAGCTGGGGAGTCTCTGCAGACATGCGGAACCATGTTGGCACAAGGCTGAGGGGTTCAGGGGATGAGCTTAGGAGATAATTACAGCTGCCACTGACTTTAAATGCTGGTGAATTGAAAGGTGCAGAAGGCTAAGGCAACAGTCACACAGGGGTCATTCAGTCCAGGCAGGGCCTTATGGTGTTGGAACAAAACAAGTAGGTTACATCCTGAAACTACTCATGTCATTTTTCCAAGCATGGACAGCAGGCATCAGTGAAGACTGCAAAAATCTGAAATATAAAATCCCAGTCGGCAGCTGCTAGACATGAAAGTGAGACACAGTTTAGGATGAGGTAGCACATTCCTGAAATTGTCACTGCTCATGATTTGACAGCATTACAAAGGAGATCATTTGCCCAGTTTTGAAATATGCATTCAAACGCCTGTTCCATTAAACACACATCAGTATGTTGCCACCTGTTCCAGTCATGCTTGATAATGAATGGTATGCAGAGATAATATACCTGCCTGGCCTTGTTAATGTCCTGCAGGGAAAAATCAAAATTAGGTAATGTGAGTCAAATTTGGATGGATAGTCCTGTTACAGCCAGTGTTAAATCCAGTGCCCTTAATTACTTTGTTGCCTGAATTGGAAACCCTTCAAATAATGTGTGTGTGTGTGTGTGTGTGTGTGTGTGTGTGTGTGTGAAATAAAGCTTCTTGACAGGTAAGAGCCAAGGAATATAATTTTATTGCAAGGTCCATCAGTTACCCATGGATGACAGCACATTCCCATGCAGATCCATCAGAGAAGTGGTAGAAAATGAAAGTAAGTGTTGGCACACACACTATTCAAAGGAATTAAAGCTAATGTTGCCATGACTAAAGCTAAAGGAAGTGGGGCTGTCTTTGAGGTCCCACTGAAACCAGTACAAATCTTCCTTTTGCACTGCAGGACTGTGGAGCCTTGATGTAGCTATTAAAAAAAAAAAACTAGGAAGGAAAAGAAAGAAGCAAGGACAAGAAAGGGGTTAACTTTAAGCATATACTAATGCCTTTGATTTATGTGCTTAAGTACTTTGAACACCAACTTATTTATTGTCTAAAAGCTGGGACTCTTAATAGCTTCCAAAAACCTTTGCCTGAGAGAGCCTCACTCTCACATCCATGTGGAGCAGATGCAGGCTTATGATGTGCTTTAAACCTCAGGGTAGAAATTTCTGCCTGGGAAGATTTTATGCATAAATATATAAGAAATTGAAGCTGTGGGTGCCTCTGCTAGAACGACTGTGAAGTGCTGTAAATCAGAAAGATATGAGAGGGTAATGTGCACATCTCATGCACGCATTTCTGCCTGTTGGGCTCTTACACAGTGTTGACTCACAAAGAATCACTGCCAAATGAGTTTGCTCCAAACAGGCTCTTGGACTGTTGTCCCACCATGGCTTTTCATTACCTATCATGTTAAAAGAGAGATAAGTGACTGCAAGAGCTCACGGTGCAGTTTATCAGGCTTACATATGGCTTTCCTAGGTAGGAGCTGTGTGAAACTCAGAAACACCTCTTCCTTCTTTGATTACTTTTTTTGGAGAAACTAGTGTTTACAGCCATGCGGTCTGCAAGTTATAAAGGGTACCTCTCTGTCACAAACCAGGTGCATGCTATGCAGTAGGTAGCTCAAATGTTATGTTATATCCTATTTATATATATGTAGCTAATGCAAGCGAATCAAGACTGGGCAGAAAGAGGAGGTTTTATAACCGGTGAATATCCTTTGGCAAACTTTGCTCGTAAGCAAACCATCACTGGACTGCAAGAGGTTAAGATTGCCTCTCCAGGTATTTCATCTAGGAGCCTCACTGATCTGACCAGAAACTGGCTATGAGCCATGTCACTGAAATCCAGCTACCGATGCAACTTTGTCTGAAGTTCAAGGATCATCAGTTCTGGATTCAGTAAATTATTGCTCATCAGTTAGGATGTTAAACACGGCATTGCAGACAAATACCAGGATAATTACCCAGGGAGGTTCTCATACTATACAACTTAGGAGCTAATTTAGATACCCAGGTCACTTAGAGAGTCTGCAAAGAAACACTGATCCCATCAAGGGAGATTTCAAAGTTCAAAATTAAATATCTAGGAGAGTTTAAAATAGTTGATGCGAACACAGCAACTGCTCTCCATGATTTTTAATTCCCTCTGTACTGTAACTGGTCATGGCATTTCTCACAACCTCCTTGTACAAACCTATTGTGTGACCTTGCAGAAAGCTGACAGACCTCTATTGCACCCCACAGTATGGGAGGCTTGTGTCTGGTCCCACCTAGATCATCCTTTGCTAGCAGGGGAATTCTACTAATCATATAATAGGTTATTTATAAAATATGTTTGCACATTTGATCCCTGATGTTCCCAGCTGAGGATTTGGTCCTGGGTTTATATAAAATGCCTCTGTCAGAGGTGCTTGAATTGTTGTATACACCTGAGGTGCCTGACACATTATTAATACTTTCTTATTCCAAGCTCTGGTTTGTGGGGCTACTATAAACAATGTGTGTATGACATGTCACTCACCCATAATATATGAGTTAATGCTGAAGCAAGGCCTGACACATTTGAAGAATTAAAAAACATTCAGCAACGTTAATCCCCGCACTGTACTCTCTTCTTGAAGGGCCCAATTAGCTCAAACCTTTTCTGACAGATGTCAATGACAGAATTTTCTGTTAATTGCAATGTGGTGAGACAGGATTTCTATCATCTCAACAGTCATAAATACATGTAAAATGTAGAATCATTAAAAAAAAAAAAAAAGGCTGGAAAGGACCTTAAAATGTCAACCAGAGCAGGCCAGACAGCCTGATGGACATTTCTCTAGCTTCCTCTTTAAGAACCTCACAGGTGAACCATCACCAAGTGAGCTATTCCCTGTCTTTACTGCCCTTAACCGAGTCAACATGCTTCCTAATGTCTTCCCAGAATCTTTTTTTGCTGCAGATAAAGCCTGCTAGTTTCTTTCTTATCATGGATGCAGAAAACATAAGGCTTCCTTCTTTGCAGCTGCCTTTTCTGTATTTGAAAACCATTATCGTGTCTCTGCTTCATTTTCCCTTCCATAGATTGCATTGTACCAATTAGTTCAATCTTTCGTTGTAGGTCATGTTTTCTAGTTCTCTGATCATTCTCACACTGAATAATAAGAGCTTTATGAAAGGACAAAAGTAATCAGAATTATTGTATTATTGTTATTATCATTACCACAATTAATTTTTCTATCATAATACATTTTATTTGGGTTATTGCTAATCTAACTTTACCTTTGATGCTTAATAATGTGTACACAGGTATATCCTGTGCACTGTGCTTCTGTGTTATGTTGGCCCACAGTCTTTGTGAGTTGTATTTCAGGAAATAAAAACTTCTACAAGCCAAACAGGCATGCTCTCAGGACTAAGAAATACAGACATCCCCTCTTTCTTGCTATGTGGCAGATAATGATATGACCAGATCCTCGACTGAAATTGCATATCAGGGCACAAGTCCATGGCAGTGATGCAAACAGCTTCAGCCTGGCTGTCCCTCTTCATCCTATTGCGGCTGCCCCAATCTCTGGGCCTTTTGCAGCTTCTGCTGCATGTACGTGACAACCCAGTTATCCCTCTGGTCCCTGCCTTATTCCTGCAGAGCCAAGGGTGACCATGGAGTCAGTGACTGCAGTGTAACGATGGGAGGGCTGAATTCAGATTACACAGCTGGCCTTGGCACCAACCTTCCCTGCCTGATGAAGCTGCCGTTCATGCTGTTTGCCCTCCTCTGGGCAGAGGTTGGAGGAGGGAGTTTCCATGTACTGCGCATGATATGAAGGTTCACGTTGAACAACTCCGCAGAAGTGTTTCTGTATGCAGTGTTTCTGATCTAGCAGAACTTTGCTTTGAATGGAGGCTGAAGTCACAGTCTGACACAGTTTGCTAAATGGGAACACAAGGGCGATCCCAAAGGGCTGTCACCAGAAAGCAGCTTCAGTTCTTGACTCTTCTATTTGAGTACCATCTAACAATAAAGCTACTGAAGTCCCATAGAATACCAAAATAACTTTATTACATATGATTCATACATAAAGACTTCATGCAATACTTCCAAGGATATGTTGTTGGGAAAAGACTCTGCAATGAAGGCAAGAAGAAACTTTGAAGTGTGTCTACCAAAGCAAGTAGTCCTAAGTAATGGAAACTGTGATTCCTATAAACCAAATGCTGTATAGAGGAATATCTGACATTCTAAGAGTTAATCCAATAGCAAAATGAAAACTTTTCATGCAGCCTGTTTCCTTAAGAGTTGCTTTCTTCATTTTTACTCAAAATCAGTAAGAAAAAAAGAAACTGAGGATAAAAGCTGTGCAATTTCAGGGAGAAAGGAGAGGAATAAAACTAGAGGGGAAGAAAGGTGGAACAAAAGAAACTCACTCAGAAAAAGGAGAGCAAAAAATATCCACTGAAAACGAGAGAAAGCAGCTGGCATCAAAAGGGGTTCTCAGTCTCAGAAAGCAGCTGGCAGCCCTGCACTGGAGGTGATATCACCAACACAATCCCCTCTGCAGACTAAGATATTCTTGCAGGACATGCTGCTGGTGTAGGGGTTGGGAGGGAAAGTGATTTTTACAGGACTGAACTTCAGTGGGACTCTTTGAACACCAGGATTCAAGATGTTTTCCAGTTACTGAATGAAGCTCAGTGGCCTGTTTTGCCTTTTGGGTTTCTCTTTTTTGATTGACCTGTTATTTGTGGACTCCTGCTCCAGTGAGCAATAATAATTAAAAAAGACTGAGCTTTTAATCAAAGGTACAATGAATTTGGATTTTGTTCACTGACAAAAATGTTCCCTGTGGAAAGCTGATATTTTTATGTAAGAATATAGTGCCTCTGCTGGAACACCCTTTTGAGGGAGACAAAACAAAAGAAATGGGATATGATCTGAATTTTACAGACTGCTCTAGTCTCTTTTTGCCCATGTAAAATAAATTATGCATTAACATCTTTGAGTTCCCTGAGTCACCTAGCTCCTAATATCCCCAAAGGGTGCTCAGCATCCTAATGCATGCACAAGTGATGTCACATCTGTGAATCACTGTCACCAGAATCAATTATTTATAATCTGTCACACACGTGCTTTCTTTTGCTAAGTACAGTCACTGTTTGGAGGCCTGATCATTTCGCCCTTGGACAGAGTGTGCCTTTGCACTTGCAGTATTCTGAGGACCCAGCTTCCAGGATCCCCAGGAGGGGATCAGGGCAGCACACAGCAAGCCCGACATGCCTCCCTCCAGCCCCTCTAGGGTTCCAGCCCAGCGCATCTGCCCTCTGGTGCCAACATGTCTGCGAGTGGAAACAGACCAAACACGTAGAGATTTCATATCCCCAGAGCCATTCACAGGGCAGGAGCTCCCCATTTCCAAGTTCAGTTCTTCACTGCCGTTCAGGAGACTGTAACTTGCTTGTATTGTAATGTTAAAAAAGCCAAAGAGGTCTATGCGCTGCTAATGGAATGAACCCGACTGACAAGGGCAGGTTGGATGGGGCTTTGAGCAACCCAATCTAATGGAGGTGTTCCTGCCCATGGCATGGGGAGCTGGAACTAGATGGTCTTTAAGGTCCCTTCCAACACAAACTGTTCTTTGACTGCATGACTTTTCAGTAGTTTTGTTTCTGTTCCTTGAGTGATTTTTAAAACTGAATTACAAGACAGCTGTTCCTCTTCAGCTATTAGTTGCTCCTTTAGTTTTAGCTAATCCCAGTCTTTATAAAATGAGCCCCCTTCTCCCTTTCAGTGTTACTTTCACAGTGGATTTGGTGATAACATGAGCAGGGGTTCTATGTACGATTTCAAAGTTAGATCTCTGAGCACTGGACGTGCGTTGGGAAACAATGCAGTTCCTTGAGCCTGGTCCCATATCTTCATCGGCATCAATTCTATGAAAAAGGGAGACACTAATTTACTTAGGAAGCCACTGTTTGAAAGTCATGGAGAGTGGAGTGGCAAAGCAAACAGACCTGCACGGACTGGCTTGCTTTTGCAAGAAACTGAGATAGAAAATGTGCTTAAAGTGTCTTCAGGTACTGCACTGACCTTGAATTCTTTCCATTCATTAATTTTATGATTTTATCATCACATTTTCCAATTAAAAAAATTCTCTTCCCCCTTCCTGTGAAAAAATTCCTGTCCCTCCCTCTCCCACCCCTCACCAATCTCCCCCTTTCTTTCAACTCTCATAATCCTTGGTGTGATAATGGGAAGGAAACATTTTCAGGCAAAAGTCTGGTATTTTAATTTTGATAACCTTCCTGAGCAGCAAGGTTTGTGTAGGATGGAGATTAATGAAAGCCAGGCACAATGCTCCCTTGTCACCAGGTAGAGTAAGAAGCAGATAACCCTCAGGGAAGCAAGCAGTTCAGAAGAGGAGTGAGTAATAACACATTTTAATTTTTCATGCATCCCTACCCAGTCTTTAATGGAAGGAGAACCCAAACCACAAGCAAAGAGAATATGGAAAAGAAAGAGCAGCCTTAGTCTTTGGATGGGCTGAGAGGAGGAGAGAAGGTCAGGGGAGGCCCCACCAGCAGAAATAGTTAGGCCAAATTCAGGCCCTGCAGTACCAAGTGGATGTTTTTTCTGCACATTTTTATCACCTCTCCTAAGGAGTCCAGTAAGCTTCACAGTCCCATAATCCCAAAATCCATGTGAAGCCCATCGTTTTGGCTCACTGAGGCAGAGGGGGAAGGAGACATGACAGTGGGGAAGAGCCCTGGGCAGCCCTCACAGGGTTAGCAAGGCACTGTGAGACACCATGAGTTATGAATCAGGGCCCAGAAACTTCCCAGCCAGGGCTGCAGGGGCTCAGCCACAGCTGGGCAGTTTGCCTGCCTGGCAGAAGGCGATCCCCTGCTCCCTAGGGATGCCCTCACTCACCATGGAGCATTCAGCAGGCAGGGAAAGGCTCCAGCCCCAAAAGTTGCTGAGGAACCTACTCATTTTCCTCTTGACCCCAGGGCTAGTCAGGAATCACCAAACCCATGTCAGAATCAGGTCCTTTAGCAGGAAGCCCCTCCTGAAGATGTGAACAACCTTTCCTGAGGCAGGGAGGTAGCTACCCACTGCTGTTTAGCGCTGCATTTCCTGGTAAATCCTACCCCAGGAGTCCATCACCGGCAAAGCATATCCCAGGTACATGTCTCCAAATAAGGCTGGGCAGGAGAGGTGTAGGAAGGGCTGCTAGTGCTTGACGAGAATGGAGGCTGAGACGTTCGTGTCTTCAGGATAGCAGCAAACACAGCCACCCCAGCTCTACATTTCCTCCCTTGCAGACTTTCTGCATCTCACAGGTGGCCTCTACCAAGAGATAGTGTTGCCATGGCCAGAGACATGAAAATTTAGCTCCTTTTTGGTGTTTTAACCACAAAGCCTGATCTCACTCTTAATAGGTGCCCTTGCATTACTGTGATCAGACTTGGATAGACCTATAATAAATTTTATTACTTGGATTATTTTTTAACTCTTTGAGTACAATTGTTGGCCTTTGCTAATCTCCCATCGCCTCACTCAAATTATATTAGAACATGAAATTACCAAAGGAGTCATGAATAAGTAGCTTGTTCCTTGGCTTTTCATCTCATGAAATAAGCTTCTAAAACTTATTTCAGAAGTGTTTCTTGAGTGATAACAATGTTCTCTCAAGTGTTTTGAGAACTAATACTTTCAGAATGAGTATGTAGCTCAAGAGAGATGTTAGAATGTGGGGTGGGGAGTAGGGAGAAGGCAGCCTGGAAGCATGGAGAAGACCAGATGAATGTTTGAAACAACTGCAGTACACACATTGCATAACAGAAATGATAAACTGCAATAAAAAAGGAAAATGATGGCTTTGCGTGAGACAACTTGAAACTATTACCCATCACGATGCCTTCCTGTTGCACTCTGCACGAGGAAGCTACAAGAAGTGAAAGCAGAAATGAGAACAGCATGGTCAGAGTGCAATCCCCCATTCTCTCCACTGCAGCCCGTGGATTTGGGCTCCTGAGAGAAAGCACAGCATTTAGATGGCGACACAGCACTGGACATGAGTTAGAATTAGTGAGTGGGTCAGACAATCTGGGGATCAGTCACTGTTTCCCTTAATTATGAGTTCAAGTATGAGCCTTTCAGATTCCATAAAGCCCAGACACCAGCTCACTTGTCAGCCCAGTCACTTTTAAGTCTGCGGTTGTCTTCTCTACGTTCCAGATCTGTGCAACCAACCCTGTACGCATTTGGTGACTGTGATCCCCAGGACTGCTCACCTTCCTGGCCAGGCGGCAGGTCTGTCCTTGAGTCCCAGCTCCCTGCCTGCAATCTCACTCTGGCTGCAGCTGGGGCAAGCCTCAACATCTCGTGTTGCAGTTTTTTTCCTTTTAAGTGTAGACACACAGCGACCCCTCCTTTACTTGTCTGCTCGCTGCTCTGTCGACCTTGTGTGTTTAGTTTGCTAAAATTGTGGCTGGGCTTAAGCAGCAATAGCCTAATCAGAAAGCTCAAGCAACTTCTTGCTTCCACCCACACACATAAATAATCATAACAGACAAAAAATTATTCCACTTATTTGACATTCTAATAAACAAAAGCAACACCTATGCCACTGACCCATAATACATTTATGCTGTTTTGCCACAAGCTTTTTTCAGCACCGGAGTTTCAGTGGCAGAGCAGACACTTGCTGGTAAGACTGCATCTCATTTTGGAAATGTTGCCAGGTTCTGCGTTCCCCTCAGACCTCTTGAAACTCCCCCTTCTATCTCAAAATATGACACACCATCAGAGAATTTGTTTCACAGCAGCAGATGTTTCCCTGACTATATGTTTTTGATGGAAGCTTCTGCTCTGCTCATTTGTAACCCTTTGGTTGTAGCCTGGCTAGTGGATTCAGCTATCTTATAACAACTTAGGGGTTTGTAGAGGGTCTTGTGCAGAGGGACCAAAAAAGTGCCTGCTGTGACTACTGGCTACCATGGTAAGCATTGTATAAGCCAATAAATCTCACCTTAACTGTAGTAAATATTGTACTTGCCCTTTCTTTCAAGGACTGTTCCCCAGCTTCACTTTTCTCAGGAGTAGCAATCTTTTTCTGATTTACAGCCTAAGTTTATTCATAGACAGGGCGTACCTGCTGGTTTTTGCCAGCTTCATCCATTCCCTTTCAGTTTTTCTGGTTCTCTTGTGCTCAGCTACTGGATAATACCAATAGAGGGCAATAGTATCTCACTCTGGCTTTGTTTTGGTTCCCTTTCCTGCTCCACTTTCCTCTCCCCTCTGAGTGTCCGCATCCAGCATCTGCTTCTCCTCCTTCTAAACTCTCATCTTTGACCAGTGAAGGAGGCTGCCTCCAGCAGGCACAGACGGCACAGAAATATGTGTCTCCCTCCAAATCCTTCCCCGACCAGAAAAATTAATAGGAAAAAGAAAAAAAAAAGGAAAAAAAAAAAGAAGAAAAAAAAAGAAAGAAGCCATGGGATCATCAGGTGCAACGAGTTGGTGGCAGGTCCAGAACAGACAGAGGAGAGCTCTGCTGTACCCTCTGCCTGGCACAGCGCTCAGCCAAAGGGTTTCTCTGTGCTCAGGGCAACGATGGTGCTGAATGTCGACAGGGACTCCTAAAGGGATTACACAAGTGATGATTTGAGGGTTGTTAAAAACAAACGCCCCCATTTTTCCTGTAGAAATCCTCTGTCTGAAACTCCCGGGAGGGGCAAGACAACAAGCTCCCGGTCGGGCTCTGCCGCTGGGCGTTCGTGCCTCCAGGGCCGTGTGCTGGGGATGCTGCCGGTCCCTCCTCCCCACCCCCGGCCCCGCCGCGGTCCCCGCGGTCGGCAGGTGTCACTGTCAGACCCGCGACAGGACGGTGACATCCCGGGTGGGCGGTCTGAGCGGATGGGAGCCGGTCGGGGGGCACGGAGTTGGCTCTGCCATGGCCTTTTCCCGTGGGAGCAGTAAGGGGTTGGTCAGCACGTCCTCCTTTCTCCTCTCGTGTTAGCAAATTTTTTTTTATTTTTAAAACTCAAAATGTTAGTTCATTTTGCACATCCCTGGGGAGAAAGGTGGCGACCTGATCCTAATTTGGACACTCTCCCTAAACGAGGCCAGTCTCCACATCCCATTTTCCACCTTTGCCGTCATGGAAAGGCTTGCGTGTGGTACCAGATCTGAGCGGTGGATTTCTGAGGGGTTTCGTAATGCAGCGTTATACCTCCACCCTCTTGGCACATCAAGGTACTCCCAAATTTTGAAGAATTACAGTAGTGATTCCAAAACCTGTGATGTTGGATCAGTGATCCAAGGACCAATGTCAGCTGATGGCCCAGCAGTCTTAGATTTAATCCATCCATGCAGGCATCCACTGCCCGAACAGGAAAGGATTGAAAGGAGCTCTCTCTCATTCTCTCTCTCTCTCTCTCTCTCCTTCTCTCTCTCTCTCAAGTTTAACCCATGCTGGAGGTTGCTGCTTCTATTTAATTTTTGGTCAAATACTTACACTTATCTGGAAACAGTTTGTCATATGAATCTACCGCCTCCACCTGCGTCTCCTCGAACGCTTCCGTCAGCGCTGCCTCCGCACTATCCTGAACATCCACTGGTCTGATTACGTGACCAATGTGTCTGTCCTTGAACAGGCAGCAGTCACCAGCATTGAGGCCATGCTGCTGAGAACGCAGCTGCGCTGGGCAGGGCACGTCTCCAGGATGGAGGATCACCGCCTCCCTAAGATCGTGCTCTATGGTGAACTTGGCACTGGCTGCCGCAAGAGAGGTGCCCCAAAGAGGAGATACAAGGACTCCCTGAAAAAATACCTCAGCCTTGGCCACATTGACCAGCATCAATGGTCCACTCTGGCCTCCAATCGGGAGGCGTGGAGACACACCATCCATAACGCTGCTGATTCCTTTGAGAACACACACAGAATCAGTCTGGAGGAGAAAAGACAACGCAGAAAGAACCGTGCCTCACCAACACCGCCTATGGAGACTTTCTGCTGTGCCTTTTGCAACCGGCCTTGCCTATCTCGCATCGGCCTCTTCAGCCACCAGCGCGCTTGCAGCAAGCGTGGGTAGAGCCCTTCCCAAATCTTCATTCGCAAAGCCTGGCCATGATGATGATGCTTCTCTTCCTTCTAGGTGGAATTCAGGAAGTATTTGCTTATATGTGCAACTCCCTCCCTGGAGTGGTAAAATCTATGATGACTGTAACTATCATCCCATGTACCAACCAAAAGTTGTACTATTTCTATGGGAAAATGTTAGGAATTGCACAGTACTAATAAGTACCTTTTTTGGAGCTAAACTGCAGCTTTTAAGCCCTGGACTTACAAAATCTTGCTCAGTTCATGTTACACACTGTGAGTTGCCTGATTGGAGTTCATCAGGGCTGTTTGTGCTGCAGGACACTGAGCAGGCAGGGAAAGCTTTGATGGACTGGGGGCTCACACAGTGTGCAATGGGCTATAACTGTGCTCTCTCAAGGGCAGACAAGGGAATAAATAATAACTTTGCTTCTGTGATAAGGATCTGTTGTCTAAGGATGTACCTCTGTGGTCTTCTGGCTGACAGATTTTCTCTGCTTAGACTCTGGGAGAGCGGAAGGGCAGTTCCTCTCAGCATCTGGGTACATGCATTAGCATGGTATTTACTGCAACGAATATAGGCTGCCATGCAGCCATTTTATGCCTCTAGTATGCCTTCTGGATTTGTCCTCCGAAGAACAGGAAAAAGGCCATAGAAGATCAGACAAGAGCTTCCTCTCACTCAGCGTCCTGACTCTGCTCTTGTTCAATAGACAATTCATAGGGAAAATGAATAAGGGAAAGGGCCACTATGAAATGACTCACATCTGACAATGAACATCTGACAATGTTCAGGCACTTTCTGGCAAGGCAGCTACATCCAAACTGTCATATTTGATAATAACTGAATGTGAATGAACAAGTCCAAATATTTTGGAACAAATATATACCATTGAGTTCAACATCCTGTGACAGTGATTTGTACAGTTTTCTTAGAGCCACAAAGCATCCTTTCACTGCTATTCCAGAAAGCTAATAATATCTTGATGTTTCTTCCTTGAAGCCTGCTGAGCTAGCTTGCATGAGACCAGAGGTAGGATGCTGCCTGTTTTTCATTTTGCAAACCAGTTGCCTCTGTGGCTGCTACTTGTCTTGCCTCACATCTGCCCTGTGAGTTCACTGCATCGATGTTCCCCTCAACCTATATGTCTCCAGCAGTTGCCTGGAGTAGGTAAACATCTTTGCTTTGGTAGGTTCTGGCATGTGGCAACATTAGATGAAGTTTGAGCCACACGTAATAACACATTTCTCTGGAAATAGCAGGAATTGTTCTTTTAATGCGGCCAAATTTTATGCATGCGATTGAATAACCCAATGTTCTGTCTTCCCTTTCTTAAGTGACAAAGTCTGCCAGCCCTTAGGAGGAACTCACCCACCACGTGTATGCCAGCATCCATGGCAACTCTCCAGGCAGGGGTGGCTTGCAGTTTTCCTTTATGGCTGTTGCAGTTCAGATGGAGTTTCCCTGCACGTCTTATTGAGCTGGTTAGACTGGAGTGAAAGAAATCAACTTATACAGCAGTCAGAAAAAAAAGCAAGGCACAGAAAAGGTGCCTGGGCTCTGCCCAGCTATTTAAAGAGCCTTGAAAAACAAGTCGATTTGCAACCTAACATTTCTGAGACATTTTCTTGCCCTTTTTCTGCAGATTTCACAGTTCCTCACCTTGATGCAGGTGAACTCTGAAGATGTTAAATGACTAAGGCTGCCATTTTAAGTCAATAAAAAGGGTGTTTACTTGTCTTCTTGCCAGTTGCACATCATCAGCCTCATTATTAGAAAAGAAAAAAGGTGGATCTGGCAGTCATGGGGTACTCATGTTATATCTAATTCACTTATTACCATTGGCCTTAAAATACTTCAGCATGAAAAGATCAGAGTCAGTGTCATCCTTTTTTATTCAATTTTAATTTACACAAAAAAATGTTCTTTTTGCTCCATTTCTTCCAATTCTCTCTCTTTTCCTCTTCTGTTCATTTTTCTTTATAATTTCAAAGTTAGTCCCTTCACCAATATCATACCCTTCCACAGCCCCACATTTCATCTTTGCAAAACACAGTAAAAGCGTCATTTATTCTGCATATCATTTGTAGATCTTTGTTTCAATTAAAAATAGGACTTTGCAAACTGAGTTTCACTGTCATTAAGTAGATGTCATTCAAAGCTTTCTCAGAGACAGTCGAAAGTTGTTGATCTTTCCTGCTTGATTAATTTTTTATCTCTAGCACTGTTGTTATCTCCCCTGGTGTTGCACTCTTCTAGAGCAAGTGTGCACCATAGCATGCTTTTCTTTGTACTATTTTTTACCCTTCATAGACCCCACTGGCCTTTCTTCAGCTGGCTCACAGTGACTTTGGAGGCAAGTTGTAACTCATTTAATCACACACACTTCAGTCAGTAACTGAGAAGAGCTGAAGCTCACCTACTCCAGCCCAGATGAAAAGAACCCTCCCTCAGCTTTTAATTAAATATATAATTATATATATAAATAATGTAGACAAATGGTTTTATCAAAACACTGCATTTTCTGACTCTTTGTGTCCTTCCTTCCCACTCTGTAGCTGCTCCTCTCTGCTTAGCGACAATGCCTGCTCCCACAGGTCCAGCCAGTGCCCTCAGGAAAAGAAGTTGTAGTAAAACCATCAGCAGACTCTGGCCACCCTGAAAACAAGCACTTATTCTGTGACAGCCTGAGCACATGCAGCTAGAGACAGTGAGAGTGGTCCCTATGCTCCTCTGGGCTGGTGAACTTGACAAGAGCACACCCTTTGCCAGCTCAATAAGCTCTACTGTTCAGTCCTCTGAAAATCTCACTGTACAAAAATGAGAGATTTCACAATGAACCTCCATGACTTTCTCACAGAAACATCACTGGCTATATTATAAAAATAACATAGACCCCAAGCATGTAACAGAAAGAAATTAATGCCTTGAAACTCAGGTGACGATGTAGCCAAGCATGACTGTTGTTGGGTGTAACCGACGTTAGTGCTGAAGCTATAGGGGTAATATATTAATTCATACGTATGTGGATGATTATGTATTATTACTACAATTAAGGAATATTGCCAGTGGAATACAATCTTACAGCAATGTAATGTTCTTGAAATTGCCCTCTTGGAAGATATAAAAAAGAAATGGAAAATCTAGAGACAAGAAAGCCACGCATTGTGCAGTTTGGCCCTCTGTTTTTGCTACGTAGCACAGTTGGTTCTGGAATCTCATTCTCTCTCTCTCTCTGTTAACAAGGATGTTTATTTTTTCTTTTTTATTATTTTTTCCCATGCAAGATCTTTTGACTCATTAGAGTGGGAATTAAGAGAACACCTTAATGTGGGTTTTGCTGTGGCCATACTGAATAATCCGGTTTAAAAATGAATCATGTGCATTCTCAAGTGTTAGGTTTAAATAACCAGTGCTCCAAGACACATTAATAATCAGGGTTCCGTGAAACCATCATCATGGCCCAGCACAGCCACTGAAGGGTCAAGGCTACTTGGCAAGTATGAGAAAAGCCACTTGTTATAGTTTTAGAATTTGTCAGAATTTTTTCTTTCCTACCAACACAGACTTTGGGGCTTGACACCCTGCTTAACAAAGACCCGGATAACAATCTGAATTCCAACCTGATAGCTGGGAGGAGAGTGCTTTTGTTTGTTTTGGGAGTTGGTTTTTTTTCTTCACTTCTTCAGCATCGACTTGGAGAAGGAACCAGCTGGAAGGAACTCCTGTGGGTTCTGGCTTCTTTCCCTGCCTCCTGTTCCTAGCCCAGTGTGCCCAGAGCTTCAGAGGGACAGGCAATCTTCGCCGCTTTGGCGTTGCTGCCGTTTTCCTGAGACACCGACGGCACCAACGAGGGAGCCCCCGGCCACCCCTGCCCACCCCCTGGGGCAGCGCTGTCCGGATGGAGGACAAAGGAGGGAGAGTCCACACTGCCTGTGGGAGAGGATCCAACCCCGTGACTTCAGGGACTCATTTGTTTAGAGGTTTTGGTTACAGAGTTGTTCTTTGTTCTGTTCTGGTGATTTACATATATATATAAATATATTTAGTAGTTAAGAACTGTTATCTTTCCTCCTACACATTTTCCAAATTAAAATTTTATTTTAAATTTAAAAGAGGCGTGGTCAATTTTGAGAAAGGAATTCTAAATTGTTTTAGCTTACTCTAAACTAAGACACCACTCCTGTGAGCCAGAGATGAGTCTGTAGCAATGAAGAAAACTAAGCACAGCTGCACAAGGTTGTTTTCTTGTGGTAGGTCTGTGCTCAGATATTTGACTGGATGACAGCTCTGGAGATACTTCAAGGAAAGCCAAAAGGAAATAAAGAATAATTGCCTTGAGGTTTTCTAGTCAACCACCTAACAGCTCCTCACCTGAACTAAGCCAGTAACTGCTGGAAAAACTGCACAGCACAGAGTGAGGCTGATTTACATCAAGCACAAATCTGGTTGTTATAATCTTTGTATCCTAGAAAATGTCTTCTGTTTACTAGCTCAATTTACGCAGACAGGTGAGTGTATCAGGGTAGAGAGGAGACGTAGGAGAGCAGCAATGACCCCCTGCTGGCTTTTAACAGCAGCATTATGTTAATAGTTATTGAGAGAGGTGAAAATAAGCTAAGGGGAAGCATGAGAGGAAAATTCAGGGGCAAGTGGCAGAGTGCATTAAGCTGCATCATTAAGATGATGCAAGAGGTAGAGGACAAACATCTGCAGATCACAAATACATTTGCCAGCTCAGAAATGCAGAGTAGTTTGCCAGTCTCTCTCCTCTCATGTTCACAGACGTACAGAGTTCCTTTAAAATAAAACTTTCCAAGAAGACCAACACAAAAGAAAATCTATGCCAAGCCCTTGTTTAGCTAGAGCTCTATCTTATAGCATTTTAACAATGATACAGTCTGGTGGACAATTACATTCTTTGCTTGAGGAAAAATTTTATCCTATAAAGAAACCTCAAAAGAAAAAAAAAAAAGAAAAATCCAATTTTGAAGAAAAGAATGGCAAAAGAATGACAAAAGAAATTGCATATATAATATGTATTTTTCCAAATCTACTTGCCTCTCTTCTCTTATTTTTTTTATCCTTGGTGTGCGATTTAGAAGTGACTAATAGATAGTAAAGCAAGGCTGCATGAGAGCACTGCTACAGAAGGCAGTGCTGCATCTGTCCAGCAGACAGAGGCAAGGCAATACCTGAAGTCAAACAGCAGTTGTGGTATGCACTCAGATTCCTTGGGGGCACAGGGTATGTGTGAAGGGACAGACAAATGAGCCAGACCTGCCGCCACAAAAGGCTGCATCAGACAAACATACACCTCCACTGCAGGTATGGGTGGCATTGCTTTGCTGATTGGCATAAGCTACAGTTTATGGAGCTTTTCGCCCTACTGGTCCCTGCATGTTAGTCCTGGCCAGACCACAGGCTTCAACAGGTGTTCCAAGCCCAGAGCAGGAAATCCTTCTTTTACTGGCTGGCCAAAGGTTGATTCACAGCCTGCCAGCATGTAGATCTCAAAACTACAAAGAAAATTTATTTTATTTACAATTTAAATATTATCCAAATTTTATTATCAGATAGTAATTTTATTTAGTACAGCTTGTGTTGTAACCAGACAGCAGGGAGCTTCCGAGAGGGCTAAGCTAAGTTCTGAAGCACTAATGCTGCTGAGCTCTTCATTTGGGCTGACAATGTGGGTGCCATCAGCTCAAATAATTTGTCCCAGAGCATCTTAGGGAAAGTTCCTTTTAGAAGATTTCTGGTCCTTTTTTTACCCCTAGACTGCAGCCTCAGAGAAAAGCCTATTCCCTTGCTGGTTCTGGAGATGGGTCACTTGTTTCTTTATGAGCAGGTGCATCAGACAAACATACAGGTTTTGTGATGTGATACTGGTCAGGTTTTGTGATGTGATCTTTGTCCACCTTTCCCACGGCTGTCTCCTAAGTTAGATCAGCTCGTTCATACAGGAAAGGAATAACCTACTGTTGTTGTACAGTAACTTCACCTCACTGGTCACTTCATCTGCAACACTTCTGCCACTATTACAGCATTATATTTGCACATTAAATATATGCCAGCACCCCTTCTGTTTCAGCCTAAGAATCCGTTCATGAAGACATGGACATCTCTGAGCCTTATGAAGTGGGAAGGGAGGCAACTATGCAGTGTGCACTAAACACATGGCTCAAGGTGTTTTCCTCGCTGTAATTTCTTGTTTTTAAACATAACCTTACCTGGTCAAAGAAGCTGCTTCACATACCTGGTGAATGGAGGTGGAAGAAGAGAGGCAGCTACTTCATCTTACGCCTCTTAAATAAGCCCTTTTTACTCATCTGCTTTGATGGTGGACCTGAAAGTACAGCAAAGAAATCCTCTGCTCTGGCTCTTACACCATCCTATTGGCTTTCAAAAGAAAGTCGTGTCCATCCCTTCCCCAAAAGGAATGCAACGAACCTTCCCAGAGTCCCTTGTGCTAACAGAGCAAGCAAAGAAGGCACACGAGACTGTACCCTGTGAGGGGAAAGCCAAGATCCAGGTACAGCCAGTGGGCATTGTGGCTTCCAGCAGAGCTATGGTCTGAACATCCCCGCAGGATGCTCTGTAGTCTCAAACCTTGTCTCCAACTGAGGTGATTTGCACTCTGAGGAAAGCCTGAAGCATACTCTGAGAGCTGTGTTTTGAAGCATGTTTGAGAAACACTGTGCTTTGAATGGCATCTGAAAGCACCACTGAACACCAAGACTTTGCCATTGTGGTCATGCCCAAGTTGAACTCAGGCTGTACAGACTCTTTGCCAAATCAGACACCAAACCTCGTGCATTATCATGAATGAAGTCTATCTACACATCAGGGCATTTTTTGACTATTAACAGCCAGCTTGCCTTTCTCTTTTCTTTCTCTGCAATTATCTGAGGGCAATCAGTCTTCCTGATGGTCCTTTAAAAATTGAAAAGATAAATGTATTCAAACTGTTTCAAAAATTGCATGTCCTCAGGAACAAAAATTAGAGGTTTTGACACTGCTGTAGAGCTTGCGGTGAATCAGTATGAAAGCAGGTTGTTTTAAAGGACTTGCAGCTGCCTATTAACAATGGGTTAGAAATCTTGGGAAGATGGGACTGGAGATGGGCCAGAAAAAGAGGAGCAAGATACCAAGCAAAAGCATTTTCACTCCTCACCTGTGAGAAACAGGCTGACAGCAATAATTTCAAAATTTCTAACAAGGAGGTAGAGTGTTTTCAAAGTGTTTTCAAACTGTTTTTAAACAGTGACTCTTCTCATCTCCAGGATTATTATAGTCTGCCTTTAATGGGTAGCATGCAATGAAAGTGTTTTAGATAGTACGGGAATGCATTTAAGCACACACCAGATTTTAAGTCGGGATAAGGCTGCATTGGACTCTATGGGGCACATTTGTACTATTCGGTGGTGTGGAGCATCAAGCTTTCTGCAGAAAAGCTAATTGTGTTTTCTAAACCGGAACCACTACCTCTGGCTGGGACAGCTGTGTGTTGTGTAGACACATACACAGCATTTTCTATGCAGACTTACCCTATTTTGTATCTTGAAATTTCATGAGAAGGCCCCTACGTTTTTTTCTAGTGATCTGACTGGGTGTAGAGGAGTTAAATATTATGTGTCACTTGTGAAGGCTGAATTCTTGTGGCTACAATTGAAAATCAATTTGTATGAAGAAGTCAGCTTCAGACCTGAAGAAGGTCCTGCTTGTTTTTCCCAAGAATCTATATTGGTTTCACAAAACCCATTACTTCTTCCCACAAATCTTGCCTCACCCAGTGTAATACTGGAATAAATTGAACTGTAAAGAAGAAATGACTTAGCATAAATATCCATGTATTTTATATTTTAGAAAGAGATGGTATTTTCATGAATGAATGAATTTGCTATAGTTCTAGCAATCAAAACTCCGTGCCTGTATCTGGTGTATTGTGCCACTACTACCACTACAACTGCTACTACGATGACACCAGCAATTCAAGCATAAGCTGTGTTACAGTAGTGCTTTGGGCACACGGCAGTGCAGAGGTTGTAGCAGGCTTTATAAAAGGTTTTTGGTGAAGCCTCATCAGGATACAACACACCAGAGAGTGGGTGGGCTTACAAGGGGGTGCTGAAAATGCCGAAGAGCTGCCTCCTGAACTGGTGGCAGGCAAGAAGTGGCATTAATGTAAATGACTGCAAACAACCTGGCGAGGTGAAACCTGTCATTTCACAAAGCCAATGCTGGGCAAAGAGCCGTGGGAATCAGACATCTTCCTGGATCGCGTATCGTATGTCAATGGCAACAACAGCAAAAGGAGGCCGTCGTAGCCAAGCACCTGACATGGATTAAAAATATGGATTGGTTTTCAATTATTTTCAAGAAATTAACATTCAAAATGAGGTAATTTGACTACATGCCATTGAAAATCTGAATGCAACTATGATTCAAATCAAAAAATCTGTGTCAATGAAAACAACATGGAGGGGAGAGGAATCTGTTGTGGTGGCATCTGTCAGAACTTTGTGGTGTTTTAATGACTGATCTGAATGGCTCTGGATAAAGGGATTAGGTGATTACTCTTTGTTATTAGTTGATTACTGTGGTTCTTTTTATATTATGGGTATTCTAAAAACAAAATATAATCTAAAACCGTTCATTTTGTGTTACTAGTGTACACTAAAGCCTGCTAAATCCTCTGAGAGCATTTGCAGGGCTGTCAAATCATATGGATTAATTTTGGGAAGTGGGGGAAAGAAAAAAGGAGGAGCTATTCCTAGATGACAAAGAAGATTATTCCTGTATCCCCTTTCTTCCCCCTGTGCTGGAGAGGAGAGAATATAGTCAAGCCATGTTCTGCATCAAACTCTTCGTGTGAATTTCCATGCTCAGTTTAGTGATGAGACTTTTCCCAAAAAGCCTCACTAACCTTCCCTTTTTTGGAGTGTCTGACAAGAAATCTTGAACTGGCTGGAGAGAATCAGTGCACCAGGCAGCAGAGCTGAGATTGTTGCCTGAGAAACACATTTGCTTTCTCTTTTTTTTGACCAGATTATTTACTGCTGAGGAGCTCATTTTACTCGTATTTTTCTGTGAAACAGGTAATATTCAATCACCTGCTGAGTTATGGTCTAAAAAACAGTAGGTCTTCATTATCCAGGGTGGTGAACTCAATTCTCTCATGTAAAGGAGCTGAACACCCATTGACTACAGCAAGCTCAGTTCAGACAATGCTGGAAAATGGTCTTTGTTTTACAAGAATTAAAAGGTGATTAAATGCTTGACTATTATAATGCATTACACATGAGTTCATATCATGCTGCACTCTCTCATTGCAAATACTTGTTTTGTCAATTATCTCCACTAGAACAAAATAGGTATGGCTCACATGTGGCATGTGAGGTTAACTTTTCATATTTATTTTCAAAATGCTTTAAACCAGCCTATTCATTTTGCTTTAGAAATTACAGGTAGAAAATTGTTCTTTCTCAATAAACATTTCAACTTTTACACTCAGGTTTTCAGTGAATATTATTTCAGTTTGGGAACAGTGATATATGAATGCAGCTCATTGCTACAGAAAGAATATGACATTTTTCCTTCAGATTTCTTCCATCTCTTCCAATGAACCTCCATACCAGCAATATTGATGAATAATATATGACTTTAGGAAAAAATAATATCTAGAAGATAGTATGGTCCAGTATTATGCCAAGTGATGAATTAAATTTTGTATTTTGAGGTATTAGGCTAGCCCCTGGCAGAGTAGGATGTTTAAGTTAAGATTTTGCCCTACTCTCCTGTAGGTCTAGCTGAGACAATTTACCTGCTTTGCTAAGCACCAGTTTTTTTTTAAATGCTGACAGGCCAAATATCAGATCTAAGTTTTCTCACCAGTATTCTGGATTATTCTTCAGGACAACTATTTCATTATGAATAAGCAGAAGTTTCAGACACTAAAGTCTACTGGAGTTAAAAGTTATTCTCCTTGCATTATCTGAATCCTGATTCCCATGGTTCTTTCCATTTCTTTTCCAATGGCAACAGAAGAAGTACCCAGAGCTACACCCATCTTACATCTGGGTTTGAGGGCTGAGAGAACCTCTGTAGCACACAGAGGTACTGCTTGAACCTCTACCAGAATTTCAGATGTTTCTGCATCATCTTCTACAGGTGAGTGCAAGGAAAACAAAGCCCAGAGAACAAAAATGTAGCAGTGGTTGAGCAGTGAAAAGGAAGAAAGAGCAAGTTACCCATATATAAATTACATACAGGTGTATAATGCATATATTATGTATATTATATACATGTATACAACATATGTACCATATATAATAATATATCTTTATATTAGATGGTGTATGTAATATACTATATAATATACATGCACAGTGAGGTATATTACATAGATTATATATTACAGTCATGGAATAAATTGCTATTATTATTTGGATAACTCTGCTCTGCAGAGAATCTGTCTGACCTGTGAAAACTTTTAAGTAAGGACACTTTAATAGCTGATATCATTGGAAGGGCACAGATGAAATGAGCAGCTGGTCCTGGTGACTCTATTTGCAATTTCATGGATAACATTTGCCAGAAAATGTCAGAAGAAGACGCGTAGTATTTCATCTCTGTGCTTTGCCTTAGGCCCCATCCATGGAAGGGTTCACTAGTGTATATGCAATTAATATTTTTAAGGTTCAACTATTTGAAATACCATGGAAAAAACTGTGTTAACACTGAGGCATGAGGATAGAAGCAAAATGACAGACAGACAGTTCTTTTCCTGGCAGTGCATTGCCATAGTCAGCGGTTGCTAACAGTCTCCAAACTGCATAAGGAAGATTTTGTCAACAGTGTCAAAGCAGTAGCTTCTGGGACAAAACCACGTTATTTAAGGGAACAAAAAGCCTCTTTTTTGTTATTATGAAAGAACCAAGGACAACCAAATCAGAGCTTTGTGGGTCAATCTGTTTTGTAAGACAAAACTTCAATCTGGGACCACCCAGTCATGTATGAAATCACTAATTAAAAGATGACAAAGTTATTTTTAGCTTATGCTAACTTTGAACAAGGAATACAAGTGGCCTTTCAACAAGTGGTACACATGTATGTGCACACTTCGTATTAAAGGCAAAAATCATTAGTCTGTCTTGCAGTCAGATAGAATATTTCTTGGTGATTCAGATCTGTTTGTCCCGTTTTCTGGAGTTACTTGTGTGCTTGGGCACTTCCATGCTTCTGAACATTGGAGACTGAGTCAGAGGCACCCTGGGGTAGCTGGTTAAGAGGACATTTCTCAGTGGCCGTCACTGATGTCGCCGTGGCCACTGATGGGCTTTGGCTGAGTTAGAGTTGCACGTAGACTGCTGCTACTTTAAACGATTTTTTATTTTAACATTGTGTGCCTGCTGCTGTATGAATAATAAACACTATTTTTTCAATGGTTTTGGCTGGCCACTGCCTACTGCTGGTTGTTGATTCTCAAGGGGAACCCACCAAACTTGCCAGGGGGTAAGAGCAGTTTGCACACATGGAAAGCTGTAATTGGATTCTCATTTAAGAGGAGAAGAATTATGCAATTAGGCACGGGTAGCATAAATGTAAGGCTGTTCTTACATGCAGAGGCCAGAAAAAAGGGTATCTAGTCCTACAGCTGTGATATGGAGGGTCATTAATTCTTGTAAGGGAGAAGACACATTTCTGATGTCCAAATCACTCACCTGATGCTTTCCATGTCATCCTGGAACAAAACAACCACCTCTTCTTCTGACTGTGGCTAATTTTTGGAAGCAAGTAGCCCTTTCAAAACAAGACCATTTGGTCCACAGCTGCATTGAGCTAAAACTAACCGTCACCTCATGTCTGTGTTGCTGGAGAAGGTCACAGGCTTGCTGTGAAATCGACAGCCCCAGGCACCTTTTCCCCACAGAGTGCCCTGGAGAGGGTAGAGGGGAGACTGCAGCCCCCTGACACAGTTGCTGTAGATGGAGGCAATTGGCAGATCATACAGAAAGTCATCCTGCCAGCACTCAGGCTTTTAAAATGTCTTTCTTCTTCGAATAGATAATAAAACAGTTAGAGGCTCTGCCTGAAAACTAGGAGTGAGGGAAAAGTGAAAGAGAATATCAGTGTGATAGGANTTTTTTTTTTTTTAGGTAAGAAATATTGTTTCCTTCTGGGACCCCAGAAGGTGCAGATATAGGAGAAGCAGAGATATTTTGCTTCAGATTATGCAGGCGCAGGGGATAAGAGTAATTAGTTCATCCACTGCAGAAATGTAAAGTCTCCCGGCTAGAACTCAGGCACACTGTCTCACACCTTGGTGGAGATTAAGTATTGTTTTAATTCAAAGTCCTACAGGGATGACAGGTGGACAGAATGTAATTACTAGGACACTGAGGATAACTGTCGACCTCTGAAAAAGTGTATCATGCTCCCTTTAATATCTGTGAGCAGACAGGATCTTGTTTTTTCATCTGCAAGCTCGATGTCAGATAAATTCATAACTTTCTCCAGTGTGCTGTATACATTTGGAAAGGGCAATTTTTGGAATGAAGATTGAAATTTCAGAGACAGCTCTTGCTGTCATGTAAACAAGTAATTGCTAAACTGTGGTGGGGATCATCCTTTAATATCTCAAGACAGGAGCCCTCAAAACTTGACATATAAATCTTGGTCCCAGTTTGTTTGAAGGGATCTATACTGGATTGTCTTATCCATGCCTCCTGTATCAGTACAAGGCTGAATTTTGTTATTCCTAAATCATGCCTAGTAAATTTTAGCACAAGGGTCCAGCCTGGTTTTCATGGCTCAAGAGTTTCATTTGTTCTGATTTATTACTGAAACAGATCTTTTCCTGTAGCAGAAAGTGTGATAAAAGCAGAATGAAAAAAATGAACAGGCAGAGCAGGTTATCAGTCACAATTATGGTTTGTCAGATAGATCATGCTGATGCCTTGCAATATGTGTGTCGGCAGTTCTTCAGGTTGGTGATTATGAGACGAAAATGTGCATGGTGCCACCTTGGTGTAGCACAATTGCACGAAGTGAGAAACAGCCTAAAAGCAAACATTTTTTCTAAATGTCAAAGCCTAATGAGGACATACCCTTAGTAACTTTTCCCCATTCCTCAAACTTCCATTTCACATTACTGGGAATGGTGCACATCATTGAAAAGCATTGTCTAGCCAAGACAATGGAATCAAACTTACAAATTACTCAGACAACCATGTGCATGGAGGCACCACACAAGTGCTTTGGACAGCGAAAAAAGTGGTGACTGTGACATCCATAAAAGAAAGAGAAAAGTGGAGGTGGCTATGTGCGGCCTGGCAAGTCAAATTGTTCCGAAATTCCTGAAACAGGATCCCACAGATTTACAGACTGATGAGTGATGGATCAGTTAACAAGGACTCAGTTACATCTGTGAATGGGAACATGGTTCTCCAAAATCCAGTGAGAGTTTTAGTATCTTGAATTCAACACTAACGTTATTTGTGGAAATAGGAAATGCCTAAGACTGACAGATGCTTTACGTCAAAGCAGATGGAAAATTGGAACTGGATTTTAAAGTCATCCATTCATTACTACTTTGCTTATATACACTTGCCTCTTTTAAGGAAGGCAATATGCAGTTTTTTAGTGTGTGACAGGTAGAGGTGTATATTACTAGAATATCTGGAAGGACTCTGAGTGGGTGAATAAACTCAGAAATTGCGATCTTTTGGCAGAGAGGAGAAGCTATTACTTCAGTATACTGTGAAACACCTCCAATTTTCACTACCTTATCTTTTTAAGTAAAGGTTTTCATTTCTATTTTAGTGATTAAAAAAAAAACAAACCACCACAAAAATGGCACGGTCAAATGGCCTGGAGGACAAATGCCCTGCTTTGACATCAAGGTTACTGTGGTGAGACTGTCTCCTACAGGCCACACAGCAAACCTGTGCAGCATCTGCACATGGTGCTGAATAAAAAAAAAGGCTTTTTTAAAGTTAAAAATTTTCTTGTGAGAAAGATCTATCTAAAATTTTAAAAGTGGACAAAAAACTTTCATGTCTATGCTGATCCTTGCAGAGGTCCCTATTCTATGTGGCCTTTAAGCTCATCTTTTACTGTTTAGCTAGATAAGGACTGCAGCTTTTGTGTTCTTTGCAAATATCATATATGCATGAGCTTACTTTTTATGATTCTTTTCCTGTGTAAAATAAATTACAAACCTTCAGTTGGGACTTAGTGGGGATTTCAGAAATAAATGTGTATACATTTTTACAGACTTGGAATATATATGTCGCTGCATAAATATATTTATTTTATTATAAACCCCTGTTCTTTGTAGTCCATTAAAATTCTAGTCAAACTCAAGATTTTGGTTTTGTGGAGAAGTCTTTTGATCACAAGTGGTACTGCATGTGCTCTGACTGGTGAAATGTATGATAGAAGTAATCTTATTTAGCAAGTGAGGTCTCTCTGTTGCTCATTAAAAGACAGGACATGAAGTTATTTTTTTCAAAAGCCTCAGAACTCTCTTCCATGAGTGATCATTTTTTATTTTTTTTTCCCAAGAGTTTTCTGTCTCTGACTGAATTATCTCTGGTTTATGTAAAAAAAAAAAAAAAAAAGCATTAAATGTTGTAGTGGAATCAATGAAAAACCCCTCTCAAGTTATTTTTATCCCTTCATCTGTAACTATGGCATGAACTAATTTTGCCTCCCTTCCTTGACCGAAGGTCATCACCTTTCAATCTCTAGGGGAAACCAGCAAATTGTGCTTACTTTAAATTCACCATTGACAAGATTCAGTGATGGGGAGTCAAATGTATGTCCCTTGTAGGTCACCCTGCTGTTGTGCAATATGCTCCATTTAGCTATTCTGGGTCAGGCAGAGTGACCCAGAGGAATAGCTGTATATCTGAAAGCCACCGTTCCTCCTCTGCTTCCCTTACTCCTGTGGCTATCCTTGTGTCCATGGGAAAGGAGAGCACTGTTTGCTCTGCTGTCTTACAGAAACCAATTTCTTCTCACTGGTATGCAGTTAGGGTTTTGAGCACTGAGTGAAGTGACCCTGCTTGTTTATCCAGTGCTGATTGCCAGGTGCCAAGGGTCCTGCTCTCATCAAGCTCACGGATGGGATCTGGTCCAGGACCTCACTCACTGTTCACAGACATACAGAGGGAAGCAGCCCGTAGCACTCCTCCTGCTGACATCCCTGACCCCAGCAGGCATGAAAAGAAAGGTGGGTGGTGGTGCTCACTCCAAGGGGGGGCGGGTCTCTAAAAAGCATTATAGGTCTGTAGAGCACATCAGCTGGGCAGGAGCTTGGAGATGAGCTGTGGTTTCACACCTCTAAAGGCTAGGTATTAATGAAGTTATATATTTTTATTTGTTACCCTCACAATCAACAGTCAGTGCTATGGAGGATAATTCATACCACTGCCCTCTGAAAGGTGCCTAAACCAGACTTTTTCAAGAAGAAATCAACTTTCCTCCCTTCCCACTGGCTCTGCCAGAATCCAGAGTATGACTTGGTCTGGCAAGGGGAGATCAATGCACTCTGTCTGCAGCTCCAGATCCCTTCAAAGCACCTTTCTCGTAGATAATAATATTTTTCACTGTCCATTAAGGTACATGGATGTTTTCAAGAGGGAGCTGAAGGACACGAGGTGGAAATGGTAGGTACTGACTGAGAACAGTAGGTGAGACGGGAAATAAAATGTTAAGATTCCCATGCTGGAGTTAGACGAGTGATACACTGAGGGTGGCAGAGCAATGTGGCCTCAGGGCAGGTGCTCACCATCACAATCAAACATGGCAGAAAGAAGATGGGCAGCCTGTTAAGGCTCCTCCTCAATGACTCTGTTTGAAGAGTGGCATCCAAAGCAGGGACAACACCATTACAGGAGCAAGTTCTAGGACAATCTTAACAGCATGTTAAGTGAACATCAGGGAATCTGGATTGTTGCTGTGGAAGTCAGAGGAGAAGGTGAGAAGGGCTGAAAATATTTGAACAGAAACATCGTCAGAATTGGAAAGGGGGGACGGGCTAAGTACAAAGGCAAATGGAGAGAAAGATCCAGACTCCAGGTGGATATACAGATCAAAGGAGAGAGCTGGGTTAATGATGAAAGAGGGAGTAAAAACTTGACTCAATCTCCATAACATCTGCTAGTGCATGAAACCTAAGATGTGACATAAAATGAACACTTTAATTGAGAGAAGGGGGAGAACTGGCAACAAAGAAGTGAAGGACATGCTCAAATCTGGACGAGGTACTTTGCTGTAGCTGGATGGAGCTTTCACAAGCTAGGGCCAGCCCTGGTGCTATTATTCTAAGCAAAGTCTTTTGATCCAGCAGAAGGCAAATCTTTCTCCAAGTTCCATGGGAGTGGGTTGAGGCCATGTGTTGAGGGATAGAAGCTTAACATGTGACTTGATAGTCTCAATCACCTGTAGCAAGAGGAAAATATAGGACTACTCTCGTATGGTAGTGTTTCACACCCAGCTGCTGCAAATACAAATGCGAACACAAAACACTGATCTGTGGAGGGTCCAGGTGACAGACCTTTAATGACAAGTGAAGTAGCTTGTGTGCCATATCAATGCCATAACAAAGAAAGAACTAGAGATGTGTTTAAAAGCAAAATCTAAATCTTTAAGCTTAAACAACACCTTGTTAAGATTAATCAGGCTTTTCCGATTCATTATAAACCAGAAGTTTTATATGTCCAATACTGCTTTCTCTGTGCAACAGGCTTACAGTCATCAATCTGCAGCAATGTGTATACTTCTCCTGGAGAAATCAATCTTGCATTGGAAGGAAATAGTGCTGCAAAGTCATAGGAGAAATTCTTATCTAAAAAAATGTCCTGTGCTCCGAATTTAGTCAGGGCACCAACAAAGAAGAGTGAATCAAATATACAGTGTATGAAGCACCAATTCAATTGCCAAGTGTAAAACCATGAGTAATGTCCTATCCGTTATCAGTTGATTCACTCAGGGAATTTTCAATGTGCTTTAAAACCATGATGACTATCCCAGCCAGTATCAGAGCAATGGCATTTCTCCCAATGACCTCAGATTTAGTTTGATAAGTTCTTCCATCACATGCAGTGACTGTGGAATGGCAGCCAAACCTGAACAAAGGTTTATGAAAAAGCAAATATCAGTGTTGATATTCCCATCTTGTTTCTTATGATCACAATATAATCCATAAAATAATGGTAATCCCTTTAACTGTAAAATATATTTTAACAGCAGCTTATGTACATCTTTGGAAGATGTTCAACTTCTACCATTTTGGAATCTATCACTTAGACATCTTATCTTGCATTTTGTTAGGAGAGCAAGGTCCTCTGCTAAAGGAAAGAAAGACAATCGATTCAGTAAGTCTTAACAGCAGCAAAGATTGCTTCGTGGTACATGATTTATGTGTCTGTGTGGCATCGGTAGTGGGATTAGGCTGGGAGGTTATATTGTTGTCTGCATGTGTTTGCCTGAACTAAGAAGCAAACTCCACCTCCCTGACCACAGCTGTCTGTGTGGTGGCTTAAATTTTTCTGTGCTTTTGTGCACAGGAGACATCCAGGCTGAAGAGAGTCAGCTTGCTCTCACTGGTGTGTCAGAGGGCTCTGTTTCTGTGCTGAGGGTCAGAGCCTTCCCCAGATCTTTGGGGAGATGTTGCACAGGGAGGGAATCCAGTAAATGCAGATCTACTGGAAAATTCCATGCAGGTCTGGAGGGGCTGGCCTGGGTTTTGCAGGCAGGGAGCAGAGGTGAGAGAAATACCCCACGGATGCAGGGCTGCATCAGCAGCTGTAAAAAGCCTCTGAGCACACCCAGTGCCTCCCCAGCCTACAATTGCTGCAGCACATTTTGCCTGGGCTGTGTGCAGAGTCTGGAATTCACATAGGACATGGATTTGCAGGTGCAGAAGAGGCAGAAGAGCAATATATTATAAGTGAGAACACAGAGAAGAGCAAGAGAATTTGATGTCTATGCCTCCAGGTAGGGGCAATAGATAATTTTGATGAGTAGTTGTAACGACACAGCAAAACTAAACTGTGATCAGTAATTTCATGATATGGTAAAATGTTTTGTAGGTAGAGGAGAGCTGGTGCCTGCAATCAATCATTCCGCATACAGAGACAAGCCTGGAAGCAGATCAGGACTTTTTGCAGATAGGCAGAGATTTAACCAAAGACAAGGAAGAATCCTTGACTCATTCCGTGTGATTAAATGCAGGTTCATGTTATGTCTGTTGCAAAGAATATCTGTGACTGTGAAAGATCATTAGTAGTGAGGCGCACAAAATGTCAGCTGCTGCTTTTAGGGAGTTGAGCAAGATCTATTGCCTGGTGGTAATTAACTATCCATCAATAAATGATAAGTGCTCCAGGAAATCAACATGAGGAAGAAGTTGTTCAAAGGAGAAAAGCAAGTCATTAGAAGCAGCAAATGTCCTGGAACATTTACAGGAAATAGATAGCACATCAAAAAGCGCAGATCTAATACACATGAAGGTGGTGGAGGAGTGGTAGGAAGATGTCAGAGCTACAAGCATCTGGCAAAATGAAAAAGTGATGAAAAGAAAACTTCCAAAATAGGCCAGGCTCTTTTCACTGCACTCATGGAACTTGACACAGAATCTGTCCCTGTTGCATCAGGCTGTCAGCAGAAATGTAAAGACATTTGAAGATAACATTTGCCAGCAAAGAGAAAAAAAACACTTCCGTTTTCCACAGGTAGGCCCATAACCTTAAACCCTGCCAGACACTCGTGGGGCTTCTTCAGGCAGGCAGGAGCATTTCCTAGCAGATGCACCTCCCAGTCAAGCTGCTGGTCTTCCAATGGCACTAACACCTCCATTTGTCACCGGTCTCTGCTCTGGTAAATGCCTGAAGCATAAGGCTTACTCCAAGACCTTTTTTCTCTCTTTGTGAGCCTGCTTGCATCAGTTGAAATAGCCTTCAGCTTCTTCTTTTCTTCTATATGGCTCTTTCTGTGTCTTTGGGGAGAGTCTGTCAAGACCAAACAATGGCAGTGAATTACATTAAACGACAAGGTAGTGAGACAGGTCAATGAACTTCGATGTTTCACATGACACGGGCTGTGGGGAGGACAGTGCCCTTGCCTGCAATGACTGTTCTTGGTGCTGCTGAGTTCAGATTACAGGAACTGAGTTTTAGGCCCTCAATTCAGCAGTCACAAAGCTGTTTGCAGGTGGAGACAGACTTCCAAAACAGATTGGCAAAGACATGAGAGAAGGAGAGAGTACCTGAAGGGTCATGTGTGACTAACCTTTCTTCTGCTTGAAAAAGGAGAGATCAGATGGAGGGTTTCTAAGTTCTGCAGTTATTTCCTGACCCTTTTGATACTGCAGTCATTAGAGGTAAGCAGGATCCAGAAGGAAGTCATAATAAGTACAGGTATTACAATCTTGATGTTTGTTAAGATATCTTTCTAGCCCTGGTGAAGATAAAAGAATGACTGGAAGCAGAGCCATGGCTTGTCTGGCACAGAAATTGAAATGGAGCTGCTGGTCCAGTAGCAAAGCTCCTTCCCTTGGCTGTCCAGCGAGTCAGCGTTTTGAGGCTTTCCCTTGTGCCATTGTGATCATGTAAGGGGCATATGGGAACCTGAATTATTGATGGAATAGCTTAAAGGGAAATTAGATAAATCTTTAGGAGTCAGGCTTTAATAATCCCGCTCCCTGCAGAATGACTCATTTTTTCAAGCATTTTGGACGTAGTTGGACATGTTTTGGACAGTCCTTAGTTTTTGTAGATTTTGAGGATAGACTGGGCTATCTTTGGGGATAGCAAAGGTGAAAAACAGCTCTCTGTAGTATTGTTATAAAGGCAAAGCAGGGCAATGTGCGGCAGAGACTGCAAACATGTAGGAAGAGGAAGGAAGAGCGAAAGAGGAATCTTTGCCATGGTGGTTTACTAACAGTGCAGCCCAACAGCCAAACCAAATTTCTGATAATAGGATCTGTGTTATTTCCAAGCCAGTCAGGCAGTTTTTGTTGCTGGAAATCATTCCACTTACTGGCATCGGTGTAATTCTCTACTCAAGCATCAGAGGCCTAACAAAGGCTAGTACCTTAAGACAAGGGTTTCCTGAGAGTGATAGCCTGGGGCTTTCCTGAGGGCTGGACTGAATTAAATCTTCCCACTCCTCTGCCTCAGAAGCTGATTTCGTGGTTGAACACCTGGAGTTGCATTTACAAAGCCTCTCTTGTGGTGGCTTTGTTTGTGCACCAGCAAGTTGGCTCCACAGCTCTCCAGAGGGCTCCCAACCCAGTGTCTACCACCAGTCCTAGTGTGGAGTTTTATACCTTTCAAGCCTTGCTCCTTGGAATGTCATTTTCTTGGAGTGCACCTAACAATGCCAACAATATTGCCAAACCTCATTCCTGACTTTCCTCACATCCTCTGCCTGTGCAAGGCAGCCTCATCCTCAGGTCCTGCCATGGTTGCCTAGCTGCTAAAACTCTGGGAATTTCCAAGGCAAAACCCCATCCTGGCTGCTGTCAATCAAAGTTTAAGGGCAGCAGGTCTCAGTATAAAAATTACCATCACTTGCTACTTACATTGTGGTAATACAAGGTCTTCTGAGGGGTTTATTTGTTACCAGGTTTAAACCACACTAGGTGAGGGCACTCTACAGTTAATTTCTACTCCCTGTACAAAGAGCCAGCTTAGTTCATCTTACACATGCCAATGAGATATCAGCCTGAATTAATTTTGTTTTAGCTGTTAGATCACATTTTTCAATTGTTTAAATAGCTCAGACAGAATTTGCACAGTAACATTTTAGCTTTTTATAGTTGTCAAGAAAAAATACAAATAATTACCACCTTCCCTGGTGGGTTTTATCTGATCAAAGTGACATGTCTGCTTATGCAAGATATTTGAATAGAGACATTCAATAAAGTCAGTAACATGTAATTTCCCCTCTCCTCCTCTTTTTTTAAGCTACATTTCATATTTATTTAAGTCTTGCTTTGAGGTTTGGGGTATTTTTCTTAAAAGAATTTGCATAATGAAACAATTTAGCAGAATATTTTATGTGCTTGTAATGAAATACTTTCTCACAGTATAGAAAGGTGCTAATGTATCTTGTTCATGCTAAGGAGTACGACGCCTGTCTGAACTAGTGCTGTGGAAATACCACAGGAGGAAGCCGTGAGCCACGGTGGAAGACAGAATTTTCCCCAGATTGCAACTGGGAACTGCTTGAAGGAAGAATTAATTGAAAGCTGCCTGGGGTGTCAAGGGCCTGGTGAACTTGCACAGAAGACTTTTGTAGCATGTTTTGTTGGTACAAAATTTCCTAGGATTATATATCACTGAATACAACTTTCCACTGTTTCATCCATTACCTTGCCTCATATACAGAGAAATTTCTTGTAAAAGGTTCAATGCCTGGGTCAGCTTTCAGCACTGGATTCACTGGCACATAGATGCTAAAACTGAGGTATTTAAATTCCAGTCACACTTCTGACTCTCAACTCGTTTAGGCAACGAATTTTCAGGTTTCGTGGTGTTGGATTTGCACCACACTCCTGCAAGAAGCAGTCAATCAAACACGTCTCTTAATTAGTCTCTTGGGTATGTGTTCTTCAGAAGGTCAGATCAGGTTTCCATTGTGATATTTTTGACTAAAAAGTATCTCTCAGGTTATGAAGAATCGAAGAATAAATGAGCCGTTTAGAGTCCCAAGCAACATACAACAGCTCTGAGACCTGTACTTGCTGCTAGTCATAGCTGGTGTTTATATGCATGGTTTAGCAAGCATTGGCAAATATATCCTCTCTTAGGCGAAAAGGCAAATGGTAGACTTGATGTTTGCCCCAGGGAGCCTTGAGTCTCAAATTCCCTTACAGAGAGACCTTTGGCAAGATGAGAAACACTGGGGAGAGCCTGTCTGCAGGGCTGAAGGAGCCAAGGCCACCCCTCCCCATGCAATGGGGAGATGCTCACAGTGCTGGCGCTCGTGGTGCTGGGGGTCCTTGGCGCTCCCTCTCCCATGGCAGGGGGCTGGGGGCCATTGCCATTTCATGTCTTGTGGCAGTGACCCTGCAGTGTCAGAAATGGAAAAAATCTTGTAAAAGATGGGCTGGCGAAGAAGATGACCAAGCTAGCCCAAGCACCTTAAAAACAGAAGCTTTTACTGTTTTGTAAAGATGGAATCTTTGTGTTTTTTCCCTTAGTCACGGTCTTCTTCACAAAATTCCTTGAGAAAACTCTTATCTCAGTAGCCAGGCCTGAAGGAATGCGGCCTTGAAAAAAGTTTGTTTAAATTTTCCTATTGGCTGTTAGTTAATCCTTTCCTATTAGTTGTCATCCCTAGCTCCTTATTGGACTATCTAGGATCCCTCTGAAACCTATAAACAACCCTACCCATGTTACCTCTGCCTCCTCTCCGGTGGTCTCTGTGTGGCTCTTTGTGGGTGTGCTGGTTTAAAAGTAAACCGGCAGGAGAAATGAA
>VWZG01005790.1:0-16566 GCA_013396735.1 Grallaria varia | reverse complement strand
GGCAATTTACTCAGTGAGTCACATGATATTTTGATCTACTTGATGGCCCATTAGCAGACATGACCCCTCAGGTTGGGTGTGAAGGTGTTAATGATTCCCAGAGGGGAGTTATCACACCTGAATCATTGGTGTGAAGACAGGGAACCCTCTTATCTCTGTTTTCTCATGCAAACAATGTATCATTAACAGTTCATGGTAAATGGCAGAGAGGGTATGGAATACACAGTTCCAGTTACATTCACACAGTGATAAACTGGTCCCAGCCACTATAACTAGGACAGTGGGTCGGCTTGGGGACCAGATGGAGAAGGACAATGGGGGGACAGACCCCTGCTATCTAGGAGGGTAGCTCCCTGGTATCTGGACTTGTTTACCCCCTCAGCTCTCATCAACGTGTCCCTGCCTGTTTAAGCTGATGTAAAATACTGCCTAGCTCTCATCTTTCCTATACTGCTCTTGAAATACCCACTGGGTCCCCGGCTTCTTTTGTGCTTTAGTTCCTCTTTTTTATGGTTTAGGTTTAGATGTGATATTTTCCTTGGTTTTGTGAGACTGCTGAAAGTATTTGGCTCTATTTTAAAGCTGCCAGTGGTCCGCGTTTAGATTCCTGTATAGATTACGTGAGACAAGTGAGGCTGAATGGTTTATAGCTCCTTTCCTCCCCTTGCCCTGTCCTGCAAGTCCTGATATTTTGCCCATAAAAATGATGCTATGAAATGCAGCTTCTTATATTACTCTTATTACTTTATTGTTGCTAATGTTCATTGATTTCTACTAAAAATCCTTTACAAATACTAAAATACTATACAGAAAGACACAAACCTCCACAGCAAAAATGAAAAATGGCATTTATTTTCATTGACATTGTATTTCCTTGAAACTGATCACTGAGGCCACCCTAAGCTGCTTCTGAATATATATATAAAAACACCACTCAAAGTGAGTTTAGGCATGATTCAATCCTACTTTAAGAACACTTTTCCCTGTCAGTATAATATGAAGTGGTCTTGGCTTCCATGAGAACCTTCCTCTACTCTTACAGAGTCTCAGGACGCTGAGGACAGGGTAAGCACAGATTTATTTACCATGGATTTTAACTCTCTGCATCAAAATACTCCTAACTGGCCTGCCCTAATAATTCTGCACTACTGAGGAAATATTCCAGGAGGGCTTCAGTGCAGCACTATAATAAGCAACTGCAGAAACATTTATCATTCCTGATGGCAAAGATTAAAAAACTCACCATTTATTTCAAATAGATAACGATGACACCTTAACAATTCTGTCTTTTCCTTACTGCAGACATTTCCATTTCAAGCCCTGACAATATTAAGGAAGAGATTCATTGGAGTTCATCACACAGCCTGAATCTTTTGGAGCCAAGGTATTTATAATGATGTAAAAGTGACAGTGTCAACAGTGATTTAAATCATTTAGTCACTATGATAAACACTGTGTTGCCCTAAAATTTAAGAGATGCACTGAGAACATAAGTCATCCAGAATAAAAAACAAAGTCAGTGGCAAATGTTTGGGGTTTGCAAAACCCATTGTGACACAAAATAAAAGATTGAATGAGAGGAGCTAACAATTAAGTCATAATATCCATGAGATAAATGCTCATGATATCTCATGAGCCCATGAGATAAAGACAGATGTTCTGTGTAAATGCAGTACTCACCTTTATACCTGAAGAAGTCATCATTGCATTTATCAACTAAAAGCTAGAGTAGAACAATATAAATCACAGATAAGATATTTGATGCTTGCCTGACAGCAACCTCCCTGATCATCATTTTGCTTAATGAAAGTTTGATGTAGATCAGCTCTTGATCAATCTGTTATATGTAGCCTGGGATAAATTAGAAAGTAAGATATGGAGACAGAGAAACAAAATAAATCAGACTTTCACCCTAAACTTCTGTCTTTTATATCAAGGTAGGAAGAGATGAAAGAGAATGAGAGAAGGCAGAAGGTGTCACTCAAGGGGGCTGAAAGAGAAGAAGAGAATTGATCTGAAAGTCATCAGGGAAATTAGCAATGAGACAATAAAAAATGTCAAAAAAGAAATATTGTGATCTCTCTTGGGAGAAAGATCTAAATTCAGAAGTCCTCTCTAGAGGCTTAAAGAGCCACTGGGAAAAGAAAGCAGTTCTCCAAGATGGCACACAAGGTACAAGCAGGTCCTTCTATAGGACATCATTTCAGGAGCTGGGACAGCAGCAGCAGAACAGAGAAGTGAAGAAGTATCCTCAGCATCTTGAAAGACCTCATAGCCAAGCTATGCTGTAATCAATCTGTCCAATACTTCTTCCTCTTCACTTGGACTTCAATCCTCTACTTTTCTTCTCCCCTTTCTATCTAATCTTGTAATTGTCAGCACCATCTAAACAAATCATGGTGTTTCTCACCTGACCAAAACACACAGTACCAAAATTGTTCTGTGTAAAAAGTCCTCTCCAATAAAAGTCTGGTTTCTACATTGTAATTTTAAAGAAGTGTTAATTTTCATACATTTCTGTTCACTTTTCAAAGAGGAACAAAAAAACCCCATATCACGCACAGAATAAGAGGTAGGAAAGTTTGTTACTATGAAGTTTGTCAGAAAATTTCTTGTCCTCTTAAAAGATCCTTCCAAGTTCTTCAAGGCCAAAGTGTCTTAAATACTTTCCTCTTTTCAGCAAATTAGGAATTAAACTGAACTCACCTTGGAAAGTTAATTTTCAATCAGTTTTGCGTGCAGCTGCGTAAAGTGTGACGTAAAATGCCCTTCAGCCATTTTCATATTCCAGCCAGTCAGTTGAGGTTCTGAAAAAAAACCCAAAAAGAATTAATGAGAGGCCACAAGGGTGATAAAAAAAGTATTTAGAAATGTACATATAACATGGAGCTGGATGCTATAAGAATCAAAATTACCAGCTATTTCCCCCCAGCTTTTTAGGATCAAAAGGAACACTTCAAAACAATTGAAAACTGTTGCTTGAACTCGGCATGAAGCCAGTGTGGACAGAAGCAACATAAGAAAAACAAATGGCTGCAGGCCAGTTATCCTCAGCGCATCTTCATTATGCTTAAGTAGATATATGAGTGCTTGTGTAAGCCTGCAGTGCACTTGCGTTGTCAAAAGCGTGTTTCCACACAGTCTGGCTGCTGCAGTGTCAGCATCCCTGCAGGGGTCACTGAGTCAGCGGCACAGGGCAGGGGCTGAGAAGCTATTGAGGTGAGCATGAGTCAGGTCCAGTGGCTAAACATAATAACTTTCTTCATCTCCCCCAAAATAAATAAAAACATAATCCATTTCTAGGTCGTAGCATATCGGTATGGTTGAATTGTTTGGAAAACATACTAGCAATGGCTCAACTTGGGAGAACTGTTCTCAGAAAGCTACAGAGGAGCCTTTTTTCCCTTTTCACTTTTTTGTATGACCAGAAACAGGAAGATGCCCTCAGCTTTCAGAGAGCAGTCATGAAAATATTTAACCTATGGTAAATATACAAATATATACACTTTAACAGAGAACAATTCCCTTAAATGGGGCTATCTGCCACAGTGAATAATATACATATGATGGAGGGGTTTTTATAAAACAAAAAAAAGTAGGTTTTGCCAAATTGCTTCAATTATTAAGGAATTATTTTAGTTATTAAAGAATTACCCATTGCCTTGAGCAACACTTGCCAGAAGATGTAAGAAGCTTTGTGTTTGTTTTTAAAAACAATGAGCTGTTATATTTCAGTATGTCTCAGATGAAATGTTATGATTTTCATCTTTAAAAATGTTGGTTCAAATGTCTAATGGAAAGTTTGCAAGGCAAAAAATGAAAATTCAGCAGTCAGCAAAAGGTCTGGTGGAGACAGCAGTGGAGGACAAAACTGGGCCTGACTCTTGAGCTTTGTCTGCTGCTCTGTTGTGCCCATCACTGGTACTCAAGCAGAGCAACCAAGTAGTAAGAGGAAAAAACTGTGAAGCAACATCACTTCTCAGTGCTTGTGTCCCTCAGTCATCAGGCTGATGGACATCTCGGTGAGTGTCAGTGTCCTGCTGTAGCCTGGAGATCCTCAGTTATTTATGGACCTCAAAGCAGAGACGCTCTCACTGGCACATGCTGCAGTGCCTCGGTCCTGCTCCTCTTTGCACTGTGGCTGAGAAACAACTGTTTTGGTGCTCCTTTTTCTGTGCCTCTCTTTCCCCTTCTGTTCCAACTGCGAGCAGAACCCTGCTGGGCCTGTGATCCTGTGGGTAAATGGACCACCCTGAATTCCTTCCAGCTCCTGCTTTCAGGGAGGGGAGACAAAGAAATCCCTTGCCTTTCTGAGATATTTTATGCCATGAGAAAGAACTGTAAAGTAGTGTAAAAATGTTAAGATGACTAACTGTTTTCTATTACCCAATGAGAAGTGACAGACTCCCATTTACATGCTGTGTAATGTGGTTATCTGAGTTTCTGTGTGTTTGAAGCAAAGATGCATCCTGCATCTGCAAACCCCTTACAGGCTGCTTTGCCTTCTTTTTGTTTTTTCATTATTTCCTTAAGACACCTTCTGCTTTTTATTCCTAACAGCACACTTGTTGGTTCTTCAGAGCCTAGAGATTTCACCTCTTGCTTTGGCTGCTGGCGCCAGTTTGAGTCGGCAGCAGTGGAAAGCCTGAGCATGAGTCTCGTTGCTTTGCAGTGGTGGCTGCGTGGGGCTGCTCACTGGCTGGGGTCACCAGCCAGGGCATGCATAGGATACTGAGACAAACCCATCTTCCTTGGCACCTCTTCCTGGCCATTTTTATTTATTTGGGTTGACTCCTGAGTGCCAGATAATCAAAGCAGATTCAAGAATTTTGCACTATGGGACTACCCTTTCCTTTTTCTCCCCCGCGATTCCTGAAGGTATTTGGGGAACCTTCAGAACAGCTGAAATCAGGCTCTGAAAGAAATTCTTGGGCTGTCAATGGTTGCAGTGCGAATTGGATGCTCATGGCTCTCCAGTGGACTTCTCTGAGCTCTGCACCTCTCTCCAAATACTACCTCTGTTTAAAAATCTGATTCATGCAGCTTTATTTTTCAGGGCAGATGGAGAAGGACAGAAAAGAGATTAGTTTTAGAGCTAGCTTATCCTGAGGTGATAGCTCCTTGAAATGTCAGCACTATTGATGTATTGATATAATTAAACACATCTACCGAAATGTCAGCGCTGCTGCCCAGTGATCTGATGGACAGCTCTGGTTGGGGGATGTTCTTAAACAGCACAGACAAATCGTTGGGATGCTGTGGTCTCCATTAGATGTCCCCTTGGTTCACGAGTGATGAAATGCTACTGAAGGCAACGGGGGTTTGTGAGTCTTGCATAAATGATTAGTCTTGCTGTCTAATTGTCCTAGCTGCCTCTAACAGGGAGTAGTTTCACATGACCTTTTCCCACAACTCCCAAGTTTTGATACATTCTACTTCCTACACCTTGTTTTTTTTAGCGTCTTATTCCTCAAAGATGATGGGATTTCCTCCTCAAGCTAAGTTACTCCTTGCATTGCTGTTCTGCCATGGGAAGGCTAACACGAACTGGCCCATGGAGATTTCTAATAAGAACTCTCTACCAAATACCAGAAAGTACACAAAACTCAATATTCAATTTAGGAAAAGTAGGCCATGCCTCCAGACATGCTGCACATCTATCTTAAAAGGAAGAAAAGAGAAAGAAAAAAAAAAAAAAAGAGGGACAAAAAAAAACCAACAAGAGGTACAAAAAATAAAAGGACCCTTAGCTCTTACCCTGGCAAGAAATATTCCAGGAAATGAAAATCTTATAACTGCTGTTGCTTGTCAAAGACCTCATGAAAAAGAAATGGAAGACAGTCACCAAAAGAAACTTGAGATGAGTTGTGGGACCCACTGCTCATTTTCTTTTTCCTTTGCTCTTGGAGGGAATTGCTTTCACGAAGCAGTGCAAAATATTGGGGCAGATGCAGACAGCATTCTCCTGGAATTTGTGACAAAGTGCTGTGTAGCAGTGTCAGATTCCACTGTTATGTGCAAGATCTGTTTTTGGAGATAGTTTGTAATTTTGCAGGCCTATATTGCAAAAATAGGATGAGCCATTTCAGCTGTCAGTCTCATTAATTATTACACTTTCTAGTATTACTGTTATTTGTTGAGGCTAGCCCATTTTTTCCTAAGCTTTTATTTTTCAAAAACGTAACATCTTGCCCAGACTCACAAACCTCAGGATGAAACATGTGCAGATTTTATTTCCCTCAAAAGAAATATACTACTTAAAATTTGATCTCTTGTAGTTTTGGTTGAAATATTCCAGCTTTCATGTAAGAAAGCCCAGAGGTGCAAATGGAGTTCCTCCCTACTTCCACTGCATAGCAGCCATGGTTCTTAGAGGCTTCCCAGCTAAGATGAGTGACCTATTGTGACAGACATCATCAAACATATAGCAGGAGACTGAGTCTACAAAGAGATAATTTTCTAGATGGAGAAGCTCCATAAAGGGCAGCCAAAGGAAAGTATTGTTAGCTATATTTCACAAATAAGGAAATGAGACATAAACATTAAAGCCTAAACCTCCTCAGATGCACTGAAACCACTGGGAGCTTCAGGGATTATTGCTTGAATAAAGCAACATAACCTATGTCACACAGGAAGCCTTTGGCAAAGAACTGAACAGAGATATTGCAGAACCTGTGCCAGAGATCAAGAGTCTTGGTTTCTTTTTGAGGAAGAAAAGATAAGAGGGAGCGAAAATTTCTGTCCAAGGGATATTGTGCTGACACACTCAAGTAAGCAATTAGAACGATAAAAGAATACAGTTATTCTAGAAAGTTACTTGGCAAAATAGTTTTTCTGCCAATATTTGGTGAATCGCCTGTCCAAGTAGGCAAAAAATTATTTTCTTGTTTGTCTGGCAGTGTCTTGGACCTTCCAAAACTTGGTGATGCCATGAAAGAGCAGGGTGGGAGACCATTGGTATGCTTCCTTCCAGCCTGTTCACTGTGGTTCACTCACTATCCTTGAGTGTGGCTTGAAACTGACACAGGAACCACGAGAACCAAAACCACACATTTCTAAAATTTGAACTTCGTAGAATCACAGGTAGAGGCTGAAGTTGGGAGGGACCTCCAGAGCTCATCTGGTCCAACCACCCTGCTCAAAGCAGAGTGACCTAGATCTGGTCGCCCAGGACCATGTCCAGACAGCTTTTGAATATCTCCCAGGAGGGAAACTCCACAGCCTCTCTAGGCAACCTGTGCCAAGGCTCTGTCACCCTCACAGGCAAAAAGCGTTTCCTGATTTTCAGAGGGAACCGCCTGTGTTTCAGTTTGTGTTCATCACCTTTTGCTCTGTCACTGGGCACCACCAAATGTAACCTGGCTCAGTCCCCTTTGCACTCTCCCTTCAGGTATTTATATACTTGAGGACCAATAGGTTAGAAGCTTGAAAATATTCAGTATGTGCATCTTTGTACCACATACAGTTGTTTGGAATAGCCTGGCCTTGTCTTTTGTTGTTGTTGTTGTTGTTGGTTTTTTAAAATATTATTTTATATCGTTTTCCTCAGTTGGAAGAATAGGCAGAGGTTTGCTGGGTCAGTCTCACAAATCACTTCAGTACATTTTTAGGTAACCAAATAGATTAATCTTTAAATGCCACATTCTGCTAAAAATCTGGCTACAGTCCTGTTGTATGAAGCACTTGTACAAATATATTGCAGATTGAGAGCAGATTAGAATATATAGTATGCAATGAAGTGCAAGTTATAGCAGAACATTTAAGACAGACATGAACCTTCACAATGCCAGTTTCTCAAACCTGGAGGAAAACAGACCATTAAAAAATTATTCCGTGATTATCCTGTGATCAGCTTCTCCTCTTTCAGTTTAATGTTCTCCTTTTAATTACCTTTAGTAAATTTACATTTGATGAGTATCAGCTGTTCTGTTATTACCTTTACCAGCATTTGATTATCTCTTACAACACTGTTCCAGTCCAGATGCTTTTTCCATTTCACAGTTAAAATTCTTGGAGGTCTGGAACCAAAATAGAGTAGAGTAAGAAACAGAAAACATATAAACAAAATATGTAAACTCTGAAACCTTAAACTAGAGCTTATCTTGTAGAGGTTTTTTTTTACTAGGTGGTAAAAGGGAAATGAAATCTGAAATACCAAGGAAACCCTGCATGGAAGAAATTAAAAATGACATTTTACTGAATAATGTATATTTACAGCTAGATACAGTTAAATATATCAGTTGCTATACAGTGTGTTTAACAATCCTGCAGAAAGAACATATTTGACTACTTGCTGTATCAGTATGACTCTGGCTAATGCCCACTGCTGTCTTTTCGGACAATTATAACCACTGACCATGAAGCAGGGCCTAAATGAAGTCTGAATCCTCCTCTGAGTACAACATTCATCTCCTGCAAGAGGCAATGAGTGAAACAGAACTTCACTGCTTGTGAGGCTCTGTTTAGATCCTTAAAGCAAGAACACTGAATTAGCGAATTAAGATGAAGGTTTGTTTATTACAAACAGGTTGCATACCTTAATTTTTCCCAAAGGATTGCATAACCACAGATCCTAAAATACAGAGATGCAGACTCATGCACACACACACACGCACACACGCACGCACGCACACACACACACTCGAACAGACTATAGACAAACAAATTACAGCATAGTACAAAGAAAGAAATTGCTATAAAGCAAAGTATGAATAAACCTTGTTTCATAATAACTATGGTGTTGGCACATGGTTTATAGGTAAGCATAAATGGGCTTTTCCTCTTTTTATTTCCAGTGGCTTTTAATAATTTTTCTGCTGATGTTCTAGGAACATAACCTTGGACCACTGGTTTGTAACAAAAATTACACTTCCCTTAGTCCAGACAGAAAGGGCAGACACAAGGCAGAAAGACTGAAAGCCAACTGTTTGGGGAAGAGTGCAGAAGATAGAGCAGAGAATATGAGGACAATTATAGAAATATGAACTACAGACTTGCTAAGTGAGTAGAAATGGTATTGATTTGTTGAAAGCATCATAAGGAATAAAGATACATGGTTTTTGTAATGGACCAAAATCTAGATCCCAGCCAGTGCTAATGCCACAGGCTGCGGAAGGAAAAGGAAAGTGAGCACTGCCAACTTCCAACTTTCCTCTCCAGTCTTGATTTGTTCAATGTTCACAGTCCCACAGCGTAAAAGTGTTTACAAAGATTGAAACAATTCTTGTTGCTCAAAAAATTACTGCACTGTAAATTCTTGAAGGGTTGTCTTATAGCTCACAAATACAAGTTTCAGGATCAAGACAATAGTCACATCATCTCTACTCATCTTCTGTGTAATACATTTATTTGCAACCTTTCTATTCACTTGGCTTTACATGGGATATTTAGGTTATTTGGGATATATGTTCTCTGGATATTATATAAATATGGCTTTTTAAGACACCTTTCTGCTCACCTTTAATTCCCAGTAGCAAATGATTATCATACCTGTGGCAATTTCAGGGAAGTTCATATAGAAAAGTAATATGACACAAATCCTTAACACTTAGCTTCCTGTAAACCACTCCAGCAGCTGAATAAAAGAAATTAACATCCTAGGATAAGAGAGTTTTGCATAGGTCACCTGCATGTGCTAACACAGGCTTCAGGTAGGAAAAGAGCAAAGGTTTGCAAGGTTGTAAAATGCTAAGTTGCAGGGAGAAGGCACCACATGTGCTTCTGTGAGTCCTGCAGCATATTGACATTTAGATAAAAGAAAATATATTTAGGGGAATTAATTATTTGTCAAGGTGAAAGAAAGAGTTTCAGACACCTAGTAGAGAAGAATGGCTTGTAAATGAGAGAAGGTGAGGAAGTCTGCAACAACGCAACTCAAGATAAAAGGATAAGGAACTAGGGGACTCCAACTCATGTTTTATGCTTCTAAAGTTGCATTGTTTCTTCCAAAACCCAGATTATGGTGGAGGGATTGCTCACTTTTGTGGTTAAGTTAGGATGCTGAAAAAAATACTGATGTTTTGTTTACCCTTTGATTCCTCTGAAAAAGAACAGGAGCCATTCTTTCAAACAGAAGACAATTCCTTGACTTATTTTCTGTGACATCAGAGATCAGAAATCACTGTTGGATTCCTGTGCCTTCAGCACTTTTTTTCTGCATTTCAGGGAAGCTCAGCTAGCCATTTCTTTATCCACGCCTTTATTTTGCTTGTAACCAGAGGTTTCCTGTTGCCTGAAGTAGGGATCTTACCCATCAGTTCATCTCTTTGTTATCATTTGTGAACATAACAAAGAATAATTGATGGCATTGGTGTATAATTCTACATGTAAAAATTTCCTGAGGTTTAAAGGCTTTTCTCTCTGGTGTTTTAGAGATCAAAAAAAAAGAAAAAGTCATCCATAAGCTCAGGTCATAATTGAAAACACAGTACTTCCAATATAGATTTAAACACACAAAGGAATGAATGTCTTTAATTCAGGTAAACCCAGCCCTGCAGTCCCCCCTTCTCACTGTTACCATCCATTAGCCACCAATTTGAAAACAGCAGAGAAATTATTTGATTTCATAACCAAATAGCTGAGCAGAAACCATTTCCTCCAGCACAGCTTTTACATTTATATTTAAATGAACTGCCTGTGGCTGGGAAGTTCTGCCTCATTTAAAGACAGGAGTTAAAAAGACCTACTGTGAGACACGGCAAGGCAGAATTAAGAGATCTGGATGAATTTCAAGTGTTTCAGAGCTAAAAGAAAACATACCACTTTTTCATGTGTGCTGAGGCTGAGTTCAGAGAAAGGTTGAACCAGAGTAAGTCTGGTCTCATGCACAGAGCCTGGCCACCACAGAGCTGCCTGCAGCTGGCCCAGGACTGAGTGAGCTCCAGGATAAGACTTACTTTGATGTAACCTATTGTGACTCCAAGTGATACCAGCTTAAACTCCCTGCAGCTCACACTGCAAACACGGCCTTTGGAAAACTTTGGAGAATAATGGGAAATGGCTGAGAGCTCATCCAGCACGTAACGGAGTAATGAACTAGCTTTGGATTCAAAGTGATGGACTGGAGACCTGTTCCTTCTATTTCCTCAGCAAAGCTACATTTATCAAAGAGCTATTGACTTGAACACCAATTTGATAACATTAGTGTATAGTGCCTGGGCATCCCACAGACATATTCTTCTTTACAAATTGCTTTAAAGACAAGGCCTAATTAGTCTTCATAACACAGTTCTCAGGGGACAGAATAACAATCTTTCCTCTCTTTACAGTAAGGGAAACTCAGGTATGGGAGTTATTCGTGTTGTGTCTATCAGGACACCAACTTGATAGAGAGACAATGGGCTAGCAGTGATCAGTGATGCTACCCAGGTGTGGATGGAAGTGACCTCCAGCCAGGCAGGTCATGCTGCCTAGATTCAGTGCTTCTCTTTTCCCATAGAGATGCTAGTTTCCTTACTACATGATAAGTCACTGTTATTTCACAGGACGTGAATGACAATAAATAACTAAAGAGTAATGCAGGAGGAAAAGATCAGGATGGGGCTGAACCCTCCCAGAGAATTCTTTCAATAATCCACTCTTCCTTTGCATGTGCTTCATCTTCAGGTGTTAAAACAAGGAGGTTTCAGCTCATACCTTTTATTCACTCTTTGCCTTAGGTCTCTGGTTCCCCAGCCAATTTTCCCAGTCAAGTGTTAGGAAAAGTACTGAGTACTGAGAGCTCCTGCTGCAGACTAAATGCAGTTATTCTGCATCAGCAGGCGGCTGCTCATGCTGAGCCCTGCAGGGGAATAGGTTGCATGGGCACCGAGGGGAGTAGAGAGAGAAAATGCCAAGGGAAATTTACTTGAGTGGGGAAAATATTGCCTTCCTGGCTGCTTCAAAAAGTCTTTCTGCTCTATTTTAATGCTGAAGAGAAAAAGTTAACTGTATGAGCGTAAAAGCTGCAGGGAACTGGAACAAAATGTATGCAAAACCTGAGTGGCCACTAGGCTTTCTGCTACAATTTGAAAGAAGATTGAAACAAAGAGACAGATTCCTCTGAAATAAAATTTCTTTTGCTGCAAAAATGTGTGCTTTAAAAGGGACAGAAAGGTTACAGCACTGCGCTACTGACTGTCTTAGAGGAGTAAAGCCTTCTGGCACGTAAGTGGAAGAGAAGGCAGGAGCAGCAATGGAGTTTGTTGAGGGGATTGTGTACTGGCCACTGTATTTGTCAGCACTCCAGGAAATCTTCACACTGGTGTTTCATACTTCTAAAAATTCTGAGATGGTGGTTTTGGACAAAGGAAACTGAGGTTACTTTTTTTTATTGCTTTTTCCTCTATCTGTTCAAAACCTCCTGTGTATATGTATATATATGTGTCTTAAAATATATATTATTTTAATTATATATATATATATACAGGTAAAAGAAAGACAAGGAAAACCAGACAGACAATGTAAAAATAAATTCAACAGAAAATACTCCCTATATTCACCGTATTTTGTAAGATGCAATTCAGAATTTCTAAATTGCTTATAGTTACCTCATCCTCACATCCTTCCTTCTGAATTTCTAGTAATTTCTGCCCATCCCCAGTGACTATTATTGGCACTGTTATTTTCATTATCTACCTCCAGATAGCTCAGGGCAACATATATCTATTTTTATTCATACTGACGTAATGCAACTTCAAAAGAATACAATTACAACAGTTACCAATGGCTGAACTGCAGAAGATCAGAGACAAATTTTCATTTTTTTCCCATTAAAGTGTCATTAAAGTTTGTTATTTTCTATGCAACATTCACCCTAGGCAAGGTCTAAGCAGAAAGCCTGGACTCGTATTTAAGAATGTTCCCCATAGCCAGTAGAGGAGGTATTACAGGGGATATTTTTTCTAATACTGGCTGGCAAATTTATTTTGGTGGAAGTTAACAACAGCAGTAATTGATAAAAAAGAATAGATAAACATCAAGGCCTTGACTTTAGGAAACGTATTTCAAACTTCAAACAAAGCACTCACCAATTTATTTGGAGAAAATTCCTTTCATGTCTTAGTGCATCTGTCTCCTTAATAATAGTTTGTAAGCCCTTGGGAACAATCTTGTACAGGATTTCACTAGAAAGCATGCATGTCATTACAACTATTCTTCTTCAGCATTAGATGACTCCATTTAAAAGGCTGATCAGTCTAATGGTGCTCCAGGAGAAGTGATTTGCAATGAAAGACTTGGGATGGTGTCTAGCAACTGAAAGAGCAAAAGGAAGCATATTCTGAATATTTTGAAGGAAGCAATATGTGTCCTCAACTTCATGCCTTCTCTTGCCTGTCTCTTGTACCCAAAAGATGAGTCCAAATGGTGTTGAGGGAGTCCAAAGTGCAGATATGGAGGTGTGGAGACCAGTGATGGTTAGAAGGATAGTGGCTTGAAGGGCACAAGAGGTCTTGAGCATCTCTAACACTTTTGGTGTGCTGCAGCTCCCCTACTGTTTGCAACCTCATATTTTATAATTAACTGGTTTTAGACTTCTAAACAACAGGACTTGGGCTAACCTAAGCTCTCCACATGTCTTTGCCTTCCAGGGTGCCCTCTCCACAGTGATGTTTAAGGACTTTGTTTAAACACAGCTCTATTTTACCATGAGTTTTCAAAGGACTTCACTTCCTTAAGCCTGCGTGGACCAAAAAAAGTGCTCTCTGTTGAAACCAGTGCCCCATACATATAGGTGTCAGTACATACTGAAAGCACTGACCAATGCAATCACCATTTAGTAGCCATCAGAGATATAAGTGGTGGGAGAGATACTGGAAATGGGACATCATTACTGCCCCATCTAAGGACCTGCTAGTCAAGGCACTGTCTTTTACTGTAGGCATCAGTGTCATTTCTGTGGAAAGTTGATTAAGCTGGGATGTTGAAGCCAGCAATGTGTTTTTCAGATGGCATCTGGTGGCACAGTGTAATAGACTGTATTATTTGCTACATCATTGATCATGAAATATTGTTAGCAGGGTGCAGATCATTTGTCCATTAATACCCCGTGAAGTCACCTTGAATCCCATGTTTCCAGAACAGTGGAAAAGACTTCTATTTCACAGCTGAAAAATAAGCCATTTGGATGCTTTTAAAGTGTCTAGTACAGGATTTAGCTCTTTCAACAACACTCTCTTACCTATCACAATTTTTCAGCTTTAAGATCTCATCTGGAAGAGATGCAAATATCACTCCAGTTGGTCTGAACAAGCGGTATGCCAGAAGTTAATATAACCCTTTGTCTCTTTGGTGATAGTTCTCTACGAAGATATTTTTTAAAAGTATGCACCATACATAGATTATTATGTATATTATATCAATCTATTCTCTATCCAATCATGCTGGGAAGAAAATGCTTAATTCTCATGATTTGCTGCAGCTCCAACACACCAGTCACATGAATATTACTATCTGCACCAGAGAAACAAATCCTTGAAATTACACAGTAGCTAAAGTAATCCCTTCAGAGAATTTTCCTACCCATCCAGTTTGGAAGCTGATGACCAGGGTGATAGATAGCTTTGTCCTCTGATGTCTGCTATGAGAAGTCATGGACAAAATAATGCTGCATTAGTACAGGTTTGTCTGGAATTGCACTACTCCTTCCTCCTGCCCTCCCTCTCCCCTACCAAGAGAACATTTACAGTCTTATCTTGAATTTTTACTTGTTATTGCCAGTGGTGGGCTGAGTAAAATGAAAGTAGTTCACCCTTCTCTGAGCTACTGCATATGTGGGCTTTGCTGTGGAAGAGGTTTCCTTTGTAATTAAAAGCTTCATTTTTAGAGTATGAAAAATTAATATTGTCAGAAACTGAGGGTCCTCTAAAGGTGAGTGCACTAGAACTGAGTTGACAGTGATGTCTAATTTCCAGAAGAGAGAGAAGTAACCATGCAACAGTTTTACAGCTCCACACTGCTGTAATATTTCACTAAGAACTAGACACAAGGTCAAATATAAAAAGAGTTAAATATTGAACAGAAGAATGTAAAAGGAAGAGGTTTCATTGAGCAGAACTACATGAAACCTCAGAAACCTTCCTTTCTTACTGAAAAAAGTTCACACCTTTTGAAGTTCAAACAATATCAAGAATCAACTCTGAACTTTGATATCAGTTGTGAGACACAATGAATAGAAAAGAATGTCCATTACTCCAGATTTCTCTATAATTTCTGCCTGGCTTTCCTCGTTCAATCTCTTTTTGACATTTTTCTTGATGGCAATTACCATGTGAAACCCTTGGGACAGCTAGCATAAGCCACACGACTAATACCTGGATGTTCTGCTGCCACTTATAGAATTAATGGATGCCCCGAGGGCTAGAACCAACCTCATATACTTTGCAAAGGATTCAGTAAAGAGCAAGAGATGAGACTGAGAAGAGTCAGGGCTTCTGCAGCTGGAGAGCAGCCAGATGAAAGCACTGAGGGCTATCAGCAGCCTATAGTCTACATGGTGGGAAAAGAAGAGATAAAAAGAAAGGAAATGGCACAGTTGAGTTGATTACAATAGTGGGAAGATGTCACAGTGTCTTCAAATATGTAAAAATCTGCCGCCAGTGGGACTAAGTCAAGAAATATTGGATTTAAACTATAGCAAGGGAGATTAAAAAAAACTGAGAGCCTTTGAATGTTAAGGATAAACTTGAATGACTTACTTGGGAAAAATGAGGACCTTGTCTGTGTAAAAGCAGTTAATAAAAGACAAGTTTTGCCAATATCTGATAGAAATTTGATCCTGGTGAGGCTGTGTGAAGGGCCAGATGACTGCATTTAGCTCCTGTTTATTGCCCTTTATTACATCTTTATTGCCCATGCATATTATATTCCTCACTAGATTACCTACTACACTTGAAAGCTTGGCTAAGTTAGCTTACTCTTTTTTCTTTCTAGATACTCTAGCTAAAATGACATATAATAGAGCTTGCCACTACCTTTGGTTCATACATTTTTCTGCTGGGAGAGCTGGTTATGTCCCCAGCCTCTTTTAGTGCTATCAGAAAATGGGGAGCATAGGCAGATATTTGAGGAGATACACAGGTGGTGAAAGCAGGGATCTGTTACTAGAGCACCCTGCCTGGCCTGCAGCTGCCACTGCAGAAGGACACAGGTCATACCTGCGTGCCTTGCATCAGTATCCCAGGCACTCCGGGGCACCCTGTGCCTCAGCACCTGAATTCCACACCTAGCTTTTTGGTAGCTACAAGTTATAGCTAAACCCATTGCTCTTCTAGAGCAACAGCTACTCTACCACACATGTTCTGACGTTATGGATGGTGAGACAGCCCTGGTTCAGCACACTGCACAATCATGCTAAGAGTGTGCAGAGCAGGCAGAAGGGAACACCTGGCCAGTCAAAAAAGGGAGCAGGCTCCATGCCTGTCTCTATAGGTGTAAATGACTGTACAAAATAAAACTGTAGGAGATCAGATCTAAGCATTTTTGTTATTCATACTCACTCCTCGGGGCAGCACATTCCCTTGTTTGCACATATTAGCTGCGGATCTGATAAGTAATCCTGCTGAAATCAGTCATGGCTCGGCTTCACGA
>VWZG01005789.1:33513-44443 GCA_013396735.1 Grallaria varia | reverse complement strand
AGTAAAGTTAGGTTACTGTTTTCATAATTGATTAGGATTGAAACAAAGAAAGGAGTGTTTCATGTCTGCTAACGATACATGTAGATGTCACTAAGTTAGAAAATAACAGAGAAGAGCAAATCATGTAAGCGTGTAATCTTGTAAACACTGAAACCTCAGATTTCACAAGTTAATCTTGTTTTGCATCAGTATGCTCATTACTGAAACAGCATCCATTTCTACACCACGGGAAGTGGTATTGAAGAGCTGTCACATAAATTGAAAGCTGGGGGATCATGTTTATGGAGACTTAAGGAAAGCATCTGATACAGTCTGCAACTGCCTACTCAGGGAAAATATTGAGAAATTCCTGGATTCAGCTGACATATGGAGACCTGATAATAAATTTTAAGTGATATAGTAAACCCAGATAGTACTTTTACATTTCTTTTCTCTCTTACTGAGACCAAAGCAATTATGCTTCCTTCAGTAGAGCTGGATGGAAGGGGGATGGGGAATTGGCCATTTGGATAGTTTTACTCGTGCCCTGGGAACCTGTCAGTCTTGTCAGCTCTGATCACAGCTCTGAGATGTTGGCTGTCTCTGATGGGATCACTTTCAGCGAAGTCCCAGGCAGCTTGGCTCAGTTGCGACTAAAAAAGATTTCTGGTTTGTTTGTTTGTTTTCTTTCTTCTTTTAGCTTTACAACTCATACCTTTGTCACCTTGAGACTGGCCTATGATAAGATGTTATTTTAGAAAGCTTTTACATTTGCTAAGAATTATAGCTTTCACAGTGGAATATTCTCAGTGTCAGCTATTTTATTTTCCTGAAAGTATCTCAGGTGAAAAGACTCATTTAAAACTCAAGCAGCCATACATGGCTTAGGACTTGCTTGTCTGATGTTTCTGCCAAGCTTGTTGTGCCTCATGTTTGAAATCAGCCTAAAGCCTGATTTCCAGTTCTCAAGGAGACTTGGAAACATTCCTTGATTTGGAAAAGATGAAACAGCTGGTATGTGAGCATTTGAGTCATGTCTAGAGATGAGCTTCCCTGTTCACATCACACCTTCTTTGTGTTGGAGCAAGCTGAGTTAGATTGCACATTACTAGTAGCACACTCAGTATTGAACAGAGTTCCTTTTGCTGTAGATGTGATTGTGGTTGTATGGTTGACTGTGTTCACACTAATAAATAAGAGAAATTTTGCTACACATCTGTAATATTAAGGGGAAGATTGATATAGCAGTCTTTGTAGGTCTCAGTTTCCCTAAGGCTTGCCTTAATTTACTGCCTCTGCTTTTAAAAAAAAACTTAGATGATGTTAGGAATAAAGAGGAAGAAGAATGTCTTGGCTGGGACATACAATGTTTCATTATGCAGAATATGGGAAGCATTATAATCTTGGGAAAGCATTGGCTTACTGTGAAATATTGTATCCCAGAATCAATGTGTAAAGTTCAAAAAATTCATTAGTTAAGCATACTGTTGTTTTTCTTCTGGACATGTCTTGGATTTCTGGGGTGAACAAACTGACTAGATCTATCTTTTGCTTTTCCTAGAATATGTTTTATTTAGGATTTTTTAGCAGGAGAGGAGTTGGGTGATGCAGAGCTGTAACCATGTGGCTCTGTTGTAGGTCATTTGTTTGTGATAAACTCCTCTTGTGCCACTCTGCACTTCCAGTATGGGTCCTGTTCAATCCACCCAGATTTTTGTACAAGGGATACTAATTACTGATGCTCTGGTCATGTACCTTTCCACCTCACAGCCCCTCCCAATCCTTTCTCTGGCTCCTTTTTGTCTTCTGCTTCTCGTCCTCTCTGAGGACTGTGGCAATATTGCAATCCCTGACATATATCTGTTATCCTAGTTTTTTGATACATACAACCATGTCCTTTCACATGTGCTTCACGTTTTCTGCCTGTCATCTCATTTTGCACACAAGTACAGTCAGCTGTAATTGCTTAACAAAAATATACGTGCTAATATAAAGCTAGAAAGAAAGTGCTTAGATTGCTGGAGTTGTTTGCTAGAAAGCTTTTTAAAAAGATGCAAAAAGTAGTGGTTTACTGCAGAATTTGCTGAAGTAACAAAACCTTTTAAAAAATGTTAAGGACTGATGAGCTTGTCAAACTTTATATGGCACATGACTGTTACTTCATAATAGCAGGCACCTCTGCAACAAAAGGAGAAGAGTAATGAAGGAGATCTAGAGATACACTTTGCCCTAATTATCTTTACATCTTTGTCTAATATTTCAATGCTCTCCCCTTCTTGAATCAAGCTTTTGAATTGTGTACGTTAGTTCTGTTATTTCATGTCTTTCCAGCAAGAAACATTCTGATAACAATTTTTTTTGCTCATGATTTGTTAGCAAGATTAGACATCTGTTAAAAATACTAAGAGGTCAGAGGCCAAACACATTATTTTTTTTGAAAACTGCAATGAACATTTGCCAGTGTATGTAAAAACTTCTTGTTCAACCTTCAATCATTTTAGGATATTTGATTTAGTATTACAATTCAGGGTTATATTCCTTTGCAGAATAATATATGGAGGGCAAACTTGCAGAGCTCAAAGTTAGGAAAACAATCTTTTTACTGGTAAACTGAGCAAATTATTTTTAAAGACAAATAGAATTGCTGATGCAATCTTACTATCCCTTTCAGACAAGTCTTGTTTTACAAGAAATCTTAAGGCATCAAAGCTGGGTAGAGTTGGGCTAAATTAATTCTGTTGTTTGCATATTTGTAATTAAGGGGACAAATAACATTAATCTTTGATATCTGTATGTTGCTGTTTTCCTTTTTCTATAGGACAGTTGAAAAAGGGGAAAGATTTCTTCACTGAAAGGGCGACCAAGCATTGGAACAGGATGCTCAGGGAAGTGGTTGAGTATTAAATACCCTGGAGGTATTTAAAATATGCCTAGATATAGCCCTTAGGGCCATGGTCTAGTGATGGACTTGGCAGAGTTGAGGTTAATGGTGGGACTTGATGAACTTGAGGGTCTTTTCAAACTTAAATGNTTAATTCTTGAAAGATGCAGTTGAGGCTTTATTAATGGATTCATAAACTCATGCTAAGTAAAATCAGTATCTTTGACCATAGGAAAATATCAGGATTTCTGAATTTTTATATGATTTATTATCTATCTGTAGATGTTTGGGTTGTTAATAAAACATGAAAGAAACAGCATTAATTGGACCCCAGATCTTTTTCAGTATTTTCATTTGTATCCATCACAATGCAAAAGGAAGGTATTTCAGATTGAGGATGAAATGAAAATATTCGACACCCTCACATTAAGTTGGGCAACATAGTGAAAAAAATCATATTTTAATATATGTATGTCAGTGTGACATTGCCTAGAAGGGATGAGAATGTTTTGGAGCCCAAATGGAGCTTTCCCAATTATTTGAATTAGCTTAATATCGTATTGTAATCTTTCTAGCATTTTTTAAAGTGTGATTTTAAACCATTTATGATGTTTTTGCAAGTATCCATTGTATTTATTAGATGAAAAATACATCATTTTACTTACTTGTTAATGTTTAACAAATACTACATAAAATTTATTTTCTGATAACCAATTTACACTTCATCCTCTATACATTACTACATACTTGGAAAATTTTATGTATTTGAATGTGTAAAATACAGTTTTTAGTATTCATAAACACTCCTACGAAAGACATACAGTTGTAAATTGCAGTCTGTTCATAGACTTACTCCAGTGCATGCAAAATTGGCTAGAAGTGACAGTAATTTCAAAACCATTACTAAGGCTAAGCATAAGCCATTATATTCTATCACCAAATGCTGTAAGAAGCATGTAGTTGGTATTTGAAGTCCTCCTTTGACTAAATCTGCACATCAAAATAAAATTGCAATAATTGCTAATGTCACCACACAAAGATTCTCTAGCCTTTGAGTCAGAGTTAAGACAAATATACCAAAGGATAAACAACATTAATTGTTCTACTACTTTCGTTCTTTTACATACAAAAAAGTGCATAAAAAGAGCCTTAGTAAGGTGCACAGTAAAAAATTAGAAGATACAGTCGCTGAGAATTCCTATGAAACTGAATTCAGTCTGTGTGATTGCATTTTGTTGGCATATCCTCCTTTTTTATGCTGTAGAAGTGTGTCTCTTTTAATACATGGTTTGGGTAGAAATCACTGAGCAGCTGCTCGGTGTTTGTCCTCTTACTGTTCAGGGTGGGATTCTAGGGCTGACTTACTGCATGCTGTTCAAACCCTCCTCTGAAAATACATGCTTTTGTGCATATTTTCCTGTTCTGCTCATCACTGCAATAAATAAAGGACTTTAAGGTCACTAATTTGTCATATGTTTTAATGCTCATCTCACAGATGGGAAGATGAGATACAGTTGCACTGTCAACCTTGAAGTCTTGAATGCTCAGTTTTACAGCTGCATGAATTAGTTTTCTGTTTAGTCAAGAGGGCAAGTGAGGAGCGTAGTTACCTAGGTGTAAAGAATCAACCTGTCTTAAATTCCTTTGTCTTTGTTTCTGTCTTTTCCCTTTCCTTCCATTTTGCCTTCTCGTCTGTGAAAGATTTCTTGGTATCTTAGCTGAGACCTTTGTTTTTGTTTGGGAAGTAGGTAAGCTTGATTTTACAAGAATGTTAAAATTTAATTGAGATTCCTCCCTTTTTAATAGAATTTTGAGGTATTTTACCAAATAATGACTTAATACATAAGAAGTTATCTCTAAACAAGAAAAAAAAATAACATGAAAGTAATTTCAACCTTTCTCTAGAATTATCAGCAAAATAGAAATAATGAAAATAAAGCATACATCATTTGCAAACTGGAATTTTATTGCTGCCAAATTAAGCACAAACCTCAAAATAGCTGAACTTTGTTCTGTTATGTAATCCATTAATTTTGTCAGGGATTAAAATTGGCAAAAGTAAGTTCTTCCACTCCTTCTTTAAAGTTCTTTCCAAAGTATGTATGTAGTATTTTGATAGTTTTTGTAACTATAAGCCTGTTTAACAGAGTGTTGAGAACTGACTTAAAACGTATTTTTGTCTTTCCCAGGCATGGCTACCTTTGTTCAGTGCTGGTGGGAGTGCCAATGCTCTGTAAATTTGTTCTGTATAATTAAACCTATGAAGAAGTCAAATTTTGCATTTAAGGTCTTATTATGAAGCTTACTCTGAAACACATACAACATTTTTAAAAGGCTGTTGAAAAATTTAGGTACCGTACCTCCTACAACTTCAGGGTTTTCTGTTTAAATTTAGGAATAGCAGCAGAATTCAAACAATGCTATAGAGAAATGCTTGTCTCATTTTGAAATACTTTGTTTCTAATGTCTGTCTTGTAATGTTTTATTTGTTTGACAAACAGGTACATACAAAGTTCCACTGCAGGCAAGCTCATGCTTCAGGCACTGATACTTCATGTTTGACGTTTTCGTATGATGGTACTGTCCTTGCCAGCCGGGGAGGTAGGTGATTGAAAGAGCCTTGTGATGTGTTGAATGTAAAACAGTTTTAACTTTAGTAAGTGAAATTGTTCATTTAAAAAACCATAGAAATTGTATCATTCTTAAATGTAATTGTTTATGATGGAGATAAGGTTATGAAATCAGATATTAGTGATGCAAGTCTGAAGTGTTTCACAATTTACTAGTTTTAGTTGGTATGCCATGCAATACTGTGTTTCTGAATGTGCATTTTATGGCTTTTAAAAATTTTTTTAAAGAAAACTTTTCTGATTATATTACACAGTTCCTGATCTGCCTTCTTGTCCAGCATTAATAATATACCAAAAGGAAATTAATGGCTGAATTATAAATAAAACAAATGGCGTTTTATTGCTTAGCTCTTTCTTGGGAAGATTACTGCCTCTCCATAACAGTATCTCTCATCTGAATTTATTCATTCTTCAGCTTTCTTAGGCCTTTCCTTTTCTGTCCTAATTGGAATTTTTATCTAATCTATATTACGAACATCCAAAGTTTATGGCTGGAGTTGACTGGCTAAGATATACTTGAATGGCAAAAAAATTTGAAATGTTCACAGAGCTGGGAAAAAAGGCTGGTGTTCTAAACTTCAGATAAAACTTTTATAAATGAGTCTTTGATAACAGAACAAGCCTTGAGAAGGCAAAGATGTATTTGAGGACTCATTCACTTCATTTTCGGGATAGTACAGTGTCTGTCGAATACAGTGTTTCATGCAGAGATTTGTCCACGCAGTGTTTTGCAGGCAGGTGCAGGCATACAATCCAAGCTGTCTGGATGGAAACCAGCTGTAACCAGAAGCTCTGTGTATGTGTTAGCATTGCCCCAAGGCCAAATAAACAGGCCTAGGGAGGGGCAGTATACATTAATGTTGGCTGACATTGTGCCTAACATATGTGTAGGACATCTGGTCAGTATGGTACATAGACAGAATGAGATTACATGTATAAAATACCAGGATAGAGGTATTGATAGATGGCAAAATCTGTGGAACAGGGGATGTGCTTCCTAGCCAAAGGCTGTAGCTTGCAATTTCATTGTGTCCTCCCTGACCTCCTGTCCCTAATGAGTAGAGTGGCACAAGTGCGTACGAGTACAGTGAAATGCAACTGCTATTGGTGCTGCCTCACTGGTTCTTTGTCTTGCCACATTTCAAGGATTCCAAACATTATATTCCCCAGAACAGCACCTTTCCCAGTAAGGTGATGGCAGTATTGTCCTTGATGGCCCTAGGCTTTTGGGCACAAGTGGCACTCTGTTTTTTAACTGCTGTTCAGGCTCCTGCATCCAGAGTTCTCCTGCCACTCATGAATTAGTTCTAAGTGTTTGAGGTGAAAGCTCTCAACTTTGCTTGTCCTTCCTGAACCAGACTCTTATTGTGTGTGAACCTTCTTCTTGGAAAGCAGGTGAACTGTGTGTCTTTCCATTCTGTACTCAGTAAAATGCTGCTTCTGTCTGCTAGTGGTGTTGTCCTCAAAAAACTCACATAGGCATATTTTATGAGATTTAAGGATAAACCTCAGGGCACTCGTAAGAGCAAACAAGGTTAATACTTAGGTGAAGAATATTCACTAGTGCTTGAAACATCCATTTATGTAAATTCTCTTCTGTTTCACATTTATGAATGTAGATCACGTAAGTGACCTTTGCTTATTTTTGCATGTGGCACTTTTGGTTGCCTGCTCTTCCTCATCTGTCTCCAGTTTTTGTGTCGTGTTAAACAGACTTTCACTTACTTATGTTTTATCTACCACACTCTGCTCTAAGCTGTATAAAATGTTGATTGATTGTTTGCAGAATGTAAGACTGCACAGAAATTTGGCCACTCAGTGAGGATAAAAGTGCTACCTTTGTCTAGCGTTTTGGAAAAAAAGAAAAAGCTCTGTGTGCACTATGTTAGAGAATAAGGAGGATTCATACCTTATTTTGACTTGTTTGGTTAGTGCTTTAATATGAGTATTGCTTTGGACCTGTACCAACAAAAGCAGATGTGGATCCAGCATTCATAGATTAACACACCTGCCAAGTGCTGAGGATCAAAGAGAGGATAGTTGTTTGGGGCATGGGAACTTTCATTGAAAGCCTGATGGGCTTTCCTGCATCTGATGTAGATTCGGTGTTGGATATGAGAGAGATGAGGCATGGCTCAGCTGCAGGCACAAGGGAAAAAGAAAACCTAAGGAGCTGCTTATGAAAGTTTCCAGTCTTATTCTTGTTGGGTATTAGGTAGTAACTTGACAGAAACTTAAGAAAGTGATATTTTTGCATACTTGAAACCATGAAGGATAGTGTTTGGGGAATATTTTCTTTGTTTAAGAGGGAAGAAGTGAGCAGTAAGACTGAACTTAGGGACCTATTGTAAAAATTTTTAATATTAAAAAACCCTTTTTTTTAACTTTTGGTAAGTACAGAATGTATGGGAGTTAGTTTTTGTCATAATATGAAGCAATGACTTCATTAATTTCATGAATCTCATGGCAGCTTTTAGTTTGCTGGTTTATCTATTCTTTGTAGTATGGACAGTGTGTAGACTCACTGTCATCTTAATCAGTAGACTTATAAATTGGAAAAATAAATTCAATACAGTTAAACCCAGGCAAAAAATATTCTCATCAAAGACAGTAGATAGCTTATGCAGATACATGCTTTCCTCTGACCTCAAAAAAATATTTTTTCTGTTTCCTTTGTATATTTTTAGTTTGGTTTTGGTTTGTTCCTGGTTTCATTTTTGTCTTTTTTAACTATTTAATTGTGTTCCTCTTTTCACAATGTTTTTGAAGAAAAATAAAATGTTTCATTTTGAATTTGGTTTAAAATGTTGAAGCACCTTGAGTACAGTTTCCTTGAGGATTATGCAGCACCATGTACAGTGACTTTCTTTTTTGTGTAGAAGAATAATATATTGCTCTTCAGAGTAAATACGAGCATTAGTATTTTAAAACTTAAATGGATTTATATCAAGTAGTGTTTCTCAGGAGCTGAACACTGTTCATTCCAACAGTGCCAAAAATGCATTAATTAGCTTTAATATATTAATATCAGCTACTTCCAACATGTGAAGCTGAAATGGCTTTCTGAAAATCTTCCAGTAGCCTTCTCTTCCCTATGTTTAGAGAGGATTATGGACTTAAATATTTGACCAGGCTGTTATGGATGGAGGTGATGGTGAGAGCAGTCCCAAATGTAGGTGTAGATTCCTTGATTTGTGACTTCCTTTCCGAGACCTTTGGCTGTAGTCCCAACCTGTGATGCTTCCAAAGGTCGTTCTTCAATTGTTGCAACTCCTCCTGCAGAACCAGTACAGAATGCAGAAGCACATACCTTGTTCTGTAAGGTGCCTCTCCCCACATACACAGCATAAGCCTTCACAGAAAGGCTCAGAGTTTATGAACATATTCTGGTGCCCCCTCACGGTAAGTCTTGTTATGCAGTGCATTTCCTGTGCTGCAACTTCTTTTTTAAATTCCCATTTCCTATGTTTCTTTACTTAATGATCTCTGTGGACAACTTCTATCCTCGAGCTTTGCTTTAGCGCAGAAAGCCCCCTTTTAAACTGTTGCTGACTGTAAGCTCTCTGACTTTCTGGCAGCACTTTTTCTTCTTTTGGGCCCATTCTCATTCACATGCTTGTCTTCCTAGTCAGTATCATATGAAAAGAGAAGAAAAAAATCAGATAATATCTTTCTAGTATCTGTGCATGGGCCTTATTTTGACTAAAATAATTTGAAAAATACCGATCTTGGCTTGCCAAAGACTGTTTTTCTAGGACTTAATTGTTACCTCTTGATAAATCCAGTGCTCAATACCACTGGCATAATGGTGTCTGGCCTGATTGTGTCAGACTTGAGCCTGTTTATTGGTATCCTTCTTATTAAAATGGCAAAAAATAGAGTTTGAAATGCCACTAAAAAGACTATAAAAGCTTTAGGTAATCCCGCCAGGCTTCAGAGAAGTCTGCCATCAAGAAAAAATACTGAATGATCTCAGTAGACTGTTTTGAACGCTTCATACTAAACTGCACAACTTCTGTTTATATGCTTTTGTTTAAGGATGACTCTGTTCTTTTCACATATAAAGTAATTAAAAACAGAGCAGTAGAGCTACAGCTCTAGTAAAGAAGGCTCTTAAGCATCAAGAGAAGGATGCAACTGGAAAAAATCTGTGGTATTGAGGAAAGGTAATATTCTGTTATCTTAGTGACAGTGATTTCACTCCAAATGTAAATTAGATTCAGGAACCAATATCGTATTTGCACACAAATAATTTTAATTAGGAAAAGTAAATTATGAAAAGTGAATTTGGGCAAATTCCTAATGATGGTAAGAGTTTTGCAGCATTAGCCAAGTCATTCTACTAGCTTATTTCCATTTCCAAATATTTAATCATGTTTCTGCACAGTTAATGGCAGTGTTGACTTGAAAACAACCATAACTTTTGAGTCCTACTAGAGTCTTCTAATTTTTTTAAGCAGCCCATTACATTTTCTTGTTAGCAGAAGAGCTGTAGCTACTACATGTCTGACTGCATCTCTCCTGCTAAAACCTGGCAAGACTACAGCTTGAAGATCATGTCAAGGCTCATTCCACTGGGAACAGAACAGCCTTGGCTGCTAGCCGTAGATCTGTCCCTATCCAGGAGGTTTGCAGAGTGGCCAAATGGTGTCCTTTGCATACATTTACAATGTGCTGATGCTTTAGATGTAACATCTTGGCGATAAGTGGTTTTGGGACAAGGGAGAGCTCCTTTTACAAGACCAAATGCTTTGAAGTGCTTGGGATGGAGTCTACTGGAAAACAATAAGAAAACAGATATTCCCAAATTAGGGACTCAACATTTTTCTTTATCATTTTTTAGCTTCCCAATGAACAGAAATATAACTCTGCTCTAGACATAATTTAAGTTGTCCGCTTCTTAAAAATATTTTGTAGTAAGGAGTTATCTTAGTCTTTAATATAAACATACATGATGTACGAGGCCACACATTACTGCTTTCCTTGTAAAGGGCACTGCTGGCCTTGATTTCTTTTGTTACAGTATGTTACTTTTTCTAAAAACATTTTATTTCCAAGGCCTCCTTTGAGCTCCTGAGCTCAAAGGCTATGAATCCACAAAATACTTGTGGATAACCAAATGACTTCCCTGCAAGATTTGTGCTTCAGAAGGAAGTAGGTCTTGCCTCCTTTTCCTCCTTCACCAGGAAGATACTGTAACTTTTTGTCTAAAATCAGTCTCTGGATATTTTTAAAGAGAATTGTTGTTTAAATGTCCTTCTTTTCACCCTTGAAACTGCTGAGGTACTGATGCCAAATGCCAGGAGATGTCTAGGTGCCTGAGTGAAGTGCTTCAAAGCCCAGATTCTGTGGCTTATCTCATGCTGGAAATACAGGTCCCAGAAGGAAGAGTAGAGATGTGGGACTCTCTGAAAATAACTGACTAGTCTCTTCATCACTC
>VWZG01005789.1:296-33313 GCA_013396735.1 Grallaria varia | reverse complement strand
CCCCCGTTCTTGTTTTGTTAATATGTTACCACTTTTCCAAAAGAGATAAACAGCCTGACTTTTACTGGCCTACAATCACACCATGTTTATCAAACACAGATGAGAATTGCTATACGTGTCTTGCTGTAACCTCTATTTTAGCTTTCATGGCTAAAGGTACTGTGGTAAAAAGGTGTTGTTATAGCAAGTGTGGTTTCCTTTGCTTCCCTTCACCCCCTCCTTCCCCAAGGATATCTGACTGAATCCAGACTCTCTTCTCCATACTGAGGTAGCAGTTTGTTGCAGTTTGCCTGTGAAAGAAGGGAGAAGACTTCATGTGCTTTCCATCCTTCCTGAACACGTTTTCAGGACAGGTAGAAACCAGACACGTAAAACTTGATTAGATTTTGTTCTAGACCATTCATGGCAACATTTTAATTTCTTCTGCTGTAAGAGAGTCATGGTCAGCTCAGTCTTGACTGCAATTTGTAACTCAGGGCAAAAGTAAACGACAAACAATTTTACCAGTGTGTAAACACACCACCTTGCATCACTGAAGAATGTATCATCAGCAAAAACAGTAAAGTAAAATTTGTTCCTAGTAGCAAAGCACCAGTGCTCACAAACACGGAATAAACTGGTGATTGGGATATCTCATTCCACTGTGGATAGTGGTTCCTGGTAGAAGGGATTACCATGTTGGAGTTAAGCCACTGAGGAGAAGTTTGTGATTTACTGGACTGTAACAGCTTGAACTTCCTATCCTTGCACTGTGGTAGTCATTTAGGGACAAAAATCTTCCAAACCATTCCCATTCCAATTGCTTCTACTCTATCATTCTGTTGTCTTTCTATCATTCTGATTCTGTCTCAGTTGGAGGATGAAATTTTCTGACATGCCTAAATTCTTGACTGTCATTCTTTATTGCTAACTTTTGTCTCTCTTGTTTTATAGGAGATGATACTTTAAAGTTATGGGATATTAGACAATTTAAAAAGCCTCTTAATACAGTGGATGGACTGCCCAGCTTCTTTCCAATGTAAGTACTCTTAATTTATTCCAACTAGTATAATTAGCAGTATTTGTGCTGATTGGGGAGGGATTCTTCTTAGTTGTCACTTGGTACAGAACTGTGCAGAAAGGACAGTGCAGGGAGGACTGCAGTGCCAAGTCTTGGCTGTTGTAGAGATTCACATTGCTTTAAAAGATCTCTTAGTTTTTGTGGTATTTCATAGCTAGCTTTGCTTGTTTTATGCCATTTTTTAGTCTTGCATGTCTTATGTCTAATTAGATTGGTAACTTTTCAGGAGGAGGCCCATTCATTGCCTTATGTTTGTGTAATGTGATATAGATGTAAACCTCATTCTTATTTAGTCTATGATTAATAAAAAAGAGCTGGATGAAAAAGCAGACATAACATGAAGGTAGATGGTATGAATTCAGGTTATGGTGTCAGAAGTGCTGATGGCTGTGTTCTTTGGTACTAAAATATTTTATTTTACTGCATAGTGCTAAATATTGCGTTTGATATTTTTATTGGTATGACCTGCATTTCTGTAGTTGTAAGACAGCCAAATCCAGCCCTCAGGGCAGTTTTTAATTTGGAAATAAGATCTTAGAAAGGCGAGTCATGGTCAGCTCAGTCTTGACTGCAATTTGTAACTCAGGGCAAAAGTAAACGACAAACAATTTTACCAGTGTGTAAACACACCACCTTGCATCACTGAAGAATGTATCATCAGCAAAAACAGATTTCATGACTGATAAATTTTTTTACTCAAAGACAATGAGCTGATCTGAAAGTACCTTTTTAGTTTGTTTATTTCTCATATTGAAAAGTTTGTAAGACTTCTGAGTGGAGGAGAATTTTGTTGGAAGGAGGATTTTTGGTGAGTCTGCCAGTTTTGCACATCCTGTGCACAGCTATAATAGCAATTAATAACTGTAACTGATTACTATAGTAATAGATGACAGCTGACAAAAGATTTTTTTCTAAGTTTTGTTTTGAAAGGATTAACAAGTAGAAAGGATTTCTCTTAAGGAGTGCAATTTATATGTAAGCTCTCTATATGTTAATTATGTATTTGCCCAGTGTGATGTTTTGTTTTCTTCAACAGGACAGATTGTTGTTTCAGCCCAGATGATAAAATACTTGTGACAGGCACCTCTGTTAAGAAAGGTGGTGGCAGCGGGAAGCTCTTTTTCTTTTATCGTGAGACATTCCAAAAGTTGTATGAGATAGAAGTTACAGATGCGGTATGTATTTCAGTTTTCTTTTATCATCCATTCAAAATATGAAATGAAATCATGTTCATGTGCTTTTTTTGCCGCCGTACAGGTAATTTTTTACTAACACTTGTCATTTTCCTACTCCATGAAGGTGCTATTCTTGTTTCAATTTAAAAAACAAAACAAAACCAAAACCCAAAAAACAAAACAAAAAAACCCCCAAAAAATACTAGGACAAGGTGTTTTAGCAGTAGGATTTTCCTGCTTTGTTACCATTGTGTTTCTCAAGGACTTCTGTGAAGTGAGACACAAATCCAAAAATACTTGGATGGTTTTACTGTTTACCAGTTATGATGAAATGCCTTACTGTGACAAAACTCCTGCTTGTCCCCAAGACTAGATTTGTGGTTGCTATAGAATGTATTTCAGTGGACTCTTGCTTGTGTAAATGCAACAATTTAGTGACAAAATGGAGGTATCGTTAGGAATCTCCTCATCAAAAATACCATTCTCACCAGTAGTATAAAAACCCAAAGTTGTGAATCTGTGACACAGAACAGTCTGTGTATGGCTTGAACTGTAGAAGGGAAAAGCTTAATGCCTCAGTTGAAAAGAGGTCGTTCCACTCTTGCTATGTAGGCAAGAAATCTTACAGATTATATGGAGCAGGAGTGGCAGAAATTAAAACAGAATTGTCATTGATGAGTATGGCAACATAGGTTTACATCCCATTAGTTGTTGCAATCTGTCCGATCAGCAACTTTGTGGCTTTGTTTCAGGACATTGTTTTCTCCTGCACTTACTTTAACCCAATGCAGAAGTCTTTCCTAGCACAGCAAACCCAACCCTCTTTGCTGGAGGTCATTTATAGAGAATCTACATTTGTATTTCCTTTCCTTTTCAAATTCCATTTTCTTCTTTAGTTAATCCTAGAGCAATACCTGTTTACGGATGGATTTGTTATACCTATCATTTCCATGACAGCGGTATTCCAAATTAAAAGTGCAGAATTCTCATCAAAGCAGAAAACACAATTTTTTCTGGAGGAGAAGAGCCACCTATGTTTATTTTAAACATATAATCTAAATACGGGGTGGGAGGTGTGTGAGGTGTGGTTATATGACATTGGAACTTTTATTTAGTACTTAAGAATTTCTCCAAAAGTAGGCATAAATTGGGTTTTAAGTTTCCTTCCTCTGGAACATACTAAACCTCAACTTAACACATGAGAATTTCTAGTGGATGTTTATTTTCTGATGCAAGTTTTATAAGCAAGTATATATAACCTTCTTCTGAGAGAAAAGGAATGCCTCGGTATGTCCTCTGAAATTTTATGACAGAAAAAAGGAAAACAGCTACATGAAATGCAAGAAGTCTGGTTTCTGTAGGAGTTCTTCTGTCCTTGGGCACAAGACACAAAATAGTTTAATAATTTTATTCACGTGAATTTGAACGCCTGAGAGCTGAGTGTCTGGAGGTGTTCATGATGGCATCTCCTTTGGGTGATGGTCAAGTTAGTAAGAGTGTACAGAAACTTCACTTGATCGTTAAGACAGCAAGAATGAGGATCTTGTCAGTGATGGATTCTGTATCTCCAAAAGAACTAAAATAGTGAGAAATACTGCTCACCAATCTGCTTGTTTTAATTTGCTAACTTTGTCTTCTAATTCTTGGAAACAGAGGATCTGTTTACCTGCTGAGATAGATAGTCCTATGGGAGAGTCCAGAAGAGATTCTTTTGCTATCAGTTTCTCTCGGAATTGTGATGTAGATTTCTGTTCTTTGCTCCAAAATGCAGAAGAGAGGAAGACCTGGGACCCAACAGTAGGAAACGGTCAATAAGTGACTTTATTGGGACCACTCACATAGTGAAATTTTAAGTATGTGTACAAATCTCAGCAGGTTCATAATTTTATGCTATAGATTTATAGAGGTACTGATATTTATATGGTACTTTTTAGGACTGTAGTAAATTACTTTAGTCTATAGAGCTTTAGTGCTGCTGGTTCTCTTCATTTGTAGTTATAAAATTTGAGACTCATTCTTCTGCTTTGCATATAATGGAATTGAAAATAATCAAAATAATAGTGGTGGAGAACTGAGACTTATAAATACTGATCTTATGGCATAATTTTCAGTGAGTCAGCACTAATTATATCTGTACAATCAGTCTGTCTAGCTTACAACTTAAACACTACCCATCTAAGAAAAACGCAGTTTAGCATATCAACCTGAATCTAAAAGAAGAATTAGTGTAAGTGGTGTTACAAATTAAGATCTTTCCACTGTTTGTAGCTTTTGGCTTTTTCATTAGTGTTCATTTCTTGTTCTTCTCAAATAGCTGTGTTTGATGAAATATAAACGAATGAAGGCATGCTAAAAGCAAGTGAGCTTTCAAGAAGCTGGCTTTTATATTTTGTAAGCAGTAAATGCTATTTGTTAGAAAGATCATTGGACTGTAAATTGGTCGATAAATATCTTGTCTGTAGTTTGTCAAAGCATTTTTTCAGCAGTGCAGTAATTACTTGCTTTCTGTGGATTACTTGCCTAGTTTCCATTTCTTCCTTATACTCTCAAAAATGCAGATAGCATTTAGCATTAGTGTAATTAAAGATACATAATGTTATCTCAGACTTCAGTGTGTTTTGTGCAATGAAGTGTTACACTTCTTTACATTTTGCACGTCATCTAGTGCTCAAATACATAGTTTTAATCTTTCTATTCTGGGCTTTTTTAGGCATTGCAGAAATTAAGTTATGCTGTCCTGATATTTGTAGTAAAAGCACAAATTCACTAGTATCTACCTCTGCAAAGAGCTTGATGTGCTCTCATTCCTTATGTAAATAATTTCAGTGATTTAATCCAAATTGCTGAAGAAAAAAAGACATCCTCAGTTTATTTCAAGTATAAAATGAAAATAATAATATTTTTGAGATCATTTGGATACCAGTTTAGTGGTAGAATGTATATAATCAGAATAACAAAAAATCTACTCTGAAGAGAAAACATAAAATTATTAGTGTGGTACTTTTTTAATTTCACAAGGATTTTTTTAAAGGAAATGCCAGTAAGCTTAGAAAATTGAAAAACAGTAAAGAGTAGTAAACATTATCTTAAACCTCCTTGGTAAATAGCCAGTGAAACTGGCCTGTGAGTGAACCTAGTGGGTAATGAGAAAATATTTAATGGGAATGTTTGACCAAAGCTGTGTCTGGCATTCCTTTCCATCATACCACACAAACCTTTTTCACCTTTTCTTTCAAGTTTTCGTGGGAAAATCCATTACTATTTCAGAGCTGCTGGAGTGAAACCCTGTGGTTTTACTAATGGACTAACAGTCTGATTAGTCTCTGCTGATGTGGCTGCATATAGAATATTAATTGTGTTTTCTTCCACTTTATTAGTATTATTTTTTCTTAGCCATGATCTGCGACTAAACAATTATGTTGTTGTGTCCTCTACTGAATGCCATCCCACCACATAGGCATTGGAACTTTTGTAGAATTCAAGCTTTTTAAATAAATAGCAATACTTTTTGAAGAAGAATTAAAGAAATGTCAAAGGAGTGTGCAACATGGGCGCTGCCTCTGACCAGTAGCAGGAAGAGGTGTGAATAGGGTAAACACAAAATGGTGCTTCTCTGACAATCTTTTCTGCCTCGTGCAGTTGGTGTCTTAGAGGAATCCTAATGCAGACATAAGAATTTTACAGTTCATAGCACTCGGGATTTTTCTTCCATGAGTTTATCGAGGAGAGAAATCACCCGCAGTTCAGGTTACTGGCAGGGTCATTTACTTACTGCAGATTAGATCAAAATTAGATCAGGGATGGGAGCTCCTGCCTCTCCCACTCTCATAAGGAAGCCGATGTTCTGAGTGCAGTACCTCAGCCTTACTCTGGCTCTGTGTGTACAGGTGCGCTTGGAAATTGATAAGCTTTGTCCTGTGACAATGGCTGTATAAACTAAACTGTACAGAATTCCCCTCTTTTTAACTGAACTTGGAAAGATCTTGTTATGCATGTGCAGCTTTTTCATAGTTTTTCTGTCTCTTTTTCTTCTATCTTGCCAGTATTATTTGTGAATGGTTCTTCTGCTCTCACCTCTAATGTTCACAATGAAATATTAAACTCTCTCAATTTGAGCATTAGAGACTTATTTCATCTGAAATATTTATAATTGCATGCAGAACGTTTCTTTATTCCATTTACATGGATGGGGAGGCTTAGACAGACGTCAGGAAATACTACTACCAGACCATGGGGGTACAAAGTTTATGTTCAGAAATTCAGAAGCCATTTCCCTTTCTTTTCCTCAGGTAGTATGAGAGACTTATGTAGTATGAAAAAGTTATAGCTGCTTTGGAATGAGGTCTCTAATCTTTGGGATGTCTGTAACTGCACTCTGGAAAGAAAAGTACATTTCATTACAAGCTGAATGTCAGGGGGGGTTTAGTCCTAATTCTTGCTTTGGTTATGCAAGTATGAGATCTTCATGGGAACCAGTTAAAAATACCTAGTGTATGGGAAAAAGAATCGGGTACACAGCATTTCCCCCAATGTCAGTTTAATTTAAAATAGCTGTGGATAGGCACTTGAATCACTCTCACATGTCTGTCATTCATTTGGCTAGTTCCAAAAGATCACCCAGTAGTTATCCTTATTAAAGACAAGATTGATCTTGGCAGCAGTAGAGCAGTCGTTTTCCCCATATGGAAAAGTGTATTACATCCTGTTACTGCCAAGCAGAAGTGGGCACTGAAAAAAAAAAATCTCAAAAACAGTCACAGAAATTGCTGATTTTTAATAAAAATTTAATTAATAATTAATTTAAAAGTGAACCAGGATGCTGATTTTCTATGTGTTATAAAATGAGATGTGCAAGTTTTTAAAATATCCCGCATATTTTTGTAGATAAGCAACAATCCAAAAACATAGATTTATGGTTGTTTTTGGAATCCTATTTTTGTTTGGAGGATTCTTCAATATTTTTTTACTTTCTCAAATATAAGCAAAAGTTGGATTATTAAGTACTTCTGAAAATACCTCTAAGGGATGTTTCAGGAAGGTCTTCTGAGACAAGCTCTAAATAAAGCTTCTTTTTAGATGAAAGAGTAAAAAGGAAAGAAGGAATAAGGAATATGAACCTTCCAGCATCCTTTATGCACAGTTGATATAGGATTGCAGTATTTCTTTCCTTGACCTCAAACAATATCATTTACTATTTATAAGGTGCAGTAATATAGTAAAGGGCTTTTCCACTGTGGCCCATTTCACTAAGATTTAAAGCTTTTGAATTTAAGAAAAATAATTTTTTTTAACTTCTGGAAGAGATCATTATGCTACTTCTGGGGTTTCTTTTAAAAGCCATTTGTTTTATTTAAAAGGAAAATCTGTATTGTCCACAATGAGGAAGTTAATACAGTATATAAGGTCCAGTAAATTTTTGTGTTTATTAAAGTAAAAAACCAAAAAAAATCTAGCAGAAGAGGTGAATCACAGGAATGTGTTTTTTTCTATAGTGAGGTAACTTGTCAGTTTTTATTCTTTGCTTTCATATATGTCAAAGCAATGTGGAACTTCCTTTCATGTATCCTGGAGCAGCATATACTTTGTTTTAGAGGAGCTGTCACTAGAGGTTTGAGGTATGCGAGTGTAATAAACTGCGAGGGTTTTGTCCCTGTAACAGGGAATGGGGGTGTGGGTGAAGGTTGTCTGCCTTAGTTTTGTGATGTATGGTGATGAAAGTGTGGCTGTAATTTTAACAGACCAGGTGCTTGAAAATGCCCTGCATTGCACTTACAAGGAAAACAGATTTCCACCTTGATAAAGTTACTTTTTTATTCATCAAAAGAGAAAGGTATTGTTGAGTGGCTCAATGCACTTTTAAGAACATATTTTATAGCTGTACCTTGGAAGATAAGTGATACAGCATTGTTATCTATATTCTCTACATTGAGATCCTGGTTTTAATTTTTGGCCTCTGAAAATGATTTTAGGGTATTTCTGGTTTCTAAATAGAAAATTGTGAATTTTATCCATTTTGGTCCCTTTTCTGTTGAATGTTTCTACACATTTTCTAAATCATGTTTCACAAGGGAAAAACATTAGTGTTCTTTCCTCCACTGCTGTATTCTCATGAGTATTTTAAATCTAATGATAGCAAGTCACTGCATTGTAGATATTCCCTAACCTCCCACCTTATTTATTGTATTTGGCTCTTTTCCTTGGAAGAGTTCCAGGGGAATCTCAAACCTGAAGATTTTTGCAACTAGGGTTTACAGCAGATTTTTGTATATAATATTAGTACATTTTTATTGTGTGAGCAGCCTGTTTTAAAACCAGACCATGCATAGTATCAACATATGTGTTAACCATCTTTTTGCCTAAAAGAAGAAAGAAGGTAGAAGCAAACTGGTAGTATTTGTTATTCAGCGAGGCAGACATTTCAAAAAGGCATACTTCTAAATCAGTTTTTTTTCTGTTTTTTTTTAAATTAAAAATATAGCAAGAATTACACAGTTTTATTCTCCCCCTCCTCTGTGCTTCCAGGAGGCAGACCAGCCTTTTGCAGAGATAGCAGCATGGCAAGCCAAGTTGATGGCTCTTATACCAATGCTCTAAGACACCAGTGAAAAGGGATTACAGAGTGTGCAGTGGGAATGGGTATTGCCTCTGAGCAGCATTGACCTTGTGTGATTCTGAAGGCAGAACTTGTATAGCTCTTGGAGAGCAGCAGACAGTTAATGTGGCATTTCATGCAGGTCATCTGCAGAGACATCAAGGTAACTGTAGGAGAAGGAAAGAACTATCTACATAGAAGCGTTTTCTTACTGTGCTAACCTTATTGGTGGATTTTACTTTCCATTTTGCTTTTCAACCATCCTTAGCAATGATCTTTGATTATTGTATAGAAATGGTAGTATTCCTTCAGGTAATACTGCCATTAGCTTCAGATTAGAATAAATTCCAGTTGCATAGAATCAGAGAGAAAGTATCTGTACCTTTGGGGAAAAAACATATTGAAACACTTGCTTTTAAAAGTCTTTTAGGCCTGTTTCTCAACTTGACAGAGTATGAGGGCATGAGAGGGAGGAAGTGTTTTCTTTTATAGCTTTGAGAGCTTGAAGACAGGCAGAAATCACTCTACTGTCTGTAAGTTAGAATGCATATGGATTTTTTCTGCAGCTCAGCATGAGTTTTTTAGTATGTTCTGAGGCATTTTCCTCTCTTTTCACAACTAGTGTATGCATTCTTGCTGTGATGTATTTCATAAAAAGTGGCAGAGAAGTTTTTAGTCCATGGAAACTGTAAGCCATGTCCATGAAAATTTGTACAAGGACTAGACTTCTATCTGCTGTACAGCAGTCTAAATACTTGAATCACAGAATCAACTAGGTTGAAAAATACCTCTGAGATCATTAAGTTCAACCTGTGACTGAACACCACCATGTCAACTAGACCATGGCACTCGGTGCCACATCCAGTCTTTTCTTAAATATCTACAGGGATGGTGACACCACCACCTCCCTGGGGAGCCCATTCCAATGTCCAATCACTCTCTCTTTAAAGAATTTCTTCCTAATGTCCAACCTAAACCTCCCTTGGTACAGCTTAAGATTGTGCACTCTTGTCCTGTTGCTGGTTGACTGGGAGAAGAGACCAACCCCCACCTGGCTACAGCCTCCTTTCAGGGAGTTGAAGGGAGTGCTGAAGTCTGCCCTGAGCTTCCCCTTCTCCAGGCTGAACACCCCCAGTTCCCTCTGCTGCTCCTCACGGGACTTGTGCTCCAGACCCTTCCACCAGCTCCCTTGCCCTTCTCTGGACCCGCTCCAGCACCTCAACATCCTTCCTAAACTGAGGGGCCCAGAACTGGACACAGGACTTGAGGTGCAGCCTCACCAGTGCTAAGTACATGGGAAGAATCACTTTCCTGGTCCTGAAATTTCTAAATGGTTCCACATCTTTATTATAAAATGGAAAAGCTTGAAAGCCACTGCTTTAATATCTTTCCTACTTAGAGAAATTGTTTAAAAGTAATGGTAACCAAACAGGGATGGGGAACAGTTGTTGAAAGGTCTTGTGCCAGTGGGAAGATCTCTTCAGCTGTTAGCATCTGGACCTCAGCATGTTTTATTCAAAGACATAGAAATTCTATGCAATAAATGCAGGGGGTTTCTGCAATAACTTTGTACATTTCCCTTACCTTCTGGGAAGACATATCTCTTAAGTCTGAAGGACTTAATGTTGTGCAAGAACTACAGAAGATTAAGCTGAAAGACACACTGTCATTTGATCCCTCAGTCAGCACAAGTTTTAAATTGCTTACCCCTCTCAAATATAAATATAGTATAACTATAGGCTTAGGTAACAGATAATGTTAATTTGGAAGGTAGTTGCTTTTTCTTATAGTTTTCCTAAGTAGTATTGCTTAGTTATGTTTTAAGCTTCTATGTGTTTAAAAGATAACTGCATTGCACGAGAGTTTCTTTACCATGAGTTTTACAGGAGAAAAGACAAAATAGATGTGCTAAATAAACTAGTTGCTCGCATCCTTGCACTGATTTTGACAGACTGTGTTATTTTTTTCAGAAATACTGGAATTTGTAAAGATTATAGTTAAGATAAATACTCAGTTCAGTCAGAAGTGTCCCATTCCGCCACTGCTGGAGTGACCTGGTCCTTACAGAGTCCACAACCACGGTCAGAATGTCACTTCGCATGTTTGCTGTCCTCCCCGCTGACATGTCACTTATCTGACTGTCGGGACAGCCAAGTGCAGCAAACCCAAGCAGTGCTGTTCAAATGGAGCCCATCACAGACCGTCACGGCCACTGAAGCAAAGCTTGCACTTGGTTTGTTTAGGTTTTTCTCTTCCTAACAAAAAATATTTTCTTAGAGCAGCAGCTCTTGCTTTCACTTATTTATTGTATAGCTTCAGGACAGATTTTGAGGAATTATTTATTATACTGTAGGTTAGGAAAAGGGTAAGCAATAAGGGTGAACATAGGTTTGTTTCTGATTTATCCCTATTCTGATTTTAAGTATCTCCAGAGCTAGACCTGATCTTTGAAGTTAAGATTTTAAAGATTTGTTAGACAGTTTTACAAGTTTGTGTCTGCTTTTTCTTTCTTCAGTAAGAGTATTCAATGTGGTTTCAAGGATCCTTTTTCCTTGAACAGGAGAGTTTTATGTAAGTAGCACTACATGCCATAATATAGATCCTCTTTAGTTTTCTGTTTTTCTTATATAGTTATTTTGGCCTCTGTAGGCTGTAGGGATTCACCTGACCAAATATAGATGTCTACAGCTGATCCAGTCAGCCTAAGCTCCTTTTCTAATCCACAGAAAAAAAATAAACAGATTCAGACTGTGATTTTATCTCATCCTAAAATAGATCTCTAAAATAGGTTAGATGGAGGCCACTGTAAAATGCTTATTTCTTTTCATTAGCTATAAAGGGAGTTGAAAGTTTGTAGACATTTAAAGAGTAGACTTCTGAAGATTAGAGGTGTAGACATCTTAAGTTTGGTGAGACAAGTCCCACCTAAGCTCTTTTCTTCCCTCTGTTGCTGTTTATTGTCTTTCGCTAAAGCTAGGACATTTCATCTCTTGTTCCCTGACCTTGCCAGTAGCAAAGTAGGAGATAATGGGTTACGTTTGCACTCATTTATATTGATTTAAGGATTTTTGACTGTAGGCAGTTTACAGGAGAAAAGCCTGCCATTGTGTGGAAGGATAGCTGAAAATGAAGCCTGCTGCTCTTACATTTCTACACAGCTGTCAAAACATCAGCAACTTCACCTTGGAATTGCAGAAGAACTTCATCTAAATTGTAGCAAACTCTTTAAAGGAAACATCATGTGAAGGAAACATCAAATGCCCATGAGTTTAGAGATGTGTGAAAGCCTAGGATTAGCATGTTTCCTTTACATTTTCACTATTTACCTGGAATTAGCAGTATTTTTTTCTAGTGCTTTTTTGATTTTTCCTGTTTACAGGTGGGATATTGCCTGCACACTCACCCCAGGGATGGTATGAATATTAGGTGTATGTCAGCATCAATTCAGTAGAGATTTCCACCCTCTCAGTGTAGTTTTATGTAGGGATGGAAGTAGATTGATGCAATCTGCCAGACAGATTTGCTTATTAGTGCTTTCATTTAAATAGTTTGCACTAATAGCTGTGGGGGCAGACATTAATTTAGTGAACTTAGCCTAAAAGTCTGATAGCTGCAGTTAACTGAATAGTCATTTCTGGCATTTTGGATCAGATGTGTAAACAAATTGAGAGTAAAGAACGATCGGAGAGGAGTGAAAGTCTGTACCTGAAGTGAAAAAAAAGAAAAATGGAAAATGTTTATTCCAACAGTGCATAACTGATACAGAAGTGTGTTTTTCTTTTCTACGTGGCAGGAGGGTCTTTACTATTGAACTTGAAAAAGCTGATACATTATCATGCCTTATCTGAAAATACACTTTACATGAAATGTTCATTTTCAAAGATAGTTGCATAGTACTTAACCTTAAAGCTTAACTGTTTTTAGGGAGAAGAGGTTGTTTCCAAAGGAAACGGTAGCTTATAGAGAAGCAGTAAGTCCTCCTGAAGGAGGAAAAATAAATAAAATGTCTTTGCAAAATATGGCCCCTCTAATTTTCTTTTCATTTTTCAGTAGCAAGGAGAGAGTATAGGTCCCCGGACCTAAGTGCTCTAGGAGTGTAGGGTGATTCTTATGTATGTAAGAAATCTGAAATGTCTTCAAATTCTTTTGAAAATGGTGAAACTTGGTATCATTACAGTCTTGCAGAAAATTATGACCTCCACACGTACGTACCTACGTAGGTGGCTGTTTAATAATGTTCAGCAACATTTTATCTTGAGGCTTGTATGCATACAGAGGTAGTTACATTTGGTTGGTTGTAAGCCAACGTTTCAGTTGAAATGCACAAAATAAGAAAACAATGCATGAGCTCACAGGCACGTAAAATGTTAGCACAAGAATACAGGATGGCAGTGATGGAGAGGAATCCGAATGTTCCCTGACTCCTGCAGTAGAGCAGAAGAGGATAGAGGGAAATAGTACCTGCAAGAGACAATCTTTATGTATGTTCTCTTTATTTTGTTGTATAATGGGTAACCTCACATTTTGATAGATTCCAAAGGTGTTGCAGAAAAACATTCTAGCTCTAAGAGGTAACATTTATGTGAAGGCTATAACATGTAGCTATTAGCTCAAGTTTTTTTCTTTATATGCCTCATCTGTGTTTTCCGTAGTGCATCCCCTCCAAAGCTTCTCCCAGCCCACATGATCACTGCCAGTCCTGCTCCCCAGTGTGAAACATCTCTAACCATTCATAATCCCTCTTACTAGAAATTATTAACCTTTCCTTCCTTTCCTGCCTCCAACCTGTACTGACCCCTCTTGAGTCTGTTCTTCCCACCCTGGGTCAGCTCTATAAAACTGAATGTTTTTAGCTGCAGTGTGGGCCAGAGAACTAAATTTTACCTTCGCTGCAGCAGTCTTGTGAACCATTTTTATAAACAGAGGTCCAGGAAAATTTTTTCAGTCCTTGACACCAGTCTGTAGTTTTATGACCTTACCAGCTTCCTAGTTTCATCTTAGAGGGTAAATTTTCCATTCCTGTGCCACAAATCATTTTAATCTTTTCTTGTTGACCTTGTAAAATGCTCTCTCTGCATTGTTTACTCCTGTCGGGGTGTTGCCCAAGCTCTCTGGACGGTTTCAGTTGAGGTAATTAGCTCTTGCTTGCTGACAAATCTGCTTTGGTTATTATTCACTGTGCTGGTTAAACACCGGGGTGTATTTCTAGGACAGAATAAGTGTCCCATTCTGTGTTACAGAAAACTGTGTTTCAGGCTTCAGTTTCTCATTCAGAGGCACGGTTGTTAACTCACACCAAAGCGCTGTGTTACATTCATAGTACCAACAAGCCTGTGTGGGTAGTTGCCTAGTGAGCTAACTCAGATGGAGAAAACCTAACAGAAAAATTACTTACTGCTTACCTGCAGCAACAACTCTACTTATAGGATACAACGGGAAATATACAGGTGAGAACAGATTGTTAGGGGTGAGACTGTTCAGGAGCCACACCCAAGCTGTGGATCAGCAGGGACTGCACATCTCAGAAGGAATGCAGGTGGAATAGTACACAGGGAAATACTGTCATTATCTCTTTTACCTGCCACCTTTATATGTATTTGAGTTTTACCATGTTGAGATTAACATGTTATTAATCTTTTAACATATGATAAGCAAAATTTTCTAAACTGGAATTTGTATTTAAAGAACTGTGTGTCCAAAGTTAGTATAGTACTTAGTTTAAAAATATAGTAAATGTATTGTTCAAGTAATATTTTTTTATTTAAAACAATAACATAGTAACTTTAAAAAAATGTGAGACTAGTTTCAAGAATAATCAAGGATACCTTCTTATAGTATTAGGCTGTTGTTTAAGAATATAAACATTTTCATCCAAATGTCTTAAAAATTGTATAGATAATTTTATAATTTGCTTTCAGTATAAGTCAGTATTACAAGACAGTCAAGTCACCTGAAAATAATTACAAAGGCCAACTGTGCAATTATTAAAATAATTACAAAGGCCTACATGCACTGAATCTGTTCTAACCTCTTTCATAGTGGCAATGAAGAAGGTTAACTTGGAGTGTTTCTCTTTCTGTTAACATTTTTAATATTTTGAATGCCTGTCTTCACAAAACTATTTTCACAATCTTTTCCCAGTATTTCCCAATGCAAGCTACTGTGTTTGTATATGCAGTAGATGTTGCCAAAGACTTTTCAGATTGATTTCTTTTGAAGAACTTGATGCTTTTGCCTCAGCAAAAGTACCAAAGGGCTTTTAAATAAATCCTTACTAGTAATTACCTTTTGTAATTGTCTTGTAGTCACAAAAGCTGGCTACATCAGTTCCATGTAAAAAATATTTCCAGGATTTTTATGACTGGTTTCCAGGGCGTCATGCCTGGAACATTCAGCCATTAATGAAGTCTTTTTTTTCAAATGTTGAAGATGTTTATGTGATGCTAAATTGTGCATGTTATCATTCTTATTTGTTATAAGACGTTATTTTCCATTTGCAAAACTAAGCTGTCTAAAAATGTGTTCACTGAAGGGTTATTTGTTGTTCTGCTGTTTGTATTTTCTGAGTCTTGAGACTGTAATCCACAGGGTTTCCTGACAACCAGTACTGCAGTTGGTCAGGGCTTTTCAGCTAGGTTCCCATAAAGCAGTGATGAGCAATTTAATTCCCTGCTCTTTTACTTCTCTTTCCAAGTCTGAAGCCATCTCCTTAAGTGGAGTGAGAGCTCTCGGTTTGCTCTTAACTGCTGAGGCTGTTGCTTCCAGCCTGAACTCCTGTCTCGGGGACAATGAAAACTGAAGTCCCACCTTGTTTGGGTCAGGTTCTGTTGCAGGGCACAACCTCTAGAACTTGTAGAATGGCAAACACCATTTCCATTTCAGAGAAACAGAAAGTGACAGCAAGAAGTCCATGGTCTTTGTGTGCCTCTACACAGCCCTGGTGAGACACATCTGTGGTGCTAGGCCCAGTTCTGATCCCTGGGTGTAAGAGAGAGATTAACAGAATAGAGTACTGCAAAGGTGATTAAAGGCTGGGCATATCTGGCACAGAGGAAAGGCTGAGGGAGCTAGTATTGCTTAGCCTGGAGAAGAGGATACTCATGGTGAATCTTATTTGTAAATACATGAAGGAGGACAGGAAGGTGAAGCAAGTAAAGCAAAGCTCAGTGATGCCCAGTGACAAGACAGGAGGCACAAAACTAGTAACAGGACATTACAAACATAAGAAAACCTCTTGGGGTTTGTGTGGTGGGTTTTTGTTTGTTTTGTCTTGTTTTTTTTAATGGTTATATAGTTTCCATCCTTAGAAAAATTAAAATTTAAGTTAAAAATTATAAACCAAACTGGATGGTATCCAGAGCTGCCCATAGAAATTGACCATGCTTGGAGCAGGGTGGTTGATTTAGTCATCTCCAGAGCTCTCTTCCAACTGCAACCATTCTGTGGTTGTATAAAATACAGTGTCACTAGTTGGGTATCTACCTACATGCCCAGATTGGTGAAGACAGGAAAACAATCCGTTTTCTGCAATTAACACACTTATTTTCTTGGAGAACTGGGAGGTAGGACCTGCTTTGAGTTGGAATTTGATGGTTAGCATTTCCAGTGATAAAGATGTCTACCCACTTTATTCTAAGTGTAAACAGTAGGGAAGTTAGATGCATTGAAAGATAAATATTCTTTAAGGGTTAATTATTTTTGTATGATAAACATTGTCCTTACTTTTCCCTCCCAATGTTAAGATGTAGTCTACCATGATCCCTTTGTCATACAGCTGATTAGAATTTTTACTTATTTAGAATTATATGATTGGGAAAATTTATTAGGGTATAGTTCAGAGATTCAGTATTTAGTATTTTTAAAGTATTGACGATTTCTAAAACAATCTGAAAACCACATAAGTAGTTTGTATTATTTCTTATAAAGTAGGTTTATATGCTGGTGGATTAATAAAATTACTTGCATGTTCAGAGCTTGTGTTTGTTTAGTCTTTAACAAATTATATTCTGGGGACATTTTACGGTTTCGGAAGATTTATAGGGCTACATTTAATGGCAGTTTCTTTTGCCTGCTCTGTAGCACGTGCCATGGTGGTTTTAAGTGTGCTGTGCATGTTTGACAAGTTAGAAATTTAGCAAGCCCCATCAGCGCTGAGCCACACTGTCTCAAGCTTGTTTTTGTTGGCTGGTATCCACTACCATGCTATAAAATACATTTACTTGACAGTAGAAAGTGGAGAACCACATTAACTACAGAGTTTAAAAAGGCTGGCTAAACACATGCAATAAATATTAATAAAAGAAAAGGCCACCCACCTTTGACCTTCAATGCTTGTTATTAGCTTTGGTGTCTTAGAGTTACTTTAGCATTTTGAGCTCTACATAACCATATGTAAGGCTCTCTTACTTCAATCAAGCAACTTATTAGCAACCCTGTATTATTGCAGAGATCCTGGACATAGTGCATTGTCAGAAATTTGCCTTGTGCTTCATATTTACCTCTAAAAATGTTGTTCTTTAGTTGTCTTGTAATTAGCAAGCCAACTATATTTGTATCTGTAAGTGAATGGGAAGATAGAATGTTGTATGTGTGTCTGTGTAGAAGAAGGGTATTCTAATGAGGAACTTTGTAAGAATGACCATTTGATTCATGAAAATCCATCTCACTTGGTTTTTATTCTTGACAAGAACACAAATCAGAAAAACAGTTCAGAAGTGTGTCATCCATCATCATCTTGTGGTGAAATGAAGTTCTGATTCATGATGGCTGGATGAGCTTCTGAATTTTTTCAGTATTTTTAATGTTGTGTGCCTCATAACATTCAGAAAAATAGGATCTGAGCCAAACCAGAAATAGTGTGGCGCATGAAATGGGAAGTGCTTCAGGAATCACTAGAGCTGGTACATAACCATTTTCTTCCGGGTCAGATGGTTCTTGTCTCCCAAGTTGCAGGGCCAAATTACACCCCTAATATTTCATCTTTGCTGTGTTTCATTTGTTGACACATTTGTAATTACCATTTTGTGAATTCCATCTGCTGTATTTGTGAAACAAAATAATTCTATATAGATGCTGAAATGATAGATGGATGATAATGGTGGAGTATTCAGTTATTGATTCCCTCGTCTATTCCTGGCTTTTGAGAAAGAAGTAGTAAGCTGCTGGGGTGGAAGGCTAGAAAAAGAAGCATTTTTCCATGAAATTCCAACAGGATGTTGTATCTTGCTATTCATTACATAACTGTTGCAAACCAACTTCTCCCTTGGATGGTATCTCTTTGAGGAATTACCATCTCTCAAAAACAGATACTTTTTCCCCCCATTTAGTCAGATGCACATACAAGTTTTGTGTTTATGATGAGGTGGGTTGTCCTTTGTGGCAGATTGTTCCCACTTGGCTCTCTGGAGTCAGAAGCTTGAGTCTCTTAAGTTTCTGTGCTGGTCTCCTGAATCAGACAGAAAACAGTGATCACATGGAAATTCAGAGTCACATGGAGAACCCTGCTGTGTGTATAAAGGAACAATACTCTTAATGTCTGAAAATGAGTTTTACTGCTGACCAGAAGGGTGACAGTGCTGTGAGACATTGGCTTCAAATACCAAGTTCTTAGTGTTGCGGGGAAAAAAGAAGCAAGAGTAGAAATCAGGATCTCTTCCATTTCTGCAGTCAACAAGTGAAAGGTCAGTAGTGTATGAGCAAAAGGGAAAAACAGATAAAGCAATGAACAAAGTGGGAGAATTAAGATTTAAAAATAAAAATGCAAAAGTCATGAAGGCCTGGATCACTGTATCAGATCTGAAGCACTTTATTGTTCTCCTTCAAATCCCCATTTAACTTTCCATTTCCATTTTTCCCATGAAGACTTTAGAGCTGTTAGTCTGTGGGAACCACTGATTATCCCACTATCACCAATTTTTACTTCCTTCTCTGCCTACATCCCTGTGTTGGCACTCCCTGAAGAGGAACTTCTGTTCATTCACATATCCATTAATGTGCTTAAACATGTTTAAGCATGTCCATCCTTTAAGAATGTGATTATTAATTCTAAGGTCTAAATGAATGACCAACTAACTGTCAATATGTCACTTTGTTCCAGAGTGTTGTGCGTTGCCTTTGGCATCCCAAGCTGAACCAGATCATGGTTGGTACTGGAAATGGTTTAGCCAAAGTGTACTATGATCCTGTCAAAAGCCAGAGGTATGTAATTATGTTTTATGATTAAAAACATTATCTTTTTGTCCCTGAAATTTAGCCTGATTCTGTGATTCAGTGATTATACTAAGAAATGAGAAAAACCGGTTTAGTAACATTTGTTTTGCACAGTTTTACTCATTTAGCAACAGTAGAAAGAGAAGAAATAACCCAAAATGTTTCCTGCTGGAAATCGATGCATTTTCCTCTGGGCTTTTCATGGTGCAATATGCTGGCTGTTCTACCTGAATTTACAAACACTTTCATTTTTTAACTGCATGAAATCTGCAGTGAAAATAACTACCCTTTCATCCTGTCTCCTGGAGGTTGCTGATGTAACGTTACTGAATGAATATTTATTGCAGCAAGACTGATTTAAACCAGTGGTATTTTCCTCCTCATAGTAAATACCAGGAAACAATACTTTTTGTTAAAATATTTTTTCCTCTAGTAAAAATCTTGTTTTGAAGCATTAAGCTTCTGTGTTGGTGAAGTAACACTGGAAGACCCAATTTGAGATGGTGCAAACCAAGGAAGCATATTCCCATCTTTCTTCAAGTCTTCTCCCTCACCCCCGCTTATCAAATGTGGGGTTTGCCTGTGCTTCTGAGGGAAAGGTGGTAGTGATTTATCGGAAGGTGACTTGTCAGCCTGGGATGAAGAGGGCCTAAGTAATTTACAAATACTTGTTTTGTGATTAATTTGCTTTTTTCATCTGGGTTGGCTGGAGAACTGAGGAATGCTTCCTTCCTGTCAGCAGGGAGGAAATGTACACTTCATTGATACTGAAGGGTATATATATGATGTTCTTCCCTTATATGCACTCATCTTTGTTTTGCTGGCATCCATGAAGGATATATATATGATGTTCTTCCCTTATATGCACTCATCTTCACTTTGCTGGCATCCAAAACCAAACTGTCTTACAGTTTATGGTTTCTGGAAACTTACTCTGACCTGGACAATTGGATGCGAAGATAAACTCGGGTTTACAAGATTATCCAGAATAAGTTTTTGTTTCCTCGTTTTGTCAGTTTAGAGAACAAGAGTTGGTCTTCATTGTTTGGACCCTTCCCTAGAGAGCAGCCCGAGTCTCCTAGGCACAGACCACAGAGCCCTAGCACGGTTTTGTATCTGGTTTGTTTCGTGTTATTTACCGTGAGGGGGAAAATACCACTGGTTTAAATCAATCTTGCTGCACCCAAGCTTGTGCAGTCTTTCCTGCTGCAGTGTTACAGACACCTCTAGTTAGATAACTGCCACCCCTGCTGCTTAAGAAGAATATTAGCAGCAAATCAGTGCCTGTGTTTGGAGTGGAGCACTTTCCATGTGCACACTACAAGTACTGTGGACAAATAAATTGTGAAATGAATCTTCCACCCTTATTTCTGCGTGTCATATAAACCACTCTGTAACAGGAACACTATAATCTCTCTACCCTCCTTCACATGTGCATGAGCAGGCAAAGATACACACATTCATGAATATTTAAAGTCCTATATAATTTTGTTGAGACTGTCTTGAATAAAAACTGCTTTCTGTTTGATGTAAAGAGGCCAACTGAACTGCTCTGTTTCCTCCTAGGGGAGCAAAATTATGCGTGGTCAAAACAAAACGAAAAGAGAGACAAGCAGAGACTCTTACACAGGATTACATTATAACACGTAAGGAATTTAAACCTGTCCTTATAGCAGCATCTTTAGCTTTTTCTTAGGTTGAAATTATTTGCAGAGCCTTTAACTTTATATTTTTCCTCCTAAAAAGTTACATTTTTTTATTGAGCATTGATTATTGCTGTGAGATTCTGGTACTTCGTACAAAGTTTTTGTAGCCTTGCACAGCCAGCAAGGTATATATATTCTGTATGCTCTGTAAATTTTTAATAATGGTTGGTTTCTAGATTGTGGTGCACCTGAAAACCTCAACAATTTTAGAGCTTTCTTAAAATAGGAGGACAAAATTGTGGAGTGTAGATGGGTTTAAGAAGAGTTTTGCCACTTTGGAACATTAACAGTACTAGTGACAAAATCAGAGACTAGAGAGATAAGTCTTGTACAAATTCCAAATGATTTTCCAAAATTTGTAACTTACCCAGAATTATATAGGATTTTGAGTAGCTGAACTATCTCTAACCTCCAAGTTTTTAAGACCTTATAGTCATAATAAGGCTCACTGAGGGATTAGGAGTAGTTGCCATTGTTTCTGTAAATGGTTTGATGATCTGCCTTTTCCGAAGGAAAAGTTTTGTGTTCGGATGGGGGGATTGACTGAGAGATTTCGGCCCTCCCCATTTGCATTACCCTATGTAGTGTTTCCTCATGTGAAATGAGTACAGTCACACAGTTGTGTTTTCTTGCTTCTCTTCATCTTCTTCCAGTTCTGTGGTGTTTGTGTTCAGCTCTGATTTCTGGTAGTCTTGGTTTTACAAATACTAAAACCATTTCTGTAGAACAAATGAGTTGTTTGGCAGCATAATAAACAAAAAGAAAGTTCAAAATGAGAAAGTTTAGGCAGGATTGTTAACTAGACCCATATCAAGGCACTCTGGTTCTGGATTCCCATCTCAGGTACTTTCCAGGTACAGCTTTCTGCAACCTACATCACTGCTGCAGGTGTCTAGCTCCTGGTTTTGGGGTGAAGTAAGTAGTAGCTGCCAAAGATCAGAGATTTTTATCGTCTTTGGGTGCTTTTCTCATTCCATCCTTACAATACCCTTGACTGTAATAATTTGTGTACATTCTTTCTATGCTGAAAAGAAATTCTGTGATTTTTTAAAAAAATGCCGTTTGTGTGTTCAATGACATTTGTAAATGTTGTGGAAAGACATAGGTCCAAATTATGTAAAGTTTTGGGATTTTATCACTGAGTTCTAGCTGTTAGTAACTGTTTCTTCTGCATAATTTTGAAGCTAAATAAGGATGCTTTCATATAAAGCAGTGTAGAAAAATGTAAGGATTTGTTTAGAAGATTTTTAAGATTGTTGTATATTTTTGAAGCTTTTAAGAGGTTAAGATGTCTGTCTTTTAAATTTACAAATAGAACTGGGAAGAACTGAAGAGCTCCAAATTGTAGTTGCAAAGTGAAGCAACCCCTTTTTGACTTCTCATCTTCTTTTTTTCCCTCTTTTTTTTTTTTTTCCCCCTTCAGACTTCTAGTTGCTCTTTAATATCAAAATTGCTTGTAATGGCTACTTAAAATGCAGGAATGTTGTTTTCAGGGATTAAGTGTCACTTTTAAAACATGGGAATACATGGCTTGGGTTTCTCATAGACAACCTTGACTCCAGAAATGGACAAAACTTGGATCTTTGCATTAGTCACCTCGGATGCTCTATAGAAACTGATCAAGCTTAGTGCTTGCCAGAAAATTGTCCCAGACATTTCATACTTCATGAAATCTGCAAAAATAAAATGTAAACATTTATTTCCAAAGATCGACTGCTGTGTTACCTGGCTGTGACTTCACTCAGTCTAATAAATTGAGCAGGCTTACAGAAATAACCTGAAAACTCAAACTGATTCAGGTCCCTGAATGCTGCCTGCTTCTTTTTGTATTCAATATAGAGATGAAGTTCCTAAATTTCAGATTTTTTGGTAATTTTTTGGCTTTGCTTGAATCATTTGACCCCCTACACGGTTTCCCACATTTTTGGCAACAGCAGCAATGAGCACAGGTGAATGTGAGAGCTAAACCTTGCTTCAAGAAAACCGAGTCCCTTAATGTGGTGGTTCTCTGTTGCTGACAAATGAGTCTCTTGTTAGTGTGGCCCAAAACCATTATTGTGATTAAAGATACTGTAACACATTTATGAGGAAAAGTGAATTTTAAATGCTGACAATTTAGCCAGATTGTCTCAGTTATGAGTATTTTTCTGATAGTGATTAATCTTATAATTTAAGAAATAACATGATTGTGACTTCATATGCATAAAATTACACTTGGAGTCATTGAGGGGTTTCCGCCCCATTCTGTTTTAGATCCAAGAATGTATCAAGGGCTTTGTCATGTTCCTAGAATATGAGAAAGCTGTAGAAATGTGGGAAGTTCAGAAAAAAACAAGTGGTTGGTCACAATGCTAATGTTGAGAACTGAATGACAGGGAAATTAATTAAATATGGATAAGCTGTGCAAACAATATTTCAGATGAGAGGCTCCTGCCTGAAGGAACCCTGATATCTGGCTGCTTTCATATTTTAAAAATTCTGCAGAAAGCAAGCCCCTAAAGTACACCTTTAAAACCTATAAAACCACTGTTTCAGTATGGAAGAACTGTAAGGCTGCTACTGCCACCTTTTCCATTGCAAGAAGGAATCCAATGTTTGAATTTAAAACCTTAAGAAGGAAATGGAAATTCTAACATCTATTTTTCTCCAAACCATGACCCTTCAGCCCATGCGCTTCCGATGTTCCGTGAACCACGACAGCGAAGCACCAGGAAACAGCTGGAGAAGGATAGGCTGGACCCCCTGAAGTCTCACAAACCTGAGCCTCCAGTAGCGGGAGCAGGTAATTTAAGCATCATCATTTCAGACTGTCATGTGTCAAAGGGACCACCATGTTCCAGGTCTACAGTCATTTGGATTTGCGTTCAAACTTTTTTTGGTGGTGCCTTTACCCTTTCGATGTATGGGCAGTGTCCTGCACTGTAAGACTGATGTCTTTCACTGGAGTGCTTGCCTGCAAAAAATTCTTAATCACAATGGCTTACTTGGAGTTACTTAATCAGTGAAACACTTGTGTGGATGCAGCTCTAAATTAGACTGTTCCTATAGGACTAAACAACAGCTTTGTATCAGATCACTGCTGCAGACAGTGCCTGTTTCTTAAACGTTCCTCTCCTTTTGCTGCAGGTCGCGGTGGGCGTGTTGGAACTCACGGAGTTACTCTGTCGTCATACATAGTCAAGAACATTGCCCTAGATAAGACAGATGATAGCAACCCTCGAGAGGCTATTTTACGTCACGCAAAGGAAGCGGAGGAGAATCCGTACTGGGTTGCTCCAGCATATGCTAAGTAAGGAAACAAAATACAAGTAATATTTCTGGAGGCCAGTGGGAGTTCAGTGAAGAGACATTTTTAATGGTATACTTTGCCTCTTTTGGGTTGCTGCCACAAATACGTAAACCAAGAATGTACTATTCTCTTTTATGAAGATGAGAGTTTCCAGGAAGTTAAATTATTGGAATTTCACATTTCCACTTTTAAAATGTACCTGTCAGTGCTAGAAAGTTATTTAAAGCTTTCTGAGGTGATTAGCATTTAGAATCTCCTCCAAATCAATGTCTGAGATTGCAGTATACCTTTTAATAGGGTATTATCACATTGACATAACGGGATGATTTTCCAATATGCCTTCTAGTTCTGATTGATTCTTAGGATAAACCTTCAGAACATTTACTTGGTGTTATGACAGCATAGTCTAGATGATTTCTCAACTGTCATATATTGTTATATTAATTTTTCCTGCATGAGGACCCAAGTAACTGCTTGAATTAACTTGGTTTTAAAGGTACAGCAATATTAAAAATTGAACTGATAAAATCTCCTAACAAAAATTTAACATAAAAAAGTAAGTTTTCCACTGTTACATGAAGTAAAGAACCTCATCAAGTTTTTTGTAGTAAAACCTTGTTAATCCCACGGATGGTAATTTACTTGATTTAAATTGTGTGTGTGAATGTGGTCTTTGTGTATGTGCTACAATGAAAATTTTGCAATATGCTTCTCGAATGCTTTCTGCCAAAGGGGTTTTTTTCTAAAAATAAATACATTTCAGACGATCAAATAAATGCATTTAGAACAGTACTAAAATAAGTACTAAATAAATGCATTTCATACTACTGAACAGAAATTATGACTTTAAAAATTACTAGAATTGTCACATTTTATTATCATTAATGGGTTTTTTTACACAAAATAGTCTGTCAAGTACTGTTTTCAAAAAGCATAAGGAAAACATTTTGAAGACATAAAATAGTCTTCACAGAAGAGTCTGCCAGTAATGAATTGTTTTTGTTTATTGCAGCCCGGTGTTCCATCTCCAAGGCTGTACATCCGTTAGTACTTTGCTGACTACTTTCTTTATGAATGTTTAGCTCTGTAGTGAAAGAATCACCACTTCTTTCCAGAAACTTGAAATATATTAAGAATCACAGCGTATTTCTAATGGTGACACATGCTTTCTGACTTGACCCACATGTTCACAAAGATAACTAAATAGCTGTTCCAAAGCAGCTTGAGAATATCAGTGAGCCAGCCTGGCTTTGGCTGGGTAATTAATAAGTATGGCATGCTGGTAGTGGATAAATGTGGCATTTGATGTTGTACATCAAACCAATGTGCTCGTGGTACCAAAGAAGGGATATTTGAAAACCTGGTTCTCTAGCAATTGTTTTAATGAATATGCCAAATACTGATTTTTAATTTCTGCGATTTCGTGTTTGCTAGAGATGAAATATACTTAGAATGTGTAGGCATCTGGTTTTATTTAAGGTATCCATGCTCAAAAGTAAATACAATCACACATTCTGTCAGGTAGATAGATACCTCAATGTATTTTTGGCTTAGTAACTTTCTTGATTGTATATTAAGTTTCCTCCCTGACACCTGTGATGTAGTGGACATGAAAGTTTTAAAACAAAGCTGTGTTACAGAAGGCTTACTGTGTCAGGTGGCCAGATCTCATTACAGTTCCTTGTTAAAGATGTGGCTACAGGGGAAGAAGAGAGCTGGCTGAGAAGTGGGCAGGATGCAAGTCCAGACTGCTATTAACTTACACACCAGACGGTGATATGCTTGTGGGGGAATTGGACTGCAGCCAGCAGCATGCTGCTTTCATGGCTTTGTCAGCTGATAAATCTCATGCTAGTAAAGCTGCCATTATCCTTGCTTTAAAAGCTTGGCTTTAAAATGTACTCTATACCAAGAGTGTTTTAAAAATTATTATTATTGCTATTATTGGCTAAGACACTGAAATGCAGAAGCTTTATCATTGTGTTATGTTCTTAATTTTCAGAAATGAGAGTCTATATTAACAGCCACAGAAAGTTGTGTTCATTTTATCCATATCTGACTTTATAGAGCATGTATGTTTAACCTGCATATAATGCATCTTACAGATGTGCTACAAATTTACATTTAATAAAATACGCACATCGAAGGTAATTGACATAAATTATCACGTAATACTGGTTTGTACTGGATAGCTGCTTTAGCTATAACATAAGCTATACTGTGGGGTTAGGAAAGGTGAAAATCTGGTATATACTTAAAATCACATACTGTCTTAAGGTCTAAAAAACATACATACAGTATACTTCATATTTTTAAATAGTGTTTATCATTTTACCACTTTATTCTTCTGCTACCACTTTTTCCACATTTCTAGTAGTAAATTTGCATTTAAATGTGGTATAAAACTACCCACTTGATATATCCTTTGATGACAAGGCTTTTGGTCTTGGGCTGTCTAACGGGTGGTTATTCAAATAAAGTTTTTCATTCTCCTTCTTCAGGAAATGTCTAAGGAAACTGTAGTTACTTAATTTTTTCCAGTGATAGTGAAGTAATTTTAGACTAAGAAGATTAAGAAGGGCTCTTTTTTGGTTAATCAGTTTTCTTAATTTGTAATATTGTGACTGGGTTAGATTTCATAGAGTCCTGACCCGTACTGGTTAGGTCATTTTGAATCTGATAACTGATTTAATGCTTTTTTCAATTGTCTGCAAGGGACAGTGACTTTTTACACAGGTGGAAATGGTTTTAAACCAGAAGAGGAGGGATTTAGATTAGATGTTAGGAAGAAATTCTTTTCTCGTAGGCTAGTGAGGCACTGGAACAGGTTGTCCAGAGAAGTATGTCAGTATGTCCCATCTCTGGAAGTGTTCAAGAACAGGTTGGATGAGGGCCTGAGCAACCTGGTCTACTGAAAAGCGCCCATGGCGGGGAGGTTGGACAAGCTGGTCTTTAAGGTCCTTTCCAACCCAAACCATTCTATAATTCTATGATTTTCACTTCAGTAAATCTTATAAGAAATACATGACATCTGTTAGTTTGTACAATCTATGTAAAAATATATTGGGGTTTTTTTTTGAGTTAAAGGTGCCTAATTTATTCTTGAAGCCAAATAGCCATTTGCATTATTTATAACTTGAAAATTTTGTCAAGTTTGTTATCATTAACATGACCTTTCCATTTCTCCTGACATTTGAGCCAGAAAGGAGGGGGAAGGATGTAAGAGGCAGAAAGATAGGTGAAAAAACAGATGCAGCTGAAAAGGATGCTGGGGATGATAAGAAGTACATGCTGAATCAGGAGATGACATGTCACAGAAGCCCAGTGTGAATAAAGTTGTCAAATAAGATGTGATCAACACAGCAGAAAAGTCATAATGGATGAGGATAAAGAAAAGATCTTGAGATTTCTCAGGAAAAAGCTTGTTAGAGACCTTGGCAAGAGCCATTCCAGTGGAGTGAAAGGAAAGGAAGGACAGATTGAAGATTTCAAGTAAAGAACTACAGGAAAGGAACTTGAGGCATCAGTTGTAAATGTTTGAAAATTACATTCTTTGTGAGCTGTTTGTTTTAACACAGCTGTACAGATATACTATAATGACTTCAGATGTCCCTCTGAAGGATCAGCAGGAATTACTAAGCATTGTAGCTGAGTGCCTAATCAGGCCCAGATGCAGCTCTCTTCTGTACCAGAGAGAAGGTGAGGGTGAAATTTCCCTCTTCCCCAAGGTAAACCAGAATTCTTGAAAATACCTTTCAGTTCAGTGAATTTTTTGCCCCTGTTTTGCAGCCTTCGTCATTGCTGCTTGTCCCTGGCAGAAAAGAATGACTTGAAGCAACAGTCTATAGCTGTGCGTTGTTTATTGAACTTTTTCTCAAGGGCAGTACCAGTGTGAGAAGTATTAGTCATGTAGTTTCTGGAGTGTCTTCAGTTGAAAAATCAGAACCGAACAGAATGTATTGTAACAATAACCTTGTTGGCAAATGCTGATATATCTACCCTAAATCTATTTTTATAAATAGGTAATTTTGAGAGGTAAATCCCTGAGATTCCGAGGAGAGTTAGTCTGGCTGGTGGGGTGAAGAATAAAAAAGGGCCTGATGCTGGAAATCTTAACTTTTCAGTCTGGAAGAAGCCTTTATGACATCATTCTGGTTTCCAAGCCTGCTTTAAAGTATTTTTTCTTTGTTTCAGTGCAATATAAACACCAATTTCAAAAGTTACTTCAACATGAGTCACATGTTGTGATACGCAGTTGTCATCTCCAGCTGGTTTAGCTGCAGCAGTATTATTTATCTGCTAGTCTATGATCCTCAGATGTTAATGAGCTACTTTTATTGGATCCCTGAAAGGCAACTAAGAAAAACAACCCATAACCAGAGGGATTTTGGTGACTCTAAAACGGTCTGCATGGCCGCTGGAAATTTTTGGAGGGGTCTGAATATCTGAATGTGTTGAAAACCACTGAAATAAAAAGAAGCACATAGCATAAATAAATCACACTAGTTTGTTTTCCCATTTTTGTTTGCAGCTTGTTACTGCAACCCACAATAGGAATGCATTTTTCAGTGTATGAGATACTGGTTTCCGCTGACAGTCATGTGGAAACACAGGATCATAGAATAATTTAGATAGGAAGAGAATTTAATCCAAGCTCCTGCTTACAGCATGTTCGTAGAGGAGGCTGCTCAGCTCCAGTTAGATGCAGAATGTTCAGGGGCTTGCCAACCAAGGCTGAGTATCCTCAAAGATGGAGATCCCACAACAGCTCTCTGGGCAGCCTGTTCTGGCAGTCTGGTTGGTAGGCACAGTATGCCCTTGCTAAGTCCATGATGGCTGTTCCCTATCCACCTTCTGGAAATGCCTCCCATGGGGATTTGTTCCATAGCCTTGTGGGAACTGAGTAGTTCCCAAAATCCTCCTTTTGCCCTTTACTAAGATGTTTGCCTCTCACTGAGACTCTCACCCAGTCACCATGACATCTGAGAGGTGACAGTGCCCTTGCAATGACATGGGCCAGGTCCCTCAGTACCTCTGGATCCATGTCTTCTGAAATCATGGATTTCTGTATGTCCAGTATGCTACATACTCGCTGCTATCCTCTTCTGTTGGTATCTCGCTCCCTAACAAAGACTGTGCTGGTGGCATAGGGGTCCTTGGAGGCAAGAGGAAAGACCTTGGGGAAAATGGAGCAAAAAAAACCATTGAGTATCTTGTCCTTTTCCCTGTGCTGTGTTAATCATTTGCCTACCCCATCAAGATCATTTTCCTCAACATTCCTTTAGCTGTCAGTGTAGCTGTAGAAGCCCTTAGTGTTGCCTTTCATTTCTGTTTCAATTCCTGCTGAGCTTTGGCTCTGCTAACTCTGTTCCTCTTGCCTGAGGTTGTCCCTGCTTCCTTTGTCAGTGTTCTTCCTTTCTGGGGCTCACGGCTTATCTTGGTCAGATCCATATGCATCCACATGAGGCTACTGCCAGACTTTGCTTTCGGCACATGAAAGGTAATATGTTCTGAGGAGATTGCCGTGAAAGATCAACCAGCTCTCCTTGGCCCCCTTTGCCCTCCAGAGCAGTCTCCCATGGGATCTGCCAAGCAGATCCCTAACAAACTGAAATCAACCCCCAAAGTCAAAGGATAAATAAAATCGAGAAATTTGATGGGGAAAAGAACACAGCTTTCCCCGTGTATTATTTAGCCCTCAGAAATAAAAATATTTCTAAGTAGTAAACTTGTTTTGATCATTTTTTATAAATAATAATCATCCAGCAAAGCAGGCTCTAGTGCAGTTACTAAGCAGAAAAATTTGTGTTTAAATTAAATTAAATGATCACTGCTGATAAGGCAATAACAAAAACAGTGTTATAAAATGGTCAGGCATATGAATCACCCTAGGTGCCCCAGTTACAGCTGTGTCGCTTGTGGAGGTGTGGAACAGTTTACAATTCAGCTGAGCTGAGGCCACAGCTATTTCATGGCAATTTTAAAAAGCGAGGTAACAAGCGGACTTGATTTCCTCTGTGTGTTATTGCTTTAGCTGGATACTGCTAGACTGGGCTACAGGGGGTTTTTTTCTTCTCCCCCCACCCCCAGTTTTGCTGCACTCAGTAGCACATTTAGATTAGCTGAAGTCTATGACTTTTTTTCTGTGCCACTCCTATCCTGGAAAAGACACAGATATTGCTGCTTGCTTCACAAATTTTTTCATTCTTCTAAGCTGGAAATTTCTATCCTAATTATGACCTTTGCAGGTTTGTGGTCAGAAATTACAGGTTTGCGCTTGATTAGTTGTGCTTTACTGATGAATATCTCAATACTGATGTGATCCTATTTAGATACTCTTCATCTGTTGTTGTAAAAGGAAGGTACGCTGTCAATAGTCTTCTGTCAGTATGTTCTGACAAAAGGAGAAGATTCCGTGCATTCTTCCTCCACAGCAACCAACAAAATCCAGTATTTCAGCCAATAAAACCTTCATCCCTGGTGTCTGTTTTGGATTGAATGATAATTTTTTTTTCCATTTTTTTTCAAATCCTTCTTCAGCATTGAGTTAAGTAGAGTTTATGTAACTATTTTCTAATGAAATATTTTAATTGGAAAATATTTTTTAAATCTTAGTCGTGCTTTCCATGGACAGTAAAATGACTCATCTAACTTCCATAGTGTTAAGTCCTCATCTGGGTACAAGGTCTGCCTGGGGATACTTAAACCTTCAGCCTGCACCCAGGGACCCTGTGCCAGTGGAAGTTCAACAGCAGGGCCATCCCTGGAACATCTTAGTATGCTCCTTACCTCCATAGCAAGCTTCAAGGATGGAGGAGAAGGCAGGCCAATAGAAAGATCCTGTATTTAAGAGGAGTTGTCTTTGACTAGTTTTAGTGATTTTAAATCTGTTTGTGCCACGTATTTAATAAGTGGAGAATCCTGGTCTTTAAAAAGCTGATGGCTCGCTCTTACTCTATGAAGGCAGAGGCAACATTGGATTATGCCTATTGTGCTGCATAAGGCAGACACCATTTTAAGATTTTTGTATTTTGTAAGGTTTGCTAAATAACAATTGTTATAGCAATGTTGTTTCACATACTTAGACTGCTGTAAAAACATTAGTTAATACATTAATGAGATTATTGCATTGGCTGTTTTATACTTTGTTGTGTCTGTGTAATGAGAAGCTGAGCACAGCCAGCATTGGTAATACAGTAGTTTCAGCTCCACAGTGATTACACTGAGGATTAAGCTGGAAAAGGGGACCAGGCAGTGATTAAAGTGTAAAGCAGGGGAACTGAATGTCCAGACAATTTATTGAATTGCTACTTGATACTGTGTTCATTTAAAAAGTAATCAATAATTATTTTTATAAAGTTTAAGTGGTATTTAAAATAGAAGTAAACAGTGGAGGAATTGATACCATCAAGCTTGACTGTAGGATACACTGTGTTCTCATATGAAGATCATTAGGTTTCTTTATGTTACAGTAGTGCTGAATAAAGTCTCTGGAGAAGAAGCTGGTTTTTTCATGCACAAGGCTTAGCCAGAAACCTGGCTTAGCTGTTCTGTTTTCACTTACTGGCTGCTGTCATAGTGTATCAAAATGGAGGTATCTTTTAAAAAAGTCATGGAGCGAGACCAGTGGCTCCAGTTTTCTAGCACTGAATGAAATGTATTTTGTCCTCTCTTCTATATTAATTTTATTCGTGGAATACAGATAATGGTTGGGAGCTGATGAGGAAATAGTACTTGCAAAACACATGTGTTTGTTATGCTTACTGGCCTGTGAGCTGCACGTTTCTTCAGTTCTTAGAAGGTTAGTTGATATGTTAATGTCAAAAATAAAAAATGGTCTAGAATGCTCTTTTATTTGAAGTATATGTATGTCGATACATATATATGTATCTATCTATCTATCTTGTGTCTAGTGTCTGTCTAATGTAGTTTCTGATAAAGTATTGTTGTCTGACTGTTTTAATATTTTTAATGTTTTCTAGGACACAGCCAAAAACAGTTTTTGCAGAGGTGGAACCAGAAGATGATGAAACAGACAAGCCAGAGTGGAAGAAACGTAAAATTTGAAAAAATTTTGGTTTAAAGAATATTATTTGAGCATTTGAGACAAAATGAACATTTGTTTCTTTATTTTGGGTATCTGACAGCAAAAATTAGTTCAATTTATAAAACTTGCTGCAGTGTAAGAAGAGGTTGTTGTACTTCACTGGCTTAATCCCACATGTGAATTTTGTAATCAGGAATTAACTATTGTGATGGTTTAAAGGTAAACCAGAAGGATAAATGAACCCAGCTCAAAAAGAGATTACAAGTCAGAGTTACAGTTTAATAAAAAGGTTATAACAGAGACAATGATACAGAGAAAAATATGATTTTATCCCACAAAACCCCAGCACCTTGGGGCACAAACAGAATGGTGCTCGTTAGCCCCTGTGCTGAGCACCACGAGGTCCCCCTGAGTCCAAAGGAAAAGGAAAACCTATTGATAAGGATGGTGGTCGCAGTCCTGTTGGGGTTCTGTGCTCCTCTGGATCTGATGAGTGGTGCCAGCAGTCCCCAAACCCCAAGATTACATATGCTCAGGTTCAGAGGGGAATGCCAGTGCCTCCCCCAGGGCCAGGAGTTTCACAATGGATATTTACTCTGTGAGTCACAGGATATTTTGGAATCCTTGATGGCCCATTAGCAGACATGACCCCTCAGGCTGGGTGTGAGGTTGCTAATGACTCCCTGGCAGGGAGTTACCACACCTGAATCATTGGTGTGAAGACAGGGAACTTTCCTGTCTCACAGAATTCTCACACACCCAGCTTATAGGTGTCACACACCCAGCCTGAGGTGTCAGGTGTGCCCTGGGCAGCTGCTGCCAACAATCCATTATTATCAGTTCATGATAAATGACATAGAAGGTATAGAATCATAGAATTGATTGGGTTGGAAAAGACCTCAGAGATCATCAAGTCCAACCCTTGGTCCAACTCCAGTC
>VWZG01005788.1:0-12350 GCA_013396735.1 Grallaria varia | reverse complement strand
AAGTATATCTAGAGAAAATAAATTTGCTGAGTAAGTTACATTATCAATTTTTATTTTTAAGTTGAATCACATGGTTAAACATAATAATTTTAACTGCACAAAGACAGCATTGGTGGCATTTTGAAAACTATTCTAGTCTATGTGGTATCAAAATTTACCCTTTCTACTAGAAATGTGTGTGGTTTAATGGCACAAGAAGAAAGGCAAGAAAACAAAACCCAGCACAACTGTTCCACTTTATAGATATAGAATTCTTTTCTTTCTGTCATTGTAATGACTGTACTGACTCTTTGTCAGCAGCCTGTACTGTGGGTCCCCTTGGTCTTAGTTACTCTATTAGTTGCATTCTCAGTTAGACTCACTTCTCTACTTTTGTTGATTTCTTCTGAGTGCTCCTCTTTTAACATATTTTGATCTGTTAACTCACTTAATTTCTTTAGATTTCAGATATATCCCTGTTTGTACTTTGTGAATTGTGGTTTCTATGATTTTCTGCAAGTACAAATACACTAATAATATTCTTTACAACATTTTGGTGTCAGTGCTCTACTCTTCTACACCTATCATTCAAATAATAAGCCATGATTTTAAACTACAAGTCTACATCTGAGCTTGTGACCTCATAATAATAAAGTAATAAAATATTCTATCTGATGATCCAGTTTTAAATATTGGGGCAACTCTGAGACCCAGTGACTTAGAAATTGATGAATGAACATAGAGCTATATTTATAGTATTTATTCAAAGTAATTTTTGTGCCATTGAAGCTCTGGATATTAACAAAACATTTGTTAGCAGTGGGATTTAAAAATACTATGGTTTTCAATTCCAATCTGAATGAAATTAAATACTACAAAGTAGTTAACACAAAGGTTTTGGAGACAGTACAGCTCTAAGTCCAAGTGAACAAATTGTCAGCCTAATTGGATGCGCATTGAATAATGCCAAGTACAACAGTCTTTATTTATTGTGGACTATCTGAAAATTAAAGGTCAATGTAGCAGCAGAAAGCCTTTGTAGTTTCTTACTGGAAAAAAAAAAACATTTTTGTGCTTAAATTCATGTATGTGATTTTGCTTGAAATATATCTAACTTGCAGAAAGTTTGAAAAATTAGTGCATGGACACTAAAGATACTTTTGTAAATGACAGTGTGTGATCTTAGGACAGGCACTGCAAGAGGCAAGTGAATAACCTTCTAAAAATGCAAAGGTTAAAATAAGATCAATAGGTCTGTATTCCACTTACTAACATTGATAGCTGAAATGGTACCAATATGAACTGTACATCCAAAGCCTCAAAAATTAGGTGAGAAATGCATATACTTTTCAAATCTTACTATCCATTTTCCAACTGAAGAGTAGACTTCAAATAAGTATTTAATTTGCATTCTAAAAAGCATCTTGATTGCTGGATAATTAAATAATGATTGTTCAAAGAATACATTGAAATTTAGTAGGAATGCAAGAACATAAGTGAAGTTGCTAAATCATTTTAAAAAATTATTTCTGAAATTCATGTATAATTACATCCTTATTCTTTGAATGAATTCTTGTTGTTGGTTGAAAGGATATTTAGGTCTGTAATTGGTAGTAATAAAGCCAAGAGAAGCTTTTTAGTTCTTAGTTAATGCAAACACTTCTGGTCCTGTATATAAATTGTGGTTCATCTCTTAGACAAAGGAAAACAACAGAACAATACAAAAACCTGTTTCTTCTGCAGTGTGTAATTTCTTTTATACTGAGGCCTTGAAACACCTTGATGCCTATCCCAGTACCTTAATACACTATCTCTCTAGTAATTTCAATAAAGCTCTATGTCAAACTTTTACACTTTTATTGCATTAGAGAAGGAAGTTATATATAGTTTATGCAGTGCACTGTTCTCCCTGCTGTTGTAGATCCACTGTGGTTTACTTACTAACAAACTCAAGTTCATGTTAACATGAGTAATGCAGAGTCAGAAATTACTCATCCAATACAAAGGGGTGAAAGAAGAAATCTGAATTAAAATCCAATAAATATATAGGTTATTGTGTTCTTATGCACATAAAATTAGTGTCTTAGGTTAGACACTGACACTATAAAAATTCAGCAGGAACCAAATTTCTTATGGAAATCAACCTTTGAAACCAGTTTCTGAAGAATATCTTTTCTGTCCCCAAGCAGAAAATGAGGGGATATTCACACCAAACACAAAGTTCTAACACACAAATTCCATTGGGCAATAAAACTCCCTAGTAGGACATACTTAAACCCTTTCTTTTTCTCTTCTTCTTGGTTGATGAAAATCATAGCAAGTTAATAAATATAGGAGACTCTATATATTCCTTTATTTTCATATTCTTTTTACTGAGTGAGAACACAGTAATTTTTAAGTACACTGTTACTACAAGTACAGAGGAAAAAAATAAAACCTAAATGTTTCCTTTAACCAAATGGAAGATGAAATTATGGAAGTACACTGTACTACTTTCCTGAGAAATTATGTATTTCTGTCGTGATTACTTGGCCTAAGATGATGGTTTGTGACAGCTGTATGCTAGACTCTCCCAAATGCAACTCGAATCATTTTCTCCAACAAAGTGGCAGTGGCTAGTTTCTCATGCCTCCTGTCCTTTCTCATATATTTAGAGCCTTGGAATTGGGAAATGCCATGCCAGGAAAGATAACTTATCAGGACTATAACGGAGATAAAATTGATCTCTGGATATCTGCTCTGATGGTTTTAGCTGTTTGCCAGTAGCCTTCAATGGGTCTTTAGCTGGAGGACTACTAGCTTGTGCAGTTTCTGTAGAGCCAGCAGCTAAAATGAGGAAAGAAAAGTCAGAGTAATTAGTAACTGCTCAAATGTTCAGATTCTTATACTTTCTAATACATACAACCAATCTGCAGATGTTCTCTAAGTTTCAATTTCCATTTGAAGGAGCTGAATGAATAACAAGTGCTTATATTTGATTCAGTTTTATTTCATATCTTCCTTTAAAAGCATATAGATATATTTGAAATATTGATTGTTTTTTTCAGCTCTTCAGAACTTGTACATTGTTCACAAATTCAGAATATAAACTCATACAAGTTTATTGTGTAGCTCATGAACCACAGACAGACAAAATCACTGTCTATATTGGTTTGGAGGGGCCGAGGGCCAGACCATGCTGACAAATCCTAGCATGGTAACGGACCTTGCATGCAGAAGGCAGTCCACAGCACAGCCCTCTGCAAACTTCATATTGTGTGGTAATCACTGTGGCAATAAAAGACTGGCTGAATTAATGGACATTTCTGATTCAGTTGTTGGGCAAAGGACACCCAGAGCTAGATACTGGTGTACTCCAAGTCAAGGAACTTGTAATCAGACCAGTTGAAGAAGTGGAACAATGCAAGCTTTCCCAGGCGTAGACTCAGTCTAAAGAATTTGGAAACCAAACAATTCTGAGCAAAAAACTACAGTTAAGACATAATATTGAAGTACTTAAGGCACTTTTAAGCTTCTGATTTTATCTCTTTTCTGAGGATATTCGCTATCCCATCCGTGGGATGGAGGTAAAGAAAAATAGGAAGAAATATCAGTATAGTTAAAACAACAATATATGTAACTTAATTAAATCACAGCTGTGCAAAAAAAAAAAAAAAAAAAAAAGAAAAAAAAAAAAAAAAAAAAAAAAAAAAAGAGTAAGTAATTGAAGGGATAAAGTTAAAGAGAGAGGAGATTATTTTGGGCTGTCAGAAGTGCATAATTATGAGTAATGGGCTAAATCTAGCAATAGAAAAAATGCAAAAATAAAGCACAGAAGCAAATTCTCAGTAATCAGCCCAACTCATGTACAAAATAGTTTTTGCTGGTGTAACCACATTTATCTGACTTGGGTAAATCTGTACTTGGGCATTCGGCTATCATAATGACGAGGAATACATGCCAACTCAAGAGGAAACCTGGAGCAGGGTTCCTGGTGCTCAGTCTGAGAGATGTGCAGATCACACTTAATTTCTGTGATCTTCAGTTTCATCGTTTTCTAACATTACTAAAAACATATAATCTGTCATGTAGGTGCTGTGGGTTTGAGTTTGTGCTGACAAGAAACTGGAACATGACCAGACAGAGCAGAACTCAGGGATAGGAGGGATCACTTTTTTCTTGCTTCCAAACCTCCGCACTTTTGGGGAGCATTCAGCTACTGAAACTGGATAAAGCCAAGGATCAGCCAAATGTAGCAGTGCTCTGCCTTCCACGTATATTCTTTGAAGTGTATGGATTTAAAACTATGCAAGGATCAAAGTGTCAGAGAGGAACCATCCCAACAGTTTACATTTTGGGACTCTTTTGCCCTATCCATATCACTGCTGGAATACTCAATTCATATGAGTGCTTCACTCAAAAGTTAAGTGTCTATGAAAGACTACCTGTTAAAGAAAGCATACAACAGTTTTCTCACAATATTCTGCAACAGGCTGGAGGGAAGACAAACTCATATATTTCATGAATTGTAACATGACTACTTGCTGAACTCCTTCGTAATGCCAGGGACAGAACCTGCACTCTAAAGGGCTGCCTACAAAATCTTCACAAATATTGGATTTGTCCAGTTAGCTATGAGACAGGAAATCTTTACAGAGGGCAGAATGTATATGAATATATATTGGAAAAGATGCCATGTTGTATTTTGCATGCTTACTGCATTAGTCTCTCTGATGCATGCACCTGGATTTTGGACATTACAAGTAGTGTTCACATAAGATGCCCTTTAGAGCCCACATATACCCAACAGCAACAGAACAAAATGCCCAAGGTCTGCTCTAGTAGACCCACTGCCACCTGTTCCACATGCGGTTTTGATGTCACTTCACCTCTGGAAATGACAAGCCTTAGCTGGAGTAGGGTTTGCCAGAAATTCTTCAGTAGATACCACCAGAGTCTTTATAGGTTTTTCTATTCCTCTCTGTTTTTTAAGGATAAAGCAGCAAAATGGTACTCTGTTTGCAAGGCTACTTCTCCAGCACACTCTTTCCATCATCTTTAGAATGCAGTATCTCTTTTGACTGCTAAGAATTAAAAAACAGAGTTTGAACCAATTAAAAAAATGCTCTGTACTCTCTGATACTAGTCAATAGCTCTTATAAGTGCATTGTATTGACAAAATCATGCAACCACCAATGAAGCACACAGTAATTCATAGTTTCAGTTCTGATTATCAGATGAAGTAATTCGACCTAGCTGTTCAACAGCTTTCACTAGCAATAGTGTACCAAGGGGACTGCTTAAACTTGGATTTACAGTCCATCTTGTACATTTAGGTAACCACATTTCTGTTTGAACCCCGCCGTGACCCCAGTTTGGAGGGTATGTAATAGTCTGCACGTATGATAACCCTACTGGGTTATGTAAGGAAATTATTAAGGGTTTCACTGTGTCCTGTCAGCTCTGAGCACTGTGTACATTCTACTTTCTTTCACAGATTTTTAAGAGCATGAATGTCCTAAATGACAGCTGGTCTGCATAATAATATGGGCATTGCACTTGATACTTCTATAAAACACTTCCAATAGTGGTTGTTTAAATAGCATTCTTTTAAAAGTTTTATATTACCAATTTATATCTTCATTCATAGCTTTAGTGTCTGGAATTTCCTGCCCCTCTCCTCCATGTAGGCAAACATTCACAATGTGACTTCTTCAAATTTCAATATCAAGTAACTGAATTAGATTTTAAATTCAGAAGCTCTCCTTTGTAACATCCAAAGATTTCTACAGGTATAAATTAGGGGTATAATGTCTAGATATTAACTGACGTGGTAAACATGGATGACTCCAGAAGACCTAATCTTTGAATCCCTGCAAGGATCAGTTCTTAATCTCCTGGAAATAGGTCACAAAAGCAAGCATGCTGTTTTAGTTTACAGCTCCTTTAAGAGGCTTTTTTTCTCCAGTTACTGTCACACTTTGCTAATGTGTAGAATTTCCCTAATATCAAGTCTTCATTATTTGCATATATTAAAAATACCTGAATGCAGAAGCAAGGATACCCATTTCTTTTGTTTCCTTTCTAATTTAATTATATTTATATTTATATTTAATTTCTTATTTTACATTTGGTTTTTCATTTAGTTTTGTTTTGAGAAGTTTTTTTAGGCAGTTAGTTTTGTCAAATGACACTCTAAACACTGGTTTCTACTGATTTTGTAAATATAGACAAACACCAAAAATTGAAGATATAATGTGCAAAACGTGTCAGTACCACACTTAAGAACTAAAAACTGAGCTTTTGAGTTCGTCGTTTTCAGTCTGAAGAGAAAAGTAAATACTAAGTATCTAAGGATTAGAATCCTTTGTTTTATGTTGGCATGTTTGTTCCCTATCAGGATTAGTATCCTCTGTTTTGTGTTGGCATGTCTGTTCCGTATCAACATCATCATCATGGCTAGGCTTCGCGAATGAAGATTTGGGAAGGGCTCTACCCACGCTTGCTGCAAGCGCGCTGATGGCTAAAAAGGCCGATGCGAGATAGGCAAGTCCGGCTGCAAAAGGCACAGCAGAAAATCTCCATAGGCGGTGTTGACGAGGCACGGTTCTTTCTGCATTGTCTTTTCTCCTCCAGACTGATTCTGTGTGCGTTCTCAAAGGAAGGGATTGTGTGACCCCATGCCTTCTGACTGGAGGCCAGAGTGGACCACTGTCAGTTCCATATATCCTGATAAATGCTCACAAGTGAAGTAGCTTTACCCACTGCTATGTTGTTAGAGCGCACCTAGCTCAATGGTAATCTAAATAAAGTTGGGCTGGAACCTGCACGAAACACAAATTTAAAAGAAGGAATCACTTAGCACTTCGGGATTTCCTAATTGTCTTTTCTATGGTTACAAATTCTAATCCGTGCTATGCACGTCTATTAAAGCATATCTGATGCCAGTTCAAAGGAAAACTTTGGAAGAATTCTAGTAATATGAACCATGCTGTAGTGATACGCTTTGCAGTCACAAACTGAACTGGGAAACCTTTTGGCACAGACTGCCATGGAAGCCAAGTTTTAAATATGTATGTATTCGGGATGGACTAGATGTTGATTTTTTTTGGTCTGTGTTTGGCCCAGCCACCTGTGAGAAATTTATTCTTTTCCTGCCAAGGAGGAGAAAACAAGTTCTGGTAAGGGAGAACTTCGGCCTTGAAGGGAACATTGGTGTATAAATTAAAATTAAGTGGACCCTCACCACTTATAGGTCATTTGGAGGAGAGAGTGAAGAGGAGGGTGATGAAGTAAACCCCTATACCCATTTTTAGAGGGACCCTCTGGGATGTACCATGCAGGTGCAAGGAAATTCCAATGTACTCACACATGTGCAGGAGGAGAGCCCCTTACATAACAGGGAGAGGGGCCAAAGGCCTCCTGCTGACAGGTGGTGACCACACCAGCCCAGCTAAGACGTCATGGGCCAAGTAAGTTAAAAAAACAGACAGCTCCTCCTTGGGGTGGAGGTATGTGCTGGCACAGAGGACGACGTTGCTTCCTGCGGGGACGCCCACCAAGCGTGTTGAGCCTATCAAAACCCGAGGATGCAGCAGGTGGTCATAAAGGGGATCTTGACCACATTGGAGTCAATATATATAGTAACTGGGTGTAGCACATAAGTACACGGGGCAGGGGGGGAAGTCTGGGCATTAGGGTCTAGGAGACAACCGGTAACACCTGGGCAAGTTNCATGGGTTTCTTGTTCACCACCAAATATAATGATTTGGAAGTAACCAGTGACCCATTGCTTGGAGTTGAGTTTATAGGAAAAGAATAAGCATAGGAATAACTCTGTCTTGCCATTAGCTTAAATTTTGAATACTACATGAGAAAGACATTTTTCTCAATATTCAAATAAAATAGCCCTTCTGAGGAAGAAATTTTTCATTTACTACTGAAAAGCGAGTCTATGAATGAGTTGGGCACATGACACATTGACATATTTTGTTCCATAAAGCATGCAAAATGTCTCTATTTCCTATGTCTCAGTTTTGGAAAGAGAGCTAAGGGAAAATTTGGTTTAATATAACCTTCTCTCCTCCCTTTGACTTGTGTTTCCATCTCCCCCTTTGCCTCCAAAATTCTACCAATGAGAACAATTTTGTTGAATTTCCCCCTCCTGCTTTTAGCAATGTGAAACATTTTCTAGATATATGAGACCTGAAAGTATATGAAGGCCTCAGGAGAATATAGCTTTTTGTTATTTCATACCGGGGATTTTTTTGTTTATCAAACTGCAAATTTCATTATTTATTTTTCCTGTGTTCACTGGAGATTAAGATAATCACTGATTTATTTCTTTAAAGTTCTTAGGTCTTCTTTAAAAAAGATTGAAGTGTTTTTATGCCTATGCCCTTTTTCTTACAGATTTATGGAATGTATTTTTGAAGAATGATGACATGTCTGAACTATTAAAAGTAAAATTTGGCTTATTGTTTTATTAATATGTTACTGTTGGCATTAATATTTTCTATCTTATAAAAAAATACAGTCATTATTTTACAGCAATTCCAATGAGATGGAGATGTCTCTGTTAGTACCATCTGATTTTGCAATGTACAGAGCAATAAGGAAAGGCTTACAGGATGTTGATATTAACACTGTAAACAACTAAAGTCAGGATGAAAAGGTTTTTTTTCAAAGTACATAGTAGATTAGTCTTCTTCTGCAATATTCCATTTTCATAACAACAAAAACTACAGTTCCACCACCAAATATAACAGTTCCATAAGTCAGTCTTTCCTCAGATATATCCACTGATAAACACTTTACTCCTATGAATATGTATCTTATTCAGTAAGATGCAAATAATAATCAAGATAAATGCTCTCATGTTAAATCTAAATCCCTCTCTGACAGTATTAATATGTTTTAAAATATTGCATTTACCTGTATACTGACAAAATTCTTAATATCAGACAGAAGCAGTGAGATGTAAAATGCTGAGTCTAGTAGTAAGTGTTGATTCTAGCAGTTGCTGATGATAAATAAAACTAAAAACAAAGTATAGATACATTTATTTTTAAGACTGAGTCCAGAGCAAAGATATTATTCAATATCATGCAAGAAGAACACTAAACAGCACTTTAAATAAAGATTGTGTGTTTTCCTGTGAATGGCAATTAAGAATATCAATGAAAAGCATAGTCATTAGAAAACATTTTCTGCAGTTTTTTTCATTTTCTTTGAAAGAATGAGAACATAAGGGCACCACAGCTGTTTTGATTCTTCCTTTTGGGAGTAACAGAATGATATAATCCTATAGGCTTTTCTTGATTATCTGTGGCTTGATTTCTCTGTCTATAGAGGAGATATTTACATCCAAATAATTGTACTCATGTCTACATTCACACAACTGCAAAGCCATAGAAACAGTCAGTTAACAAAACTGAGAGCAAACTAGCCTGCCAGTGAGTGTTTTAGGTGCACTTCCTTCACCTCTGAAAATAAGAGGCCTCACACAGCCTCTTTTATTTTATTCTTAAATTAATTTATTTCCGCAGTAATAAATAAAGTCATAGAAAGGGAATAATCTCATTTATTGACACAAAATCAAGTTTGTTTCAATTCAACATCTGTATCATCTTAAGGTCCCACAGTAACTCCCAGTATAATAGTCACCATGTCCATGCCTTCACATGGAAAAATATTCTTTTTAACACATTAATACACACGGTTAACTGTTTGTGCTAAGAAAAGATTCACAACATCAAAAATACATCACTACAGAATTAAATATAAGTGAAGTTCTCTTCATGAAATAAATGCTTAAAAGTTTCCAACTTGATATTTGATTTTTATCTGTAGTAATCTCCTGAAGATTCTGAAACATTATTTAATGTTTGTTCTGATAGGCCTCCTGAGAAAAAGACTAGGAAACAAAACAGAAAAGCTTTTTCCTTTGAGTAAATTTGAACTATTCAGGGCCTTGTCAGTAATCTTGGAAAAATTCAGTGACACAACTAGCATTACTAGTATTACTTTGAGGTCACATATATGAGAATAAGAAAGTGTTCTTACAGTTGTGGTCCTTAGCCTTGTATTAAAAAAGGTCTTTTTAATTTGGCCTTTGAAAAATTAGACCTTGTTACAAAAGCTGTATCAGTTGTGTGGTCTTCTAAACACATTTTTAGTGTGATTCTATTATTGCAGTGGGATCATGAACATAAGCAACTGCAATTGATTTCAGTGGGGCTTGATGTGCATACTATATCTCCTCAGACTTGAGATGACTTTTAAGCAAGGTATAATTTTATTTTCAGATTATTGTCAAGAAAATAATTTTGGCACAATATTCAGCGTGTTTCTTTCAAAATATATTAAGTGCTAAGTAGAAATAAAGGACAGAAGGCCAGTGACACTTGCCAATGTTTTCAACACTGCACACCATTCTTTCAAGGAAAGGGGAGATATATGCTGCCAAAGGGATCTGATGTTTTAAAATAATTTAAAAGCAATTCTTAGGCTCAAGGGCACTGTTTTATTCATCATTGACAAGAATAGCAAGTGGTGAGTCATGACTCTGTTTGAAATTCATTCACTCACTTTATGTGTCTGTCTTTTTAGCTGCCGAACTTGCAAAACCATCTGCTTTCAGCCTTCAGTAACCCAAGCTGCCTCTAGCTGAAACCAAAGCCATGAATATTTAACACCTGCAAGGAGAAGCAGTAGTTTGCTCAAGACCAGCAGCCAAGATCAATAGAAATTTCAAAACCTGAATCTGCCTTCTTGATCGCTAGACACCATTAAGTATCTGTGTGACAAATTCACTAAACACAAAGGTAGATTGTCATGACTTCTCAGGTCTCAAGTCTCATGGTAAAGGTCTGTGTTTAGTAGTACTCCTGCCTTAAAATATGCATACCTTTTCTTCATGTTGTCTTCTCCTATACAACTCTTGGCAGGACCTCAGTGGTCTAGTGTTAACAGAGCTGAAAAAAACCAAAACAAACCATGGACAGAAAAGGGGGAAAGAAAGAAAGAAAGAAAACAGGTACTTCTATCCCATCAGTTTCCTAGCCTCTTTCGTAGAAAGGGACTACAGACAGAAGCACCAGGGAGCGACCCGGTAGCCAGGAATCACAAGTGGGAAATAGCAATACTTAAGCCAGTGCTCTTGCACCAGACCATTTCTTGACCCTGCTTAATCAGATATAACATTCAGGTCTAGACTGAGAGAAAAAGTTTGAAACAGACAGGGTAGAGAGACAAGAGACAATTTAAAATAGTTAAACAAATCCATTCTTTGATATTTTACGTAAAATTATGCGAGTGTAAATAAAATAAAAAGCAAAAAGACTGTACAAAGAACTACATTAATCTCTCCCAGTAACAAGATGCCTAAAATTTGGGCTCTTTCAAAAAGACTTTACTCTTCCCACAGCACAGCACCTCTTGAAAAATTAAAAAACCCAATCAACAAAATAAACAAAACCAAAAATCACAATGCACCAAAAATAAACAATAACCCACAAAAACAACAACAACAACAAAAAAAACCCACAGAAGAAATTCTACATTCAATTTCTGATCTATTTTCACTACTGCAAAAAAGAAATTTTACATCGTTAATTTTTATTTGCTTTATTCATTTGTTTTCTATGGAGAAGATGTATATTTTCTGGGATAAAGTTTTAGGAAATTTTTTTAACATTTGTTCTAGAGTATGATCCTTTAAAAAAAAATTAAAGGGGGGAAAAAATAGGAAATTTTTTTTTCTGCAAAAGACTCTCTAATATTTTAAAGCACATAATTCAATTTAGAACAAACTTCATGGTAATGTATGGTGTGGCAATTCTGTTGGAATAAGTTATGCAAACAAATTTTGGAACATAATTTGCAAATTGTAGTCCATACACTCTATGCCTCTTTTTTTCTCATTTGCTACTGGTCACTGAAGTGCAGCCAAGTGTTTTCTTAATAGTTCTTAACAGCAGCAGTTAAGAAATCATTTCTGAAACTGCTCAGGAAAAGCAAGAATTTGGGCAATATTTATGAAAAGGAAAATCAAAACCTTTTTAACTTGAACTGTAGACCTCTCTTACTAAAACTAAACATCAGGGTGCCCTTCTGTGGTGGATTATCTGGCAACAGCTGCAAAACGAGGTCAATATAATGTTCCTCAGAAATATAAATTAAATGAAAACTGTGTGTTTTAGTGCTCAGCAAAATCTGGTCATCTGGAATTTTAAAAGACTGCTAAGATGGATAATTATTTTGCCACTCCCCAAAATTAGAAAATTTGACCTCAAAGAAAATTCGTACAAAGAGGAGGAAAAGGATCATCACTTCCCAGAAATTTTTAAATTATAGCACTTGAAATTCAGTGAATTTTGTAAAACCCCAAG
>VWZG01005782.1:0-18438 GCA_013396735.1 Grallaria varia | reverse complement strand
TCTCAGGGTCACAGGATGCTCCAGGTGCCTGGATCACCTCCCTGCCCCGCTCCTCCCTCCCCCTTAGGATGCTCCAGGCACCTCCATCACCTCCCTGCCCCTGTGTCCCTCATTCTCAGGGTCACAGGATGCTCCAGGCACCTGGATCACCTCCCTGCCCTGCTCCTCCCTCCCTCGCAGGGTGCTCCAGGCACCTCCATCCCCTTCCTGCCCCTCCTCTCCCTCTCCCTCAGGGTGCTCCAGGCACCTGCATCCCCTTCCTGCCCCTGTGTTCCTCATTCTCAGGGCCACAGGATGCTCCAGGCACCTGGATCACCTCCTTGCCCTGCTCCTCCCTCCCTCGCAGGGTGCTCCAGGCATCTCCATCCCCTCCCTTTCCCCGTGTTCCTCATTCTCAGGGTCACAGGATGCTCCAGGTACCTCCATCCCCTTCCTGCCCCTCCTCTCCCTCTCCCTCAGGGTGCTCCAGGCACCTCCCACCCCGCCGTGCCCCTCACCTGTTGCCTGGTTGGAGATGTGGGCCAGCCCTGGCAGGCTGCTGGCCAGCTTGGCCAGCCCTCCGTTGGCCAGCAGCTGGTGGATGGCCGTGGGCTTGGTGCCGGCCGTGGTGCCCAGGGCCAGCGAGGTGGCCACGGGGATGGTGCGCACGACGGTGCCCGTGCCCGTGTCCGTGGGGATGGCACCGAGGCCCTGCAGCGCCGGGGGCGCCTTCGCAGCCGAGCTCTGCGAGGACAAGAGGCAGCCCTGAGCCCCTGGGGCAGAGGGGTGGCACAGCCTCCCTCCCCCAGGGGAGCCAGAGCTGCTCCCAGGGCACAGGATTCCTGCTTCCCTTCTGGCCACGGGAAGGGGCAAATTCCAGCAGATTTGTCCCTTCCAGTCTGCACATCTCATTTCAACTGGAAAACCTGAACAGGAGGAACTGGCCCCACTTCTAATGGAGCCACTCGAGAGGTCGCCTCAGATTGAGAGGTCACAGGGGTGTGTTTTCCCAGAATATCCAGGAGAATGATCCCTGATTCCAGTAAACTTGTCCCTTCCAGTTTGCAAATCTCATCTTGAAGATACAACTGGGAGGAACTGGCTCCACTTCCAATGGAGCCACCCACGAAGCCACCTCACCCTGAAAAGGATGAGGTGAGCACCCTGAGGGGTCACAGGTGTGTGTTTTCCCAGAACACCCAGGAGAATGAACCCTGATTCCTCTAAACCCATTCTCCAACCCAGTATTTTCCAGAAGGCTGCCTGGAAACACCTTCCTACAGCGCTGTTTCCTGGACCCTCATGTCCCTTAAGGCAGCACTGAGCCCCCCCACCCCTCATCTCTCCCAGTCCTGGAGCAAACAGGGCCTTCTCCAGGTTCCCTCCAACTCCAGGCTGCTTCCCTGCGGGATGCCCCGTGGATACCTGCACAGGGGGCCCAGCAGCAGCCACGCTGGCAGGGAGGGGGGAAGCCTTGGTGCCGATGTCCTGCAGGCTGAAGCTCAGTCCTTGGAGCAGGCTGCTGGCAGATGCTGCTCCTGGAAAAAAAAACAAACAACAGGGAAAGAATAAAATCGGGTTTGGGGAATTCTCCAGCATGAAATTCCAGGGGTGCCCCGTGGCTGTAGAGCTGCTCTTTAAAAAGCAACACCCCGAGGTCGGTGGGAATCCTCCCAGATGCTCTACACACACAGTGCAACACATTTCATGGAATAGTCCGAGCTGAATGACCCACAAGGATCATGGATCCAACCCCTGGCTCTGCACAGGCACCCCGAAATCCCACCCTGTCCCTGAGGGCATTGGCCAGACACTCCTGGAGCTCTGGCAGCTTTGGGGCCGTGCCCAAACCCTGGGGAACCTGGTCAGTGCCCGACCACCCTCTGGGGGAAGGACCTTTCCCCAATACGCCACCTAAATCCCCCGGCACAGCTTCCCTCCACTGCTGCAGCTACAAAGGAGGTCACCTGTGAAACCCAGGAGGCCAGAGCATGTTGAGTTTGGAGTCTCAAGGCAGCATTACATATAATTGACACAATTAACAGGTCACCTGCTGCCTCTCCCATAGCAAATCCCAACAAATCCTGCCACAGCCAGACCCAAAGCAATGAGGGGATGCAAGGAAGAGGCTCCACCAGGTGATTTTGAGCCTGGTTTACCTTTTACCTTCACAGGAGAGACATGGGGAGGTGGGTACCTTGGAGGGCACTGGCTGACTGGGCCTGCAGGCCCTGGGTGCTGCTGGCCACCAGCCTGCTCTGCAGGGCATGGAACGCACTGGGAGCGGTGCTGCTGGGAACACCGGCCGGAGCGGGGCTCAGCGAGGCCTCTGCTGCTGAACTCAGCCTGGAAGAGGAGAGAGAGGCTCCACTGAGTGCCCAACTGCCCAGGGACACGGCTGGCACCAGGGACACGGCTGGCACCAGCCCCACCAACCAGCAGGACTGGTGGGTGAATGAAGGGTTGACTGAAGGAAGGGAGCCAAGCTACAGAAACCCAAAGCCGGAAAACCATGGAATTGTTAAGGTTGGAAAAGGTCTTTGAGATCATCACATCCAAGAGAAGTTTCCCTGTGTCCACTACAGGAGCATGTATGGCAAAGTCCACGGATTTCCAGACTGGGAGAGCTTGTGACATGTGTGCACCTCCCTGGGTCACCCTACACAAGTCATCGACCCCAAAGTGACGCTTTGACTGTTTAAAGCCCACCTTCTCTTTAAAACAGCTCTTGTCCCTCTCCTCTCCCAGATCACAGAACCCCAGAATGGTCTGGGTTGGAAGGGACCTTAAATCCAGTTCCACTCAGGAACACCTTCCACTACCCCAGGTTGTTCCAAGCCCTGCCCAACCTGGCCTTGGACTCTTCCAGTCTGGTTGCCCAAAGCTTGGCTCGAATTAGAAAGGAAAACATGAGATTCATTCCCCAACAGAAATCCCTAAGGACAGCTAAAGTCACGAGTCATGAGTCACTGTGAGGCTTTTCCCTGCCTTTGGGATACAAAACACGTTTGGCCGTCTGAGGGAATGAAGGGTTAAACACTGGATTTCTGCCAATGCCACCCCAGTCACTCCAAAAACAGAACTGGGGGAACCACACGAAACACGACCCACCAGCCACAATACCTTCCACTTCTGCCCATTCCTGCCACTCTCAGCCTCAACTCCCGGGTGACAAAGAGTTTCCAGGAGCCCAGGAGTCTCCTCCCACACGGCAGAAAATTCCAAGGAGAAGCAAGACACCAGAGAGCTCCACATGCAGGAGTGCCCCTGTTGCGGTGTTTCCTGTCAAAAAGACCCACAGCTCATAAATCCCAAATTCCCACTCACTTGGGGGTGGAGAGCAGCCCTGAGAGCTCCTTCGCTCCGGACACGGCCACGGGCACTGGCTTCCCGGAGACAACTGCAAGAGAAAAAGGACAATCCTCATTTTCCCTCCTCCATAGGGCTCCAGGGATTGTTTTAGGGATCCCCCTCTCTCACACAAGTACCCACAGGCACAGCCATAGGCTCATCCTGCTGCCAGAGCAGTTTCTCCAGGAAAAACGCAAATCCCAACGATCAAAGTGCAATTAAAACCGTAGTGGAATAACAACCAAGAGTGAAGGAATCAGTTTGCAGAATCTCAGGACGCTCAGGCCCTCACATTCAATTCAAATCTGTCTCCTACACATCCTCTCCACTAATCCCCCTCCTGAGGCCACCATGGCACAGCTGAACCATCTCAATGGATTTCTGGGATCTGGCTGATGGATTTTGTAAGGATTCTTTAATTAAAGACACTTTACAAAATACACAGGGATGCGACAAGTCACGACACGTTTATTGCGGTGTTTTTTGGGATACAACTGTGTTTGTCTTGTGCTTTCCTCCTGCTCACACCCGGTAAGAGGGAATTCTTGTTTTGTTCATGTTTTACTTCTGCAATTCATTTCCTTTCTGTGAAAAGAAGTAAAGTTTGGAAAATTAAAAAAAAAAAAATAAAACGAAAGACTTTGGGAAGCAGAGATTTTCAAAGCTGCCCGAAGAGCAACCGTAACCTTCCAGAAGGAGGTGGATTGAGGTACTTCCACAGTCCAAAATAACTGCTAAATTAGCTAAGAGGTGCTTGGGAAGAAGCGGAATTATTCCTCAGCCTGGGAAAGCCCTGATTTCCGAGCAGAATGGAGCCTTTTTCAGTCCATAACCTCATGGACGTGGAGCTCTGGCAGGAGGAAAACACACGCTCCAGACAAGACAACATCCTCCAGGCCCACAGGGGACAGCAGCCAAAGCTCTGGGCTTCTCTTCCAAAGGCTCCCAGGAGGAAGATGGAGCACCCACCTCTTCCAGGGCACAATGCACCTTGCGGTGGGTTTTCCCGGATGCAGAGGTAGGAAGGCTGGAATTTTTGTGCGTGCATCAAATGTGTGCTGTGCCAGACTCCAGGCCCCTGGGGCTGCAGTGTCTGAGCACACAAAGGTCTTCCAGAAGGAGGGAGGAACACGGTTGCCATCCCTAAAGCAGGAGCACGTTCCAGGCGGGAGGAGCAGAACCGGAGGCGCGCACGACCTACACGGAGCAAGGGGTCCAGCAGGACCAGCATCCTGCTCCCAGCAGGATCCTGCTCCCAGCAGGAGCTCCACACTCAGAGGAAGGAGGAAGCAAGACCAGAGGAAGGTGCAAAACCAGAGGGAGGGGTAAAATTCACCTCCCAGTTCCAGGCTGCACCCGAGCATTTTGCTGCAGTGTGCAATTCCAACCACGATGGAAAATAGGCTCCTGCCAAGCCCCTACAGGTCACACTTCCCCAGCTGCCCCCAAGCCACTCATGCCTCAAGCCACCACCTTTCCTGCAGCAAACTCCTCCAAAACCAGCAGCAACAGGCCAGTGAGTCACAGCTCCCTCCCCTCCCTGCAGGTGCCCCCGGGGGCAGCTCTGGGCCCAGCCAGGGCCCTGTTTTCAGGTTCAAAGGCAGCTGTGCCCCCACAACTCACTTTCTGCCTGGGTGGTGAGGGCAGCTCCGGTGCCCACGGCAGCAGCATCCCCGTGGGAGACAATGGTCACCTTGATTTTGGCTCGTTTGGAGGATTTGGAGCACTGGGTCGGGCTGGGGCTCTGGTGCCTCTTCAGCTGCAAACGCACATCATCTTTCTCAGCCCCTTCCGAGGGCTCTGCCACCGGAACTGGGGACACAAAGGAGCTGTTTGAGCGCCCCTGGCTGGGCCCTCGAGGTCAGCGCTGCTCCTCGGGCACAGCAGGGGCACATGCCCATGCACACACCTGCACAGCTCCCTCCATGCCAGCCTTGCCCACTCCCATGCACCAGGAACACACTTCCCTCTCTGCCTGAGCTGGCTCCTGCCTGTCCTGTGCTGAGTTAAGGCCAGGATTTGGCTTAAGCTGTGCACAGGCTAAAGCAGGACGGGTGGAACATCCAGCCTGCCTGTGCAGTGACACCACACTCCAACCAACCCTCTTCACTTCAGAGTGTGGCACATCCCATCCTGGCATCAGGCCCCTCCAACACCCCTGGTTCCCAGGGGAGGGATCAAGGGGGAGACTTGCAGAGCTGGAGCAGGATCAGAGCTCAGCCCTCCTGCTCCTCTGACACAGCCGAGGGATTCGCACCCGCCATTCCTCCCGGAGCTGGGCGGGTTTTTGGGAGGCACCAAGCAAAGCAGGAAAGGTGCTGCAGCAAAGCCAACCCCCCAGAACCCCACACTGGCACCAGGGGAGGAAACCCATGAGCTGAGAGTTCTCTTCCACACCAATGTCTCGCTTTGCTCCCATGTCCTTGATGTGTCACATCCATTCCACCCTGCCTAAGGCACAAACTTCCCAGAGCCTGGGAAAAAGGACAGGGGACCCACAAGTGCCACTGGGACAAAACATGGCCATGAGCTGCCACATTCTGCCCGCCCAGAATCTCCCATGATTAGCCCAGTTGGAAACAATGGGAATTCCCTGTTTCCTGGTGGTCCTGGGCATCCAAGCCAAGTATTCCACAACCCAGAGGCTAAGATGTACATCCCTTTTAATTTATAAACACCTAAGTACAGATACATAAAAGGGATATAGATGTGTGTGTGTGTATACACATTTCTACACTCTCTGTGTACCATCCACACACCTCAGAACTGGGGATGTGGGACAGGACTGCAGCCAAATCCTGGAATTTCAGGTGACTCCAAGCATTTTGGGGCTGCTCTGGTGCCCCAGACAAGTGCCAAGCTCACTGTCCTGCTCTCCATGACTGGACTTTCAGCTCCAGCCCGTTCACTCCTGCAACACTTCCATGCCTTCCCAAACCTCCAAACATGCACCATCCAGCCCCGGATGCATCCGGAGAGCCTTCAGAGCCGTGCACAGCCTGCGGGCACCACAGCCCCACCCGAGGGCCACCAGCCAAGCAGGACAGTGGAAGGCACATGCACAGGTGTCAGGTGTCCCTCAAAGCACCAACAAGCAGTGACCCAATGTCCCTCTGTGTCCCCATCACTCCAGAGCAGAGCCTGGTCTTCCTTGTGGACCCATGAAGGGCTGCCTGTGTATTCCCAAGGAACATCCCACTCCCAAATCAGCAAAAGCTCCACCCAGCTTCCTACATCACCATCCCAGACAGTTGCAAGCCCAGGGATCCTAATTAGCTTTTGGTGTTATTAACAAGATGCCCCAGGTTGGTGCCAGCTAAGAATTCTCCTGCAGGGCTCCAGGAATGCCCCCTCCCGTCATGGCACAGGGGAGAGCTCCAGGCAAGGCTCAAGGTGGGGGAAGAAAACTTTCAGGAAGGAAAGGCCCCTTTCAAACCACCAGCCTGGGGCAACACCTGGCTCAGCGCCTGGTTACCAGGGCTGGAGTCCCAGGAGCAGCATTTGGGGTGTTGCAGAGGAAATCCTCCCCCACGCAGCTATGACACACTCCTGTGACACCACCACAGCCTCCCAAAGCCTTGGGTTTCCACTTTTCCTCCCCTCCTAACCCAGATCAACACAGTCACTGCCGTTCATGGCAGCAAAACACATCTCTGGATACTTTAGATTTCATCCCTTGATCCCAAACCCTCAGAACACAACACGCTCAGTCACCTCTCTGTGCTCAACCTGTGAGACCCCAGGGCTACAGAGTGCTCAGCTCCGGGTCGAGACACTCTGCTCCATCACACCTCCCACAGCCATCCCTGTCCCTGCTCCATCACACTTCCCAGAGCCATTCCTGCTCCATCACACTTCCCAGAGCCATTCCTGCTCCATCACACTTCCCAGAGCCATTCCTGCTCCATCACACTTCCCAGAGCCATTCCTGCTCCATCACACTTCCCAGAGCCATTCCTGCTCCATCACACTTCCCAGAGCCATTCCTGCTCCATCACACTTCCCAGAGCCATTCCTGCTCCATCACACTTCCCAGAGCCATTCCTGCTCCATCACACTTCCCAGAGCCATTCCTGCTCCATCACACTTCCCAGAGCCATTCCTGCTCCATCACACTTCCCACCCCCATCCCTGTCCCTGCTCCATTACACTTCCTACACCCATCCCTGTCCCTGCTCCATTACACTTCCTACACCCATCCCTGTCCCTGCTCTATCACACTTCCAAAGCCATCCCTGTCCCTGCTCCATCACACTTCCCACAGCCATTCCTGCTCCATCACACTTCCCACACCCATCCCTGCTCCATCACACTTCCCAGCCATCCCTGTCCCTGCTCCATCACACTTCCCACAGCCATTCCTGCCCCTGTCCCATCACACTTCCCACACCCATCCCTGCTCCATCACACTTCCCAAAGCCATTTTCCTGTCCCTGTCCCATCACACTTCCACAGCCATCCCTGTCCCTGATCCCCCTGCTCTGCTCAAACTCCCTCAGGCCAAGCAAAGCTGCTCCATGTGTCCCTTCCGAGTCACTTGGCTGTCCCTTGTTTCTCTGCCCTGTGTCTGGGATGCTCCACCACCACCACCACCACCACATGTGGTTCTTCCAAGTTGGTGTCCGCATCCCCTTCTCCTCCTCCAGCACAGGAAAAAGGTTAATTAAACTCATGTGCATAAAGCTTTAGTCCACCAGAGCAAACCAGCTGCCACACACCGCGCTTATCCACCAGGAACGGGGAAGAGCTTGGGAAAAGTCAAAGTGGGCCCTTGGCTTCAGCTCCAAACACAGCAAAGAGGAAGCAAAAAGCAGGGGGACAAGGGGACATGTTGGGCCACATCCCCAGACCAGTGCAAGGGGAGAGGAAGACGATGGAAGAAGGGAGCAGAGACAGAGAGAAGGAGACAGGGAGAGAGACAGCGGGAAGGGAGGGGATACTCACCAAAAAGACATGAAGAGGTGCCAGGAGGAAGAGCTTTCCTCACCAGCATGTTTTGTTTCAGAAAAGCAGCAAACTGAGCTGAAATGAATCAGAGAGAATTACAGGATCACAGCCCGGCTCTGGAGGGACAGCGAGCTCCAGGGACAGCACAGACAGCTCGGAGCAGGGACACAGCTCCGGACACGACTCATCCAGCCACGGGCACAACAGAGACACAGCGAGCTCCTCCTCATCCCACCTCTCACCAGGAGCCCTCTCCAGCCCCACAGCCACTGGGAAAAGGCCCTGGGAGCAAGAGCAGGCCCAGCTGGGTGAGCACGGCTGAGCTTGGCTCAGTTGCACCAAGGAGCTGCAAGCAGCTGGGAGATGGGAGCCAGCACATCCCTGAGCAGCTCCAGCCAGGAGCACCAGCATTCCTGACAAAGCCAGGCAGCCACAACACAGCCAAAGACTCAGAAAGACCCCCACACCCTCCTCCTGCCTCCCTCAGCTACAACAGCAAAGTAATACAATCCTTCAGTCCATGGCATGAGAACTTAAGTGAAATCCAAGCTTCAGCTTCCCCCTGGAGGAGTCTATCCCTGAATTAGGGAAAGGCTTTTGAAGATGTGGAAGGTCACACTGCTGCAGGAGACAACAATGAGCCTGTTCAGGTCTGCCCTGAGCAAAGAAATAAGGAGAGAAGGCAGGATGGAGAACTATTCCCTAAGTATTTGCCAGGAGGATCCTTATCCACAAAACCATTCCCTACATTCCCAGCATTCACCAAAGAAAGAGTTTTAATCAGCACTAATGGGACACAAAACCCCACAGCCCAGGCTGGATCTTACTCAGAGCAGGTTTTCCACAGCCATTTGCTGCAAGATCACCCTGTAAATTCCCAAATCCCACAGTTCCAGTCTCAATTCAACAGCCTCAACAATCTCCTGAGCACCTTCAGTCTCTTCCCAGGAAGGCTTCAAGGATTTCAGACACTGGACTCCCATTTCCAAAAGGATCAGAGCAAGGCTACACAGGGATTTGACGAGCCAAAGTGGAAGTCATTCCCATTCCCAAGGGCAGGAAGACCCCACAGGCTGCAGAAACACCATTCCCAACATAATTCCAACCCTCCACAAGCCGTTGCCTTCGGATAACAGCAACAGGGGAGCCGAGCTGGGCAAAAAGCTGCCATGGAGAGCTTGGAATTCAAGACAAGACTCGGAAGACAAGAACCTCCACTCATCGGGACAGAGAAAGATCAAAAATTCAGATGCTGAAAGGGTGGGAAAGCTGCAGGGCATTACCTTGTGCCTGCTTGTGTGCCAGGACTGTGTCTGCCCTGGGCACCTGCCTCTTGAGGAGCTGCGTGGTGCCCACCTGGGGCAGCTTCTGCAGGGACACGGCAGCCACTTTGGTCTTGGGGCTTGAGGTGGGGCTGCTGGAGACGCTGGACAAGTCCTGATGGAAGAGAGGGACACCTCTTACCCCCACACTTCCCTAGGTCATCCTAACCCTGAGTGTCAGGAATCCTTCAGCTGGAGCAGACCTGTCTCTGAGGGTTCATTTGCCACCGGAATCATTGAATTGTTAAGGCTGGAAAAGCCCTTTAGGATCATCAAAGTCCAACCCTAACTCAGCACCATGGTCACCACTAAACCACGTCAAGTGCCACATTCACGTGTTTTTGGAATACTTCCAGGGATAATCATTCCACCACTGCCCTGGGCAGCCTCTTCCAATGCTTTTACAACTCCTTCCATGAAAACTTTTCCCAATATCCAATCTAAACACCTCCTGTCACAACCTAAGGTCATGACCTCCCCACACCCTCGCACCTCCCTCTCCAACCCTAATCGCAGCTCTCACCACGTACTTCCGTGGCACAAAAGCACCTCTCCACACCACCTCAGCCTTTCCCAGCTGGAATTACCCCTGGAAGGGCTCCCACCTCTGATCCTGAGGGTGAGGCTGGCACTTTGGCTGCCGGGGAGGTGGGTCTGCTGCTCCTTTCTGGCAAGTCAAAGGACAGATCCCTCCGGGTGGAGTCCCGGGGCTTCTTCTTCTTCTCAGCATCCAGGTCCCGGGGGTCGGACCCCGAGTGGCTCTCGGCTCGGGTCAGCACTCCAGTCAGGAAGTCAGCTATCTCATCCTAGGAGGAGGGAATAAACAGCTGGATTAAGAGGTGGGCAGGTCTCTAACATGGGATCTTCACAGCTTGAAGCAAAGGAAGAATGAGATTCCCAAAAGGACAAGGCTCTGTAGGTTTAATATTCTGCAGGAAGATTCCCTAAAACCTCACAGACAGACCAAAGAATGACACTCCCAAAGGGACAAAGGGATAAGGCTCTGTAGGTTTAATATTCTGCAGGAAGATTCCCTAAAACCTCACAGACAGACCTTGGCTTCCTCAGTACAGCTCTTACTCCATTGATTTCGGAGATGCGGGAGAGAAACACGATGGTTTCCCCTAAAACCTCACAGACAGACCTTGGCTTCCTCAGTACAGCTCTTACTCCATTGATTTCGGAGATGCGGGAGAGAAACACGATGGTTTCTCCAAACTTCAAAAAAATATCCCAAAAATTCTGCTTGTGTCCCCTGGGAGTGTTAGGAAACTGCTCTTGGAATCTTTAAGGGGCACCACCAGGAATCTCAGATCTCTCATCTAGAAACCACCACTTCCAAATCCCGCTCAGGAGACAGATTCCCTTCAATCCAACCAATCCTGGCTGGAATTTGTGGGCACTGAGACACTTCTGCAGGGATTATTCCTTTTTTTTTGGGGATGTGAAGGAAAGATTCCCAGCGTTACCTGAATGCACCTGTCCACCATGCTCTGGGTCAGGCCTTCTGACTTCTTTTTGGCTTTGCTTATCCTGGGAAATAAAACCAGATGGAAATCAACGTTTGGTTTTCCACTTCCACACTCCCAACATTGTCCTTCTCCTCAGAGTCAGATTCAGGGTCGCTCCTGTGCCAGTTACACCCTGACGAGGGGCTGAGTAAGAGCCTCCACCTCACAACCCAGAGCTCCTGGAAACATCCCAAGTGCCGAGACAAACTTTGAGGAAAAATAGCCAGCATCCCAAAGCATTTTCCAAAGCCAGTCTGGACATCTCAGAACTCTGTCTCCATACCCAAGGTCAGAGTTTTATGCTTTTCTTTCCTCTTTTTTACTGATTTTCCCCACTAGAGGTTTCTGACTTGTCTGTGCTGCCAGGCCCAGCTCTGCCTCAGGCCACCCCATTCCCATCCACAACTGGCTCAGCTTTTTGGAGCAGTTATTCCAAACTCATCCAAGCATGGAGCATTTTCCTGCCATTCCCAGCCATTTCCAGCACCAAATGTGGGGTTTATTCACACAGCACGCTCCAATGTCACCCAGAATTCCTGGGAATAAAGTATCCCTCTGGCAGGGTGTTACCTGAGGTTGTCATCTGCTCCCCCCACCACCACCATGCTGTTGTCCGCCCGGATTTTCTCCCGGAAATCCTCCATGGCTTCGATGTTGCACTGCAGGGAATTCTGCCCGATGACAAAGAGGACGGGGGTCTTCATCTCCAGGAGGGGATCATCAACATCCTGCAGGAGCACTGGGAATTGGAATCTGGAAGGGGCGAGCCAGGAGGCAGGACCTTTGGAGCTGAGCACTCAGGGTAAGGCTGAAGAAGCACTAACAGGGAAGCTTCCTGGGGTGAATCCCGTGGGATTTAGGAAAACTGCTCCAGCAAACCCCCCCAGATGGATTTCCAACACCTTTGGAATCTTCCACTTCGTTAGCACAGCTCTCATTATTCCCAAGCCAGTCACACACGGCTCAGCTCACAAAGGAACAACCGAAGCTGCAGGTAAACCAGCCCCGGTGCCAAAGGACAGTTAATGAGGGACCTGGGACACGGCTAATGAGGGATCCACGACATGGCTAACGAGGGACCCGGGACCCGGCTAACGAGGGACCCGGGACATGGCTAACGAGGGACCCGGGACATGGCTAACGAGGGACCCGGGACACGGCTAACGAGGGACCCGGGACACGGCTAACGAGGGACCCGCGACATGGCTAACGAGGGACCCGGGACATGGCTAACGAGGGACCCGGGACATGGCTAATGAGGGATCCACGCCATGGCTAATGAGGGATCCACGACACGGCTAATGAGGGACCTGGGACATGGCTAACTAGGGATCCACAACATGGCTAATGAGGGATCCATGACACAGCTAATGAGGGCTCCATGACACAGCTAATGAGGGATCCATGACATGGCTAATGAGGGATCCACGCCATGGCTAATGAGGGATCCACGACACGGCTAAGGAAGGATCCGGGACACGGCTAACGAGGGATCCGGGACACGGCTAACGAGGGATCCGGGACACGGCTAACGAGGGATCCAAAGATTCAGGGCATGGTTAATGAGGGACCCAGGGCACAGTTAACGAGGGATCCACACATCAGACCCCGGGAAGGAGCTGCAATAACACAGCACAGACAGGCACACAGCACCTCTCACACCTGCTGCTGCCTCAAGAATCCCACCAGGAATGCACCAGTCCCTCCTCTGAAGGCAACACCTCCTCCAAGCAAAAATCACACAGACATCCCTCAAAACATCTGCCAACTGTCGCTGGACTTCTAAGCACCATTCCATGAAACAATGTAGGGAGGTTCAAAGACAAGGAGAATTCTTTCAACAGCTCCACCTGGTCCTTACCCCTCTGGGGCCATCCACGGTGAGCAGTGGGAATCCAAGGCACACAACGGCTGTGACATATTCCATCACTGAAACCTGGGCAGAGAGAGCAGTGCTCAGTGTTCCCACAGCCCAGAGATCCCAGCAGACAATGCTGCTGTGCCAGGCACAGAAGCAACTTCCATAGCTACACTTGGCTTGGTAGGTTAAAGGAGTGATTAGAAAATGTTAAATGACTCAAATTGCCAAGGGCCCATGACCACAGAGTGGCCAAAGCCAGGCCTTGGAGAGATCAAAGGGACAAGGAGAATCCCAGCAGATCCATAAGTGCAACAGTCACTCAAATCCAGCTGTGAACTGAGGTTCTCAAGAGGGCTCTGGGAGAATCACAAAACCCTGGAATGGTTTGGGTTGGAGGGACCTCAAAGCCCATTCAGTGCCACCCCCTGGCATGGGCAGGGACACCTCCCACTAGCCCAGGTTGCTCCAAGCCCTGTCCAACCTGGCCTTGGACACTTCCAGGGCTGGGGCACCCACAGCTTCTCCGGGCAACCTGTGCCAGGGCCTGCCTATCCTCACAGGGAAGAATTCCTTCCCAATATCCCATCTAATCCTGCTCTCTGGCAGTGGGAAGCCATTCTCCCTTGTCCTGTCCCTCCATCCCTTTGACCCAGGTCCCTCTCCAGCTCTCCTGGAGCCCCTTTAGGCACAGGGAGGGGCTCTCAGGTCTCCCCAGGGCCTTCTCCAGGTGAACACCTCCAGCTCTCCCAGCCTGGCTCCAGAGCAGAGGAGCTCCAGCCTTGGAGCTCCATCTCCATGGCCTCCTCTGGACCTCCTCTAACAGATCCACACTCTTCTTGTGCCTCCCTGAGGATGCAGAGGAATCAGATACTCACGTGACAGGCCACCAAGGCACCCGTGTTCCACCCAATCAGGATGATCTGCTTGTGAGAGAAGTGGTTGTGAATCTATGGGAGACAAAAACACAGGGATGGAGAAGCAGGACAGACAGTGGGACGATGCCCTGAGGTGGCACAGCACCCCCAGGAAGAGGAACAAGGTCAAAGGGGGCACAGGGGCTCTCTGGCACACCTGCTGGGTGCCCCTCACCTCTGCCACTTTGCCTCTCACAGCCCCGATCATGTGCTCCAGACACTGCAGCACTCCCACCCCGCTGCCATTGTTCATCAGGGTGGTGGTGATGGGAATCACCTGCCAGGGGAGAGGGAAAATCAGGAATTAACTAAGGCATTACTGGGGACAACTGGTCTTGACAACAGTTAGCACAGACTGGAGCCCAGTTTATGTATGAACTTGTGCTTCTTTCCCCCATGATTCACTTCTACCTACTGAAACCACATGAAATGGTGAATTCCCCAGAGAATCCCAGCAGAAACCACCTCCCCTCACTCCAGTGTACCAACCACGCTCATCAGGAGATGTGTGAGCAGCTCTAGAGCCAAGAGGACTAAGGTGACCTCCAGCCTCTCTGCTCCAACCCCTTCCTACCAGAACATTCATCAACCCCTAAAAACTTTGGCAAAAAAACCCAAACATGTCAGATTTAGGCAACTCCACACCTGCACAAACACCTCCAAGAGCAAACTCAGCAGGTGGCAGGTGCAAGCCTTCGCTGTCCAAGGATTTTGGTACTCCAAAGGCTTCTGGAAACAGCCCCATCCCTCACCCCAGAGCCGCCCCCACGCACCTTTCCCAGGCAGGAGAGCTGTGACTGCCAGAAGCGGTGCCGTCGGGACGTGGGGAACATGGAGTTGGCAGGGCCGGAGGAAGCGATGAGGATGAGGGGGGAACCAGGCAGCTTGCTCTGCAAAGGTCAGCACCAGACAACGGGTCAGGGAGAGCAGCTTCCCTGGAGAGACCTCACTGCCAGCCTGGCCTGCACAGGAAGGCAGGAGGGGTCTTGCACAGCTCTTTAAATGATTGTTTTCCCAAGCCAAAGCTTAGGATAGTCTGGGGAGAACATGCTGAACAGGAAGACTCTGTCATTGAGAGAGTCTAAAACAGGGGAAGATGAGCCCAGTGAGAGGACAGAGGTGGAAGGAAGAGGAGGGAAGCACAGGAAGAATAATGCTGATGTGGGACCTCTTGCTCCCCCCACAAGCCTCCAGAGGCACTTACTGGTTTATTATGGGACAGGACACCCACTGCTGGGTCCCAAGGCCTCTTGAGCAGCAGAGACAGAGCCTCGGCCCCTGCTGCTCCCGTCTTGGCCGTGGAGGAGAGCAGCATCCTGTCGATCAGTGTGGGGATCTGAAACCAGAAGCCAGCAAGGACTGAGAGAACACACAGAGAACAGGGATAACCATTCCATCTGTGGCTGGACAAAGGGAGAAGGTCATCAGCCACAGCCAGGTCTCCCACTGCCTTTATCACCTTTCCTTTCAGGGTCTGCAGAGCATCCAAGTAGGCGGCCAGCACTGGCAGGCTGAGGGTCTCCACCAGCGTCGTGTGGAGCCACTGGATGAGTTTGGTGTCCCAGTTCACACTGGCCAGGGCCTGGCGCACCCTCCGGGCACATTTATCCACGGCTATCCTCCTCAGGACCGGCTCGTTGCAAGCCTGGAAATCAGGAATTCCGAAAGGAACAGTTACGGGGGAAAATCAAGCATGACGTGGATCCTGACCCAAGGGAAGTGTCGACCTGGGCAGCCCAAACTCCTCTGGGAGCAAAGGCCAACATCTGCCACTGAGGACTAAACAGAAGAGAAGTGGAGACTGAGGGGGACCCTTCACAGCAACCCAAAACTCCCTCTGGAGGGGCAGCTCCAATCTCTGCTCAGTGTGAGCAGGGACACAACCCTGGGATAGCTGGAGCTGTGCCAGGGCAGGGTTAGGCTGGATCTCAGGAAAAGGTTCTTCCCCCAGAGGGTGGAGGGCACTGACCAGGCTCCCCAGGGTTCAGGCACGGCCCCAAGGCTGCCAGAGCTCCAGGAGCGTTTGGACAACACTCGGAGGGACAGGGTGGGATTTTGGGATGTCTGTGCAAGGCCAGGAGCTGGACTCTGATCCTTGTGGGTCTCTCCCAACTCAGGATATTACATGATTCCACAACAATCACGGCTCAAAGAGGCCCAGAGCTGCCTGTTTCTTGAGGCTATGTGACCCAAAGGTGGAGATTTTCAGCCTGGCTTTGCTGGGCAGGACAGATAAGAAGGACTCTTACCCCCTCGTTGGCCAGGCGAGCCAGCCTGTCCGACTGCAGGGCTTTGTGGATCTTGTTGAACAGCTTGTTCTGGGCCATGGTCCAGCCTGTCCTGTGGGGACACACAGGAGCTGTCACACACACCCCCGGAGCCTGGGGCTTGCTGTCCATGAAGGAACCAAACGCCTCAGGATGTCAACACTGCGGCCTGGAGGGTTCCACAGGGGGGAATTCATGCACATCCTCCTTTCCTTTGATATTGGAATGTGGCTGAACTGAGGATGTCATCAAACAGCTCCCCCTGTGCTGGCACTGCTGAGGCACCTCCAGCCCTGGGGGCACTTCTGGGCCCTCACTCCAGGAAAGGCATGCAGGGGCTGGAGTGTGTCCAGGGAAGGGAATAGAGCTGAGGAAGGGTCAGCTGAAGGATCTAGGGGGGGTTCAGCCTGGAGAAAAGGAGGCTCAGGGGGGACCTTTTCCCTCTCTGAACTCCCTGACAGGAGGAGGGAGCTGGGATTGGGGGTCAGGCTCTGCTCCAGGAACAGGGACAGGAGTAGAGGGAACAGCCTCAGGCTGGGCCAGGGGAGGGCCAGGTTGGATATTGGGGAGATTCCTCCATGGAAGGGGCTGACCAGCCCTGGCACAGGAATGGAGAGCCCATCCCTGGAGGGATTTAACATCCCCGTGGATGTGGCACTTGGGGACATGGTCAGTGGTGGCCTTGGCAGTGAACTCGGTGACCTCAGAGGGCTTTTCCAACCAAACGAGTCCAGGGATCTATTCCATCACTCTGTGACTCCCTGGCCCAACCTCCCCTGAACAGAGAGATGGCTCCATGGGATGGACATCAGGAGGAATTTCCTCATGGAAAGGGTGGTCAGGCACTGGAAGTGCCCAGGGAGGTGGTGGAGTCCCCAGCCCTGGAGGTGTCCAAGGAAGGACTGAACATGGCACTCAGTGCTCTGGGCTGCAGGACAAGGTAGGGATGGGTCACAAGGTGGACTCAATGTTTTTGGAGGTCTTTTCCAGCCTCAGTAATTCTGTGAGTCCATGTGGGAGAACTTTACCAGCTGGGCCACCCCCCCATCACACCACCCCCCCATCACATCACCCCCAGCAGATTTCACAGCAGCCAGACGGGCAGTTTGGACACAAGAATCCATTTTCCTTGAACATGGCTCAGCTGAGGAACATCACTGTGTGTTGAGTCCCACCAAAACCAGCCCCAGCACCACAGGGGGGCCAGAACTCCCTGTCCCTGCTGTACCTGTTGATGTGCTCTTCCTGGAACTCCCTGTCCCTGGTGTCCCTGGAGGGCTGGAATTCCCTGTCCTTGCTGTACCTGCTGATGTGCCCCTCTCGGAATTCCTGGTCCCTGGTGTCCCTGGGTACCTGGGGGGCTGGAATTCTCTGTCCCCGCTATACCTGTTGATGTGCTCCTCCCGGAATTCCCTGTCCCTGGTGTCCCTGCTGTCCCTGGGGGGCCGGAATTCCCTGTCCCTGCTGTACCTGCTGATGTGCCCCTCTCGGAATTCCTGGTCCCTGGTGTCCCTGGGGGGCTGGAATTCTCTGTCCCCGCTATACCCGTTGATGTGTTCCTCCCGGAATTCCCTGTCCCTGGTGTCCCTGGGGGGCCAGAATTCCCTGTCCCTGCTGTCCCTGCTGTCCCTGGGGGGCTGGAATTCCCTGTCCCTGGGGGGCTGGAATTCCCTGTCCCTGCTGTCTCTGGGGGCCCGGACTCCCCCCTCCCCGCTGTACCTGTTGATGTGCTCCTCCCGGAATTCCCTGTCCCTGCTGTCCCTGGGGGGCTGGAATCCCCTGTCCCTGCTGTCTCTGGGGGCCCGGACTCCCCCCTCCCCNGCTGTCCCTGCTGTCCCTGGGGGCCCGGACTCCCCCCTCCCCGCTGTACCTGTTGATGTGCTCCTCCCGGAATTCCCTGTCCCTGCTGTCCCTGCTGTCCCTGGGGGCCCGGACTCCCCCCTCCCCGCTGTACCTGTTGATGTGCTCCTCCCAGTCGTCGGGCGGGGGCGGGGCGTCGGCGTCGGTGCGGGCGAACATGACGTGCCTCTCACACTCGTTCATCACGCTCCGCGCCTTCTGGTTGTCGTACAGGGGCACCGGGGTGGGCGTCACCGTCTCCACGTCGATGGGCACCTCGGCCTCCCTGCCGGGGACAGGGGCCTTTAGGGCAGGGGCGGCTCCCCCGGGCTCTGCTGTGCTGGGCACTCCTGCTCTGCGCCCTGCCAGTCCCTGGGGGTTCTAAACCAGGCCCATCCTGGACCCCCAAGTGAGCCAACCCTGGACCCCCAAACTGAATCTATCCTG
>VWZG01005780.1:0-12061 GCA_013396735.1 Grallaria varia | reverse complement strand
GATTTAATTCCATGTTTTTAATTAATGATATATTTTAGTGGGGTTTTTTCAATCAATATTTCTCTTCTTTAAAAGCTCTTAATAAGCTCTGGGCACACTAGCAAGTAAATAAATAAATAAACACCTGTTAATCATGTTTTCTGCATTTATGCAACATGAAGTGTAGAAAGTCTTCTGTTCAGTCCTCTCTTCTCTCTCACCCCATCACTTTGATTGGTCAATAGGCTGAACTAGACTCTGATGGTTGAACGTTGGAAGAAGCAGGAGGCAGGTGCAGTGTGCAGCCCACCACCCATTTGGTGTTCCTGCAGCTGAACTGGCAGTCTGCTCCTTGCACTGGCTGGCCAGGCCAGCACAGTGATCCATTTCAGAGTTTGCCATCCTGGCAGCTAAGAATTATGGCTATGGAGGTCCTCCAGTACCGTGTGGACTTGTTTAAAGCATCTGCCACCTTTCAAGGGAGGGGAGAGCAGCTAGCAATTGCTGGCTGGCATCCCTAGGAGTAAGCACTGAGATCTGTCTGCTGCAGTCATCTGGAGGACAGGTAGATGGTATTTCTAAACAAAACAATGCAAAGTAAATAAAATGCAAATACTGTTAAAGAAAGTATGTAAAGTGAACTAGAAGACTTGGAAAGGATGAAGAACTGAAATTGATAAAATGCAAAGTATGATATATTTTAGTACGACAAAAACGCTGAGATTTGGACTTCCCCAGACTAGGGCATTACACTTTGGAAGGATTATTTATGCTTCATTATATGCATATTTGTGCAGATTTTATTATATAAACATCCTAGGATCGTGCTCTATGGTGAACTTGCCACCGGCTGCCGCAAGAGAGAAGCCCCAAAGAGGAGATACAAGGACTCTCTAAAACAGTACCTCAGCCTTGGCCATATTGACTACCATCAATGGTCCACTCTGGCCTCCAATCGGGAGGCGTGGAGACACACCATCCATAACGCTGCTGATTCCTTTGAGAACGCACACAGAATCAGTCTGGAGGAGAAAAGACAACGCAGAAAGAACCGTGCCTCACCAACACCGCCTATGGTGACTTTCTGCTGTGCCTTTTGCAACCGGACTTGCCTATCTCGCATCGGCCTCTTTAGCCATCAGCGCGCTTGCAGCAAGCGTGGGTAGAGCCCTTCCCAAATCTTCGTTCGCGAAGCCGAGCCATGATGATGATATATTATATAAACATCACCATGACTTAATATATAGAAGTGTTGCTAGTTGATACTCAGAGTTGCTGTGATGAGAAATGTAGAAAGACTCTTGATCCAATTTTTAATGACAGTGTTAAGTGATCATTACAAAGTAAAAATTGTTAGCTTTCAACAGAAATGTAACTAACGTATGTGCTTGCATAACTACTTATTTGTTATTGGCACTTGAAGAAGTATCTTAAACTCTATTGCATTATCTTGACAGGCTATGATTTGTAAATTATATATCTGGTCTAATAACAAAAAAACCCCTTAGTTAAGTGTTTTATTTTCTTGCTACAAATTCATGACAGAAGGTTAAAAGAGATTTGTTAAATCTCAGTTTCCTAAAAACTCTCCTTGCAAGCTAAGTCTCCTGCAATACACTTGCGTACTGCATCGGGGCAGAGCTGTTTGATTTTTAAGGGCACAAGGCCATAGTCGGGATCTGCAGAACATCTGGGGAAAATTATGTTCTAGAATGATTCCTCTCCAAATATGTGGGCTCTGCCAAACTCCATCAGCCCTCCTTGCTGCTGTGATTTAAACCATGTACCCTGAGTTAGGCCTGACCCTAAAGAACGTGAAGAATTCTGAGCTTTTATACTTTCTGTGGAGCAACAGGAATTTCACACTGCAGTGGTTCTTTCTTGCACTGGAGTATTTTCAAGGAATGCTGGACTTCACATGCATGGCATAGACTTGACATAGATAGTCATACAGACAGAGAATAACAGGGTGGATGATCAGTCATGTGTCATCTTTAAAATATACATGTGTTTTGGAACTTCTTTAATTGTATAGTCAGGGGAAACTACTTTGAAAACATAGGGACAGTGGGCTGGGGAATGAAATAATATGAACATTAACACCATATTTAATGTAAAATATGTAAGATTATATCCATTAGCAAATGGAAATTTAAAGGAGGCTGAAAATTAGCAAGTATGTCTTGGATGTGTGCACTGGTGAGCAAGAGAGTAAGATAATGTGACAGTATTTTTCCTTTCTTGATTTCTTAATACTACATTGCCTGTATTTCTTTGCAGGTGGATGATGACAGAATGGACACCATGTTCTAGGACCTGTGGAAAAGGGACGCAGAACAGACAAGTAGCCTGCACACAGCAGCTCAGAAATGGGACCCTGATCAGAGCTAGAGAAAGGGATTGTCTTGGGCCAAAACCTGCTTCTGCACAGCGCTGTGAAGGCCAGGACTGCATGACTGTGTGGGAGGCAGGAGTCTGGTCCGAGGTGTTGCATTTATTTATACAAATAGTCCATAGTGGTTATTTGTGCCTTAATATTTTCTGGGAATAAGATTTTTTTTCAGCCTTAAGTGGCATAGCTCAGCCTAATGATTTTCACAGTCCTCATGCAGTGATTTGGCAAAGGGTTCAGGGACTAGGAAAACCAGCTGTGTAGAACTACTACCTTTTACCTAGTGAAAGTCCTGGAACAGTTTCTTTTGTCCAGTTATCAAATATGTCCTGACTCTGGCAGTGGGCAACTGGGGTTCAGTAGGCATCACTTACCAGCCACCAGACCTTGGGTTCAGAGTGGGTACATCTCTGATGTAATTTTGTACCAAGGCATGGTTGATGCCATCCTGCTTCAGAAAGGCTTACAGGGGAGATGCTGGCAAAGGAAGACATTTCCCTCCCTTCCTCTCTCTTCCCACCTCTTTTTCCAAGACAGTATCAGTGGGCAAAAGGGCTTGTGAATAACACAATTTCACATATGTTACATCCTGAAGGATTGCTGTAGAATGTATTTATTGTTCAAAAATCTTTATTAAGATCTTTCAATGTACTTGTCCATTTGGCTTTCTTCATTTTCTTCTCCATCTTTGTTTCCTTCTTGTAAAAAGCTGTACTACCTCTAAAAGTAACTGACAGTGGAGGAAGAAGGGTGCTATTATCACTGCCATCTGGGCAAGATAAAGGGGTTATTTAGAACTTCTTCGTTCACTGGAAGAATAAAGGCAATTCTGATTGCCTCCCATACTAGAGAAACTGTGCTATGAATCCATCCATGATCAAAATACAAATAGTAGCTTCTGAATGTGGTTGCAGTCCCTTCTTTGGACTGCTCTACTCGGCAGCACGACTTGATCCCCAAGCAAGAAAGAGCTAAGAAATAAGTATTGTTTTAAAGGATGAAAAGCAGATGCTAAGGTAGAGAGAAGTAAATAGCAGTAGTTCCTGGTTTGGTACACTGAGCTTTATAATGCAAGGGCTGGTCGTGAGAAGAATGGCATTTAATTGCAGAGGTGAGAAAAAGAAACACATGAATTGTTTAGTCAGTTTATTTTACTTCAGAGATGAGAAATGGGTGAGTAAGTTTTTGTTGGAAGCAATAAATATATTTTGAAGAGTGAGGTATTTCCCATGGCCATTCCTACTATCACCGTTCTATAGGAAGCTAGCCATTGCTGCTTCCTGCAGTTATAATCAGCTTGGCAAAGGACAGTTTTGGGCTGCAAGCAGTGGGATGATCAAAAGCAGTGATAATGTTTTGAGAAGGAAATGGCATAATTTTTGGCAGTATAAGTGAGAAGGGTGGAAAAAATATAGATTAGGACCTTCTGTGCAACCTGAAGAGACTTTTCACATGCTGTCTATACAGTGACTTCGAATTTTGAAATTCGATCTGGATTCTTGTAGTTGTAGAATATTTACTTTTCCATTTTAACTTTTTTTCCCTCTCAAAAAAAGATCTGTTAGACACTAGGAGAGCTTTTGTGAAGTTGCTTGATATTTTATTCTTATGAACACTATTTTGATTTTCTTTCATTGTACTTCTTTTCTTTGTAGAAGATTGCCTAACATTTTTAGTATAACATTTTGCATTCACTTAATCATAACTTTTCAGATATTGTCTTATTCAAAAGCCTATTTTTTCCTTAAGTGCATAATTTTTGATCTAATTGTATAAATTTTGGCTGAAAATGAAACAATTGTCATAATGCCATATAAGGAATTTTTGTTCTGCTTTTAGTTTTTCACAAATCTACTGTCAATGCAATTGAAGGTTGGAAGTCAGAAAATTACTGAAGCAATGAAATACTTACGTTGGCCTGGCAGAGGTCATTAGAAGAGGATAAAAAAGGGAGTAACTATGACTTTTTTAGAAACCTGAAAAACATCTTGTTCCAACAGTGCTCTGTAAAGTGTGGTAAGGGAGTACGGCATCGAACTGTGAGGTGCACCAATCCACGCAAGAAATGTGTTTTGTCCACAAGACCTAAAGAAGCAGAGGACTGTGAGGACTATTCCAAATGCTACGTCTGGCGAATGGGAGACTGGTCTAAGGTGAGTAATCCTTGACAGTAGTGCCCCACAGCACAGTACATTTTGCAGATTGAGCTCTATGTAATTGCTTTTATCAGAAGTGTACAAGTCTCCCAACTGAGGGGAAAAAAAGGGCTAAAACCGAAAATAGCCCTACCCTAAATTGGTAGTCACAGTGAGACCACAGTTTAAATAAAAATCAGAAATATGAAGAAGGTGAAATGAGGTGAATATTCAATATAATGCAATCTGGTATAAATTTATGGCTGTCAGTAGACAGGCAAACAACTCCAGAAACAGAAGCTTACTCCAACCTTACAGTTTGCATATTTCATTAATTTATGTTTGCACATTTTATTTGTGTTTCCAATAAGCTACACCCTCCAACCTTGTAAGAAAGCACCTTTAGCCTATTAAATTTTCCCAGGGACCATTTGACATCTACGAAGTATCTATTGCTGTCTATACTGGACACTTGACATGATTGTCAGTACATTATTTTCTTGGCATGGGTTTTGATTTTAGTGAGATCCATAAGCCTAGCCCAGACTGTAACAAATGAAATTGGTTAGGTCTGTGATTGAGTGTGTTATTGGACTGGTACATTGAACATCTGATATAGGTTTGAACATCCAAAACATGCAGAAATTCTGAAATTGTACCTTGTCAAGATTTTCTCTTACTGTATCACAGACCACACTTTTGCAGAAAGACTGTAATCTTTTTTTTTTCCCCTTTGCTTCTTTTCATAACACTTTTACTTTCAGCACCTAACATCATTGCAGATTTTTTGTTACTTGCTTGCATGGAGAAGTATTTAATGTATTTTTAGTTGTCTTTCATGTGCTGTAGGAGCTGGAAACAAGGACTAAAGCCAGCAGTGTATGACTAGTCCGCCTTCCAAGAATTAGCTGCAAGTACTCTGTGAGTAACTAGTTACTTCAAAAGCACATAGAATAACCATTAATTTTTAAAACAACAGAAACAACCAACTTCTGGTAACGGTGTTACTTTTACAAGAAGATACATTTGGCAATAAAGTGTAGTATTTGCATTTCTATACCACATAACTGCAGTTAAAACCTGCGTCATTTAGCACTAGCGCCAGTAGGAAGTAAACTATGGAGAAATGACCATCTGCTTTCTTAATTGAAGCAGTCATTCAAATTGGGGTTGCTGAGGCAATGCAGGGATGCTCAGACAGTTACACTGTGTTCCCAGTGCCCTCTGGAGAAAAGAAAAACTTTATTCTCTAGTTCACTACTTTAAACAAACATCCATGTCATAGATGAATGTACAAGAACTTTCGTCTTCCAATCTTGTATTTTCTGTTTTCCTCCCATAGTCAAAGTTGTAACACTCTGACCTAAACTGTACTTTAAACTTCAAAATTAGGATATGAGGAAATATTTCATATGGAATTAACAAAGTCTTTTGGACAGTTAACATACAGTTTGACTGTGACTTGTGCAGCAGAGATTTTCCAATACTTATACCAAAGAATAGTACTTAAATTTCTCAACAGAGACACAAGTTGAATTTAAAATACACTTGGATTTCCATTTTTTTAATCTGTTACTCTTCTGTTCCATTGCAAGAGTACATAGCAACATGTAGTCATGGCATGCATGTTAGTACATCGGCAGTGGGGAAAATAATGGAAGGCTCAGATAAATGTTAACCTTTGCTCACTAGTTCTAACCCAGAGGTTCAGTGCAGCCTTCTGTGTTCACTGCTTTTACTCTTTAGGATTGTTCTTGACATTGACAGAAGGCTGTTCCTTATAGCAGAGCCAAGTTCCCCCAACCTAATGCCAAGACTTGGCTTGAGAAATTCAAATGACGCTTCTCGCACGTTGAAACAAGAGTCTTAATGTCATCCTTACTGGCTTTGCTGCTTCCCTTAAACTCTGAAAGCATAATTTTAAGTGAAGCTTAAATTGCACTATTACTGAAAAGATAACATGATTAATAACCATGTTAGTGCTGTAATGAGTTAATTTGTTTTAGAGTTATAGTCACATAGATATCAAATAGTTCTTGTGCTTTGTGTTTTAGCAGTAATACCAAGATCAAAGAAAATTTGACCAAAATTCGAAGCTCAAAGAGGTCAATAAACAGAGTAATCCTTCTAAAACTCACACTTAATGTAAAAGAAGTCTGTGTTATTTGGCTTGTATGCAGCATTAAACTCTGTAAAGGCTTTTAAGTCAGGAGGGTGGGTCAATAGGCTGGACATCACTGTTCTTAACATCAGTTTGGCTCTGTGCCCACACTCCTGAGGAACATGAGTATGATGAGAAAGTAAAGAATAAAAGCTGAAATTGAGCTTCTGGAGCCAGCACCTAGTAATACTACCAATTACACTGTATTGTCCCAGTGAATGCTGTACTTGGAATACCCTACTGAACAAGGTAAGAGTTACCTCCAGATGTGGAATGCTCATAGATCAGAGCTATTCCAGTGCCAGTTAGGGTGAGGTGTTATTAGTAGCAGCATCCCTCACTAAGCTGCCCATTGATTACCCATTTCAAAGCCATATGACAACAGGGTCACCCTTAGTGGAATGCATCATCTTAGTGTAAACAAATAGACAAGGACGAAGTGAAATGAAATGCATATGAACGGCATGTTCATACATCTACCTGGCTTACTAGAGAACACATAATTCTAGAAGTAATTCTCAAAAAAAAAAAAAGACTTATTTGTCTGCAGCATAGAGTGCTGAAAAGGCATACTTTACTTTATTTAGGAAGCTGTGTATATTTTTTTCTATTATCTAGACTCTTCAGAATATTGTTGGAATAAATGGAGCCTGAGAGACAGGGTGAATTTTGGAACAGAGAATAATTCGGAGAGTGGGTTTTGAAAATAATAATTAAAAGCTTAAGTTTGATATGTATTGTACCAGAAACTTTTGCAGATATTCAGAAAGGGATAATAGGATCAAAAGACTGGAAAATGAAGCAGGATTTAGGAGCAGCCATTTGTAGAGATGAAAAAATATAAACTGTTTGTGTATAGGAGATCAGAGAAGAAAATGTGGTATGACTTGTAAAAAGACAGAAAAGCGGATGTGTTCTGTAGAAACTAAAGCAGGAGCCAAAACAGTATTTCTAAATAGTATATATATGTTAGACCAGAGATGAAGACAGGTCAAATATGACATCTGGTATAGTGGTTCCAATAGCTGGGATGGAGTTCTCTTTGTCTATAGCCTGAACAAGGCAAAATGTGAAGCAAAGGTTAATCTGGTAAACTTTTTTTCCACTAAGTTTGGAAGGGCATCTAAAGGAAGTGCTTGGTTTTTACACCAGTGAGTCCCAGAATTCGTAGCATATTCAAAATTATTTATTTCAGACAATATGTGTAGTGCTCCCCAGAAAGTGTATGTGTACAGAATAGTCAAGTCTCCAGCTGTTGGAGGGACACAGTCACAGACAGATTTACTAATTGACTGGTATAGAAAGCAAATGTCAGTGATAATGATTGTTTCTCTTCTGTCCCAATCAAATATATGTATGAATCATATATATCACTTAGATCTACTAGGATATCTTTGTTGGTTTACTGCTACAAACATCAGGGTAACGAAGTTTTTGTGAACACTAAACTGGAATCAAAAGTTAATTATGAATGGATGTTATGTTGCCTCTTGAATTACATTATCTACTAGTGGGTTATATTAGAAAATAATCAAATTGTGTTACATCTTAATAGTTAACATCAGGATTGAACCGTCCTGGGCCCCAAAGGAAAACAAAGCAAGAACAACAAGAGTAAAAGAAGCTAGCATTCCAGCTGGAAGATGATTGCAGTCTTATCTGACAAGTGACATGGTAGGGGGAGAAATATATAATCAAATAGATAATGAAAAGAAAGAAACAAATTATTTTTAATCCACCTCATAACAGATACTCTGTTTTTCCATATGTGCTCTGAGTGGGTCTCAAGCAGAAAGTACCACCTTTATACATTAGTTTTTAAAATTTCCATCAAGAAGTGAACAAGTGCATGCCTATAATGACCTTCTCATGAAGGACAAGAGATGGTATATTTAAAAAAAAAAATAGAACAGGTGCCAGAAAACCAACCCTCATAGGTAGAAGAAGAGGCCTGGAAGAAGCCCCATGCTTACAACCACTGTCTTGTTGCACAATGTACAGCATGCTGCATGGTGCCATCTGAAAGCATGGTTTGGGGAAAGAGAGGATTCACTTACACAGCCACTATTTTTACTTCTCAGAGATAGAAAAGAGTAACACTGTTCCTTGGTAGCCTGAAAAATACTAATGTTTTCATGAGAAGTGGATTGGTCGAGCAAGATACTGTCACCTGGATATGTTCTCAGAATAGCTTCTTTTGGACCAATTATATGAAAGGCTCATTGAAATTTTACAGGATAATACAAAGGTATTACTCTTCAGGGTGAAAGTTTGATTAAACTGTTAAGCATCATGGTGTTTACTGAAAATCTTCATGAAGAGAAAATCATATATCTACAGTTGTATTCCAACATTAAACTTTGATATTGGATCTTAATTTTAATGCGAAGACAGTGATTATCATCAAGTGGAAAAAAATGCATTAGAAACTTGGTAACTAGAATTAGAAAAAAATACCCCACATTCAGCTGTAATTATTAAAGGTAGAAATACAAGTAGAATGCTTGTGGATAATTGTTTCTACTACAAAGAAAATAGCAGGAGCCCACTTGCTTCTACTGAGGCTTGCTCACTGCTGTCTTTCAGCATTTGGATGAAGTGATCTCTTGGAAGGCCAGACGAAGGAGACAAATTCACACCTAGCAGAAAAAGGTGTCATCCAGCTACAGATGCAGAAGTCACAGAGGATAGTATTGGCAGCTTGCCATCACCTCCTAATCTTCCAAGCTGTTCTAGTGCAGTCGAGATCCAGGCAGATTCAAATTTCCAAACTTTTCTCCTTGTGAGTCTTACAGTGCCAAGCTACCCATTACTGCTTTAGGGCATTTACATATGCACATGTATGAATATAAACGTAGATACAAATAAAAAAAACTATTCTTGGAAGTTGCTGAATAGAAGCAATGTCCTATATCTGCTCTGCGCTTTCCTAGAAATGCTGACCAGTTTTTGTTGAAAGTGCTGGGATCTTTGAACAATGAGTCTTCCCTAAGGCTGGTACGTGATTCAACAGATAGATAAATGGTGCTTTACCAGTGAAATCTTTACTCTTAACACTCTTCTACACAACCATTGCAATGAACAACCTTATAGCCCAACTAGCAGGATGCATATGCCAGAACACTCTTCTGAATGAGGAAGAGTAGTATCTGAGCATCCCTTCAGTGTCCTTGTTCTGACACTTAGTTCTTGCTTAATCAGACTTGATCTGAAAAGATTATTCTCAACACATTGTGTAAGGTAAGGACTACAGTGACCATCAGAATTTCTGACTTTTCATGGCTGATCACACAATTTGGAGTAGAATATCCCCAGACATTTTGAATCACATACTTTTTTATCTTTTCAGTGTAGACATTTGCTGCATTAATTTATGTTTTAGAGTTCTTTCTTGCTTTTGCTTAGGGATACACTTTGGGCTTTTCATTTCATCAGTGTTCATGATAATGCCTAGATTTTTTTATTTTCTGATAGGTGACAAGTTATTCCAACGTGCTTAGTGTGTACAGGAAAATGCAATTATTTAGTTTAGTGCTGAGACTCAGTCCAGTAGATGTTCTTTTGCTTGCTGTATCTCTACTGCTAAGGTCAGCTCTCCCTCTTTCCAAATGCTTTCCTCAGCATCTCTGTCATCTGCCAGTGCATAACTCTTTCAGATGGTTCACTTGATTTCTGTTACAATTTATGCCATCCACCTGCTCTCATGGGACCTAGCTGATTTTTTTTTTTTTTTTTGTGTTGGAAAATGGTTTTCTTTCATGTATTTGTTTGGGGTTTTTTATCCTATATTTTGTGGAGCTAAAGAAAATACTGCCTCAGGTGTTCATTCTTGTGATAACTTGATCTTCTCTGAAATTGTCATTTTGTCTTAAAAGTATCTATGGTTTATTTTTTGTTAGTTTGTTTTAATCTGTGTGATTCTTACATTTTACTGTTTTCTAATTCCTTATAACTAGTGACGAAAGGAAAATACTTTAAAAATAAATAACTGAATCTTGAAAACTTCTTTTAAAATAATTGTTTCAGAGACTGTCTTGAGCATGACAACCATGAAGCAATAGAGTTTTTGGTTTTCAAAGCTGTAAGGAGAGGGTACAACAGAATTGCCACCCTGGACTCCCAGTGGCAGACTTTGGCCTGTTTGACTGGTTGACTGAGTCCCATGGGAGACAGTGCTGAATGGCAAGGGAGTCCTGGGAGGCTGGACTTCCTTTGAGAAGGAAATCCTAAAAGTGCAGGAGCAGGCTGTCCCTATGCGCTAAAAGATGAGCTGACAGGCCTGGCTCAATAGAGAGCTTTGGCTGGAACTTGGGGAAAAAAAGAGTTTATGACCCTTGAAAGAAGGAGCAGACAACTAAGGAGCACTACAAGGATGTCATGAGGTTATGTAGGGAGAAAATTAGAAAGGCCAAAGCCTAACTAGAACTTAATCTGCCTACTGTCATAATACTGTCATAATACTGTCATAAAAGACAATTAAAAAATGCTTCTATAAATAGCAACAAAAACAAAGGGCCAAGGTGAACCTCCATCCTGTATTGGATGCAGTGGGAAACATAGTGACAAAGGATGAGGAAAACAGTGAAGTATTTAGTACCTTCTTTGTCTCAGTCTTTAATAGTAAGAGCAGTTGTTCTGTGGGTTCCCAGCCTCCTGAGACGAAAGACAGGGACAAGAAGTAGAACCAAACCCCTATAATCAAAAGGAAAAATGGTCGTTTACCTGTTCCATCACTTAGGCCTGGACAAGGCCATGAGGCTGGAGGAGATCCACATAAGGGTACTGAGGAAACTGGAGGGAGGATCCAGGCCTGTCTTGGTGCTGGGGAAGGTCATGTAGCAGATCATCCTGAGTGACATCAAATGTACATAACCTGCGTGATCAGGCCCAGTCAGCATATGGGTTTGTGAAAGGCAGTTCTTACTTGAGTAATCTGATCTCCTTCTATGACAGGGTGATCCACCTAATGGTTGGGGGAAAGGCTGTGGTTATTGTTTACCTAGACCTTAGCTCCTTATTACTCTTCACAATTTCCTGAAAAGTGGTTGTACCGTGGTGGGGCTCAGTCTCCTCTCCCAGGTAAAAAGTGATGGAGTGAGAGCAAATGGCTCCAGGTTGAGCGAGGAGAGGCTTAGATGGGATATTAGAAAAAATTTCCTCACCAAAAGTGTTATCAAGCATTGGAACAGGCTGCCTCGGGAAAAAGTGGAGTCACCATCTCTGGTGGTATTTAAAAGTGAAGTTGTGGCACTTGGGGACATGGTTTAGTGATGGACTTTGCAGTACTGGATTAATGGTTGGTCTCAATGATCTTAGAGGTCTGTTCCAACCTAAATGATTCTGTGATGCTATCCTTGCATTTCAGCTAAATAAAAGTTACGACGGTTGATTTAT